>JAQHUG010000068.1:2335996-2437541 GCA_028555095.1 Dicrostonyx torquatus | reverse complement strand
TGTGTGTGTGTGTGTGTTTCATGTGCCATAGTACCTGTCAGGAGGTCAGAGGATAATTTTGAGGAGACTGTTCTCTCTTCCACCATTAGGGTCCTGGAGATTGAACTCAGGTTGTTAGGCTTGGCAGCAAGCGCCCTTACCCACTGTGCCCTCTTGCAGGCCCTATACACTGTCTCTCATCCAGTATATTGCAAATTGCCTTGAAATATTATTGAACTTTTCTAAAGTTTTACCCCTTTTTGCTTTAGGTTCCTGACTATGTTACACTAATCTGATACGTATGCTCCCCTAGTCCACACATAACTCACAATAGCCTTAGCATGGCAAGAATCATCTTTTGCTCTTGTGTTAAGCAACTGAAATTAATTGTTGTTATAGAGGCATTGCCAAGACTGTTCTAACTAATACTGTTTAATGATCTCTCATGATCAGATTATTTGTTATGCTTAGGACTTAGCTCCTGTTACAACGCAAGCCTGGCAGCTCTACCATGGAGCTGCCTTCCCATCCAGCACCGTGTTGCCATTTTGCATCCTGTAGACCTAATGGACATCACAACTCCAGTGTCCTTCATATCACTGTGACCTCAGCAGTCACTATGAGCTTTTAGGGGCCACCCATTTAAAGTCATTTGTAGATGGAGACTGTGTCTTTGTTTCCCAGCTGCCCAGACCCGAAAAATCACACAGAAACTATATTAATTACAACACTGTTCAGCCAACAGCATAAGTGTATTCCTAGCTATCTCTTACATCTTAAATTAACCCATTTCTGTTGATCTATGTATCACCACATGACTGTGGCCTATCAGTAAGGTTCCAGTGTCTTTCTCCTTCAGCAGCTACATGGCATCTCTCTGACTCCACCTTCTTTTCGCTGCATTAAGTTTGGTTTTCCTCCCTAGTTCTATTCTGTGCTGCCATAGGCCAAAGCAAATTCTTTATTAACCAATGGTAATAAAACATATTCACAGCATACAGAGGGGAATTCCACATCAGTCATTCAGTTGCAGCCATCATTGAATCTGAACTTCTCACTGTGGCCTGCAAAGCTGGGCAAAAGCTCATCTCTTCATGTCTGTGCCTCAAAACCAATTAACAACCTGCACAGCAAGCCTTTGCATTTGCAAACTTTTCTCTCATATTTGTGCCAGTGTTGCTCAAATGTCACCTCTTCGGACCAACCTTCCCAAACAATGAGTAAGTTACCCTAGACTCATTTCCTCAATGATAAAGCGAAGCTAGCCAGTCTTTGGGCTATTGTAGCACTAGTGTCTAGAGTAGGTCACTTTTGAACTAATGAACGTCCTTGACTTGCCAGCATGAATCTCGCCCACTCTGTCTCTGAGGAGAGAATGCTGGCTTTGTCCATCTTTGTGTCTTGGTGTCTATGAACTGCACATAGATGGCAAGTATCACACTGCTGGTTAGTGACAGGATTTGCCCATTTCTCTTGGATAATTGGAAGGCTTTGTTTTCCTTTGTGTCTTTATGATTATATCTGTGCCTTTTATCATCTACCTTCATGTACAGTCACAATGACATTCACTGTAGAAGTCTTCTTCCTCTCTTTTTCCCCCCTCCCTACCCACATCTTCTCCTAATTAAGTCTAGTTCAACAAGTCTTTTCGTCAGCCATGGAACAGCATCTAGAATTAGTCTTCTGTGGTCAGAGGATGGTTTCTAGCAGAGATACAGGCTTTGGCCTGGCTTCACCTCTTAGTTCTATACCTATTCCTTTCCATAAGTGTTGATGTTAGGCCCCATCAGAACTTGTCTGGAGGCTCATGACTGCATCAGAGCCCAGAATTTTTACCCAAAGGGGTGTTTTGAAGAAAAGTTGTTACTGTCTGCCAGCTGGAAGGTTTTGCCTTTGAAATAGATTATCAGGCGTGCCCAGGCAGAAAGGGGCTCTCTGACAAAGACTTTGGAAGACAGAACTCAAAAGACCTTCTATTCATTTGATTCTGCTTGCAACTGTAGGCAAATCACTCGGGAAACTAGTATCTGTCAGAGATAATTGGGTCCTTTGGGTAGAATGTGGCAATGTTAGGAGAACTGAAAGGGGGCCAAGTCACAAAAGGAGCAAGTGCAAGAAAAGGCCTCAGCCATACAGTCAAATCCTGAGGTCTAGACCTAGTCAGGCAGCAGGCATCTCTATCATCCACTTGGACCTCTTTATCAATCTGTAGAGTGCAATGATGGTCTTATATTCATTAAGTCTTTCTGCTTGTAAGTCACCGAAACTAGTGTGGGTTAACAGAAAGAAAATGAAGGGTTTGGGTGTCCCACAGCAGCCAATGAACCTGCAAAGTGTCAGGACAGAGGACATAATTTTATGCTTATCTCTGAGTCTCTTCTTTAGTTTTCTTTCTTCTGCTTCTCCATACAGACAGATGGAGGTATATGGCTGTCTCACAGCCTTTAACTTTGTGTTATGTTTGTGTAGTTAAATTCTACTTCCAGATTTCATGGATAGCTCTCTAACAGGGTGAGGCCAGATATCATTTGATCACACTCATAGGAAGTGGGGAGTCACACAGTAAAGTTACCGAGCCAGGAACTAAATTTCAGGATCAGAGAAGGAATTGTGTCTTTTGGGTTGGACAACAACAATAACAACAGAAACCAAAAGAAAAAGATAAAATAAAATAAAAAAAACAAAACCCAAAAAATCCAGCCCTCAAGAGTATCCTGCAAAGGAGTATAGGAACTGAATAAGCACTTAGGAGCCATGACAGAGAAGAGTGTTGGTTTCTAGTCAGAACACACAGCCATCTCATGATGGTTCCATAGAGAAGAAGAGACAGCAGTCCACAGATTCAAACTGTCCAGTGAGCAGTCAGTGTCTGAGTATCTGCTATTGAATAAGCCTTCCTTATTATAAGAAAACTGTGAAAATCAGCATGTCCTGCCCTCCACCTTACTTACCCCAGTCCTTCTTCCCAGGCAACAAGCAAAGGCTTTTAAAGGAATTTCTCTCTTAGCACAGTTTCCCTTTCCCACCTTCTCTCAGAACCTCCCCATCTCCCCATCAACCTAACCCCAGGCCCTCTAGTTCTCTCTGTCATTAGAAAACAAACAAAATAACAAGCCATAGTAAGGCAAGAAAGAAAGACCACAAGAAGCACACATACATATGCACATGCATGCACACGCGTGCACACATACACACATACCTATACTCCATAAAAATACAAGATAGGAAGCCATAATATATAAGCCAAAGGCCAGTAAAACAAAAAATCCAAACAAAGCAATCTGAGACAAAATTAAATTATACAATAATAGTATTGAGTCCATTTTGTGTTGGCCATCTTCTTCTAGGCAGAGGGCCTACCCTTAAGCATGGTTAATTTACCCAGGGTGACTTAACTGGAGACAACTAATTTTTATCTGTCTTAAATGAAATGAGTAGAATAAAAATAAAGCAAATACTGATTTGGACTTCATTGGTTTAGTGTTTTTGCCAGGTCAAAAATTAGGAAGGATAAAAAAATAGTATTTATGTGTATACACACACACACACACACACACACACACACACACATTCGAGACAGGGTTTCTCTGTGTAGTTTTGGAGCCTGTCCTGGAACTTGCTCTATAGATCAGGCTGAAGTTGAAATCACAGAGATCCTTCTACCTTTGCTCCTGAGTTCTGGGATTAAAAACTTGAGGCAACACTACCCAGTTATCTTTACATTTCTTTCTTTCTTTTTTGGGTTTGGTTTTTTTGTTTTTTGAGACAAAGTTTCTTTATGTAGCTTTGGAGCCTGCCCTGGACCTCCCTCAGTTGACCAGGCTGGCCTTGAACTCACAGAGATCTACCTGTCTCAGCCTCCCGAGTGCTGGGGTTAAAGGTGTGCACCACCACTGTCCAGTTTATCTTTATATTTCTTAATGACAAGAAATTTTGTTAAGTAAAATGAAGGTGTGATCTTAGATCAGTCACCTGACTTTCTAAGAAAGCTGAACTTTCAGGAAGGTTGCTGGGACAATTAGACAACATTGGGTTGACAAGTAGTAAGACTAACCCTGACCATAACAGTGTTTGTGGTTGACAGCAGATGGTGGTGATGGTTGTTGTAAGAATAGCAATGATGTTGTCAATGATGGTAAGGACAATGTTTATGGCGGTTGTGTTGTTAAATTTGTTAACTTGATACAACCTGGGGCCAACCTGAGGAAGAGTCTCAATGAGTTTTGTACACGGATTTGCCCTTAGGCATGTCTACAGAGGATTGTCTTAATATGTTAGTTGATGTGGGAAGACCCAGCCCACTGTGAGTGACACCATTTCCTAGTTAGAGAGCCCCAGCCTTCATTAAGAATAGAGAAGTCAAGGTAAGCAAGAGCATGCATGCAGAAAGCAAATGAGCATGACCACACATTCACCTTCCTCTGCTCTTGATGGAGATGATGTGACTAGCTGTTTGAAGTTCCCGCCTTCTTCACAATGATGGACTATAACCTGGAATTGTAATTGGGAATGAACCCTCTTTTCTCCACATTGTTTTTTTTGTCAGGGTGTTTTATTATAACAATAGAGACAGAGGTAGGACAGTGGTAATGATGATGATGGCTGTGCTGGGAGTATAGCGATGATGGCATTGGTGATAGTGGTTATGGCAATGGTTATAGTGATGGTGGAATGGTTATGTTTAACTATTATAAAACCAAGAATGTGTAAAATTTACCCAGTTGTATAATACATGCATGCATGCATGGGTAGATGAATGAATGAATGAAGAGAAAAATTAATTCAAATTCCATATTCAAATAATCACATTTCTAAGTTTGTTACCAACCAACTCAGGGATTGGGTGCTACTTCATTAGCCCCCAAAGTTTTACATGAAAGCCACTTTGTGACTGACATGACCAATCTCCCAGAGTGCAGCAGTTATACCAGCTACTTCATTTGTCACAGTCTGAAAGCTTTACTAACCCCAAGGGCCCAACTCCATGATCACTGCTAGCTGCAGAATAGTCATCCAAGTTTTCTTATTTATGATGAAGATTCACTCCTCCCTAGTTATCATTTTGTCAGGCTCAACTCGGATGATTTCATGAGAGTTTCTCACTATTGATTATCTGCATGTGTCGAATTCATCCCATGGCTGTGAGCGAAGAATGGATTCAATGAAGAGTTCATCTTCAGCTGGAACAGTACTTTTGCCTTTCCCTCGACAGCCTGATCCCGTCTCTGAAATGGTGCTTGTATAGCTCCTCCTCCATCCCTGGGTCTCTCAGCCTTGTCACTCATACTTCCATTCACATTTACTTTACATTTTTATTTTTCTTTGCCTAAGAAGAAGAGATTTATTATCATTCATCAGAAGTCACCAGACCCTAGTGTTTCTCTGAGAGTGTCTAATCTCCTCATGGGAGCAGGCTCCAATGTGGACTGCTAAATGGGTCAGTTTACAGAGAGTAAGGCCTAAATGGGTTCAGCAATCCCCAAGTTGCCTACATACATCTACCTCTGAGCTCATGTGCATTCTGAAACACCCCATAACCTGTTATGGGGATAACAGAGAGTGGTACTCACTCATGCATTTGTATGGTGTTTATTTATGGATCATGATAGATAAAGCCACAGACTGGGATATGTCATACACTGCAACTGATATACTGGTGCCTGACACAATCCTGTCCCTGAACTCAGGCAGCTCATAGGGTGGTGACTGATCTCTTCATCAAGCAGTCACTCCAGTGGCAGATCCTTATGTCATCTTCTTTTCTTTTCTTTTATTTTGTATTCCTAAACTATGAAAACGGTCCCCTTACCCTCATTTTGAACCCAAATCTCCCAGAGGTTAAGTCACTGATAACAGCAGAGCCAATGCTCAGATTTGGGCTTTCTCAGCTCAAGGCTGATGACGACATTCTGGCTTCTTTTCAAATCCTGTGATCTCATGTTGAGCCCCACCAATTCAAGCTCTCCGTTCCAGTTTCCCACATCCATAGTTTGGTTTACAAAAGGTGACTAAACAAATGCACAACTGATATCAAGAGCCTAAATTAAATTAAGGATTTCACCTTTACACAGGCACGTAGGAGAAGCTGGGGAAGACCCTGTGGCCTATGGCGTGGGTGAGGTGTTTGGAAAGGGGGTTATAGGGGGCTCGGAAATAATCCAGGAGTTCCCAAAGACTAGCCTGACTCAGTAAGTCTATTATTGAAAATGAGTCATTTGCGGCATCAGGGCGAGCTGTCTCAGCCCCTCACTGAACTATCGGGAAGAGACAGCAAGCCCTTCCCCTCTGGGAAAAGAATCCTAATAATAATTTCTAGAGAATTTGCATGTCTCTTTACAGCTTGCAAAGTCTTTTCAGAAGTCCCCACCTCTTCTCCTACCACACACCTTTGAGCAGTGTTGCTTACTGAAGCCATAGAAAAAGAGTTCAGCTAGGTGGGGTCGAGGTTATCTTGTTTGGTGTTTTTATTTTTTCCGTTTTTTTTCAAGAGTAAAATTTTTGTCAAAATGAACTCATGTTATTCTAACTTATAAAAATGAGCATGTGGAATTTCTATTGTAGGATGAGAATCAGGGAGGAACACAGCTCACTGAATCCTCGGTTTTGGACTCTATGTCCTGTTCTGAGGGATTCCAAAGGAAAACAAACATCATTCCTGGTGACTACCTATTTCCCTCCCCCATCTCCAAAGAGAAACAGACAAAAATCACTCCCCATCCATAATTCACCAAACCCACTTGGATGTTTAATCAAAATGGTGGGGCCTTTAGAATTTGAAGTAAATGATCTCTGGGTCACAAATAGTTGGGTGTTCTGCTCTTTCCAGCTCCTGGATAGTTCTGAAGTGTGTGGTATTTAGGTGCCAAGAGGTACCTTCTTCATCTCAGAAAGGCAGATCCCCAAGTCACACCCCACCAGTCACAGACTGGCTAGGTAATTGGTTCAGTGATTTTGCAGCCCCACCACTGTCTCTCAAAATGTTAGTGTAAGGCTCTCTTACTGTACAACCTACAAGGAAGCTGTGAAGAAGACGAAATACTGTGAATAATGCCATCTAATTGTACTTGCATGCGGATAAACAGTATGTCTTATGATATGTGCATTTTCATATAAAAACCATTTAAAAATTATGATGGCTCTTGGTTTCCTACAGAATCCAGTTCAAAGTTTCTTGCCATCTAAAAGATGGCCCCTGCAGGCTTCTCTAGTCATCTGTCTTGCTGTCTCCCATTCAGTCTCTTCATCTGGTCTAACACTCAAGCTGTTTCCGTCTAAATATATGGAATATGTATATTATACACACACATGTATATATGTATGATGTGTACAAATATACATGCATACACATATCACTGTTTAAGAGATGCAGGGCTTCCAAAGCCACTCTCTTCTCATCAAGTCTATAAAGTGGATACGTTTTTTAAAGCCCATTTTACACTTGGGGAAATGGAGGCACATAAAAGCTCATTGCCTATCTTTTGGCCATAAAATAGTAAGCAACCAGAATAGGACTAAGAGGCAGGTTTTCTAGTCTTGAAATGCAGCTACTCCTTGACAGGAGTCGCTTGAATGGCCTGTGAGTGACACGTTCCTTCAGTGTCTCAAGAATTCCTTCTCCTTCTATACCTTCCCCAAGTGTCACCTCTCTCAAATGTCTCATTGGTGTTCTCAAGAAATACTGTAATTCTTTCTTCATATCTCAGGACTGGTGGCATCCTAAAGACATACCACACACATACACACACCCCTTGGGTGTTCTGGGAGTGATATCCTGCTGATAAGGAATGATATGTTTGTGTTGTGTATATATATGTGTGTGCATATGTGTATGTATGTATGTGTGTACATGTATATGAATGTGTGTATGTTTGTGTGTGTATATGTGTGAGTATATATGTATGTGTATGTATGAGAGTGTGTATTTGTATATGTGTGTATGTATGTGTGTGTCATTTATGTCATGGCATGCAAGTGAAGGAACCACGCCAGAATTTCTTAGGGAAAAGTGATGGTTTATGGGAATTAAATACACAAGTAATTTAGAGGATTACTTGTGTGAGCCACTATGTGAGTTCCAAGGATCAAACCAGGGTCACATGCTTGGTGGTAAGCGCTTTGCCATTGAACCATCTTTCCAGTTCTCACTATATTTTACAGCATATTTTATGTTGTAGGCAGCAGCTGGCTGTGACTGTAAGCTAGTGCCTGGGGACAAAGCAGGTTTGGTGGGCACTCAATATGCGTTGATGAATAAATGGGTGGGCAGGTGGCTGGGTGCATTTCTCTCACTCTTTCCCCTTCTTCCCATAAATCCAAAACCATCACTTTCCCTAAGAAATTCTGGTGTGGTTCCTTCAGGGTCTTGCCACAGGCATGTTTTCCATGTTTACCATTTGGCATGAAGTCCACTCGGATTTGCTTTCAGTGGTTCAGATTAAAAATAAACACTGCCTTTGTTGTCCAAACTGTAACCACAGCATGTAAGAGAAGATAAGGAATTGTGATTTAAAATATGATTTTTCCCTGTTTTCAGCCTTGAAATATCTCCCTTGAAGAATATGGCAATGTTCTGTGAGATTTATTAGGTAAGAAACAAAGGGAAGTGTATCAAAGTCCGCAGCAAACGGCGCATAAATGCAAACAAGAAAGAAGTGAGTGGCCAGTGTGTAAGTGGATATGAGGATGGATAAATGATGGGGAGGAAATGTGCACACGCATCAACCTGATGGAGGATGGATGGGGAATATGATGGAGGGATGTAAGCTTAGGAGACCTGCAAAAAGGACCGAAGGAATGGTGGGTGAAAATTGTATGGATAGATGAATGTAAGAATCGGTGGTGGACGGAGTAAGGCGAGGTTGGGGCACATATACGAAGATGGGTGGATTGATGTGTGAGTCCTAAAAGGATTTAAGGAACTGGTAGACGGATCATTAGGTATTTGAGACCATCAATGAAGCGTGTTGGTGAGTGGGTGAAAGGATAGAGGTGCCATTCTGGGATGGGAGGCTGACAGAGTAAAGTCAGATGTGATTCCCATAGCTGGCCGTCACTAGGTTTCCCTTAGCAGAGATCCACTGAGGTTTTTGGACTTCTCTCAGAGGGAAAGAGAAATGCACACGCCCACAATTTCCCCACTTTTCAATCCCCACCCTGGCCTGGAAGGCACCATTCTCCCAACAGGATCTCCCTCTTGTCTGAGCTCCTCCCTAGGAAATGTCCAGCTTCCGGGGAAACCCGGACAGTCATTCCACAGCCAGGTTCCCAGAAGTTTAGAGGCAAAGGAAAGGCCTGAGTCTGAACTCGGAGGGGTGAGGTCACGGGACTCATTCATTCTCCTTGTCCCAGGAAGTGCTCCCCAAGGCAGGAGGGCTGGCCAGAGAAGGAAACCTGTGGAGTGGTCTGGGGAATGGGCCATGGGCAAACGGGGGGCGGCAGCAATTCTCAGCTGCCAGGGAGAGCAGGGCAGGAGTTCAGAGCCAGCAGCGAAAGCAGGCTGGTGTGTCTTTAAACCTCCATTGGCTGCTTAGTCACAGCCCCCTTGCTTTGGGTGTGTCTTTGAGCGCTCCCTCCCTCTTAGGTCACTCTTTCAAAGCCTGGAATAAAAACCGCAGCCAACTTCCGAGGCGGCCTCATTGCCCAGCGGCCCCCAGCCTGTGACAGGTTCCATCCATCCTCCTTGCCCCCCGCTCCCCGCGACCCTCCTTAAGAGACGACTAGATCCCACGGTTCCATCTACCACGCCATGGACAAGTGTTGGTGGCACGCAGCTTGGGGACTCTGCCTCTTGCAGCTGAGCCTGGCGCAGCAGCAGATCGGTGAGTGGCCCCTAGCCTGGGCAACCAGGATGCGAACGCAGAGTGTCCCAGGACTCCAGCAGGATGTCCCTGGGTTGAAAATCCCGGGGAGGGAATACAGTAAAGTGAGCTTGGCAAAGCAAAGCTCGGTTTGCGTTTCGCTGTTGGACAGAGTTTGTTATTGGGAAGCGCCGCTTTGGTGAAAGGAAAAAGAGAAAGGGAGAAGAAAGTTGGCTGGGCAGGTTGCCCGCCGCAGAATTTGGGCGAGGTCGCTGGCGCTTGTCGGAGCACATGGCGCAAAAGTAACTGTACTCTTGGATGCACGCAGCCGGTGTCCGGACTAACAGGCTCGGGTGCCCAGGGGCTCCCCCAAGCAGGGCTGGGCTTGCGGTCGGTGTCAAGGCAGAGCCAGGGACTGGGGCAGAGCTGGAGGGGAAACCTGTAGAGTAGTCCTCAAGGGGGCAGGGAGTTGCGAGCCAGAGAGTTGGCAATGATCTTTTCAGAAAGGAACCCCGGAAAGCTAAAGAGAGTGAGTTCCGGGCTTAGACAGGTTTTTAGGGGCTCTTACAGTTTGTTTTGGTCACCAACTGCTTTAACTTGTGGGCGCTTGAGCAGCTTCTGTGTCGACGCTCTGAATGCCCAAGAGGTTCCAGCCTGGGCCAAGGAGGACACAGCTGGATGAGACCAGCTGTCCAGTACATGCAGCCCCTGGTTCTGCCAGTGCGGACAAAGTCAAAGGGCAACACAGTTCCTATTCGCTGCCTGGCAGCTTCAGAGCAAGAGGGGACCTGTATCAGGGTAACACACAAGCTTTAGTGCAGAGACCTTGATAAGCCATCTAAATGAGGTTGGTGGCTTTGGTGGCTGTGGAGGGGAGGAGTTAGGGTCAGGTATTCAATATGGCTCAATTCCAAGCATTCCCTTCCTTTGTCTATATATGAACAGATAATTCTACGAACCCTTTGTTTAACACCGGCACAGTTAATTTTTCTTTTAAGAAATGCCAGCTAGGTCATTAAAGCAGTTCAGCCTACAGTGTGCTCCTCTCAGCAAGAATTTATTAAAACTACTTGAGTGGGGGTGCTCAACCTGGGTATTTTAGACATGCTAGGTAGAGATCATAAGTTTTGAATTTTGATGCAGAAGTAATACAACTAATATTAAAGCAGTGGGACCCTATTGGTCATTTATTGTACCTCTTTACTACTGTGCCAGGCTCTATGTTAGGTATTTCACATCTCAAATATTCTATCACATTTTTTCCTCATGGTGATTTGGTGAGAAGTGTTAAGCATTCTTGGTTTTGTTTTTTTTTTTTTTTTTAAACAGTAGGGAAGCGGAGGCTCAGAGAGGTGACTACTTCTGGTATTCACACAGCAAGGGGTGGGGTGGTGCTGGGTGTGAACTTGGGTTCATTAAGCTCCAGAGCTTAGACTCTCATGGGCTATCTGAATGCATGCTCTGGACAAAGGCAAAAAGGCATCAGGCAAAGAGGCAGTCTGGCCAGCAGAGGTTACAGCAGAGGCTTCCAGAGGGAACCAGAGCTCCAATGGGACCCCTGAAAGTCAGAAACATTCAGGATGGGTTGGGGAAGGGCAGAGAGAGCCCTGGACCTGGCCTCACAGAAAAGGAGAAAGGTTGGACACCCACACTTTTTACTGTGACTGAGGTGCTGAGCGCCTATATTTTCTTAGCCTATCTCCCGGCTGTTCTCAAAAGCCTACTCCCAGGCCCTTGGTTCCCTTCTGACCCCTGGGGAGTCAGGTCCTAGAGATCCGCAGGCTCCCTCCTGCCGTGGGGTTTTCACCTTCCTGTTGTATACATACCGTGTCACCAGGAGAAGCAGGGCTGCAGAGGGCCATAGTAGTGACTGCCTAGGACCGGCTTTCATGCCTTTGTGAAATTGTTGGAAAGGAACCGAGACTCAGAAATGAGATCTAACTATGAGGATGTGGGTCTGGGTAGGCAGAGGGAAGGAAAAAGGGGGGACGGGGAAGAGAGGCACCATCGTTGCCTCCCATTCTAGGAATGACTGGTTTTGGAAGATGAGGAAGCTTTGAGACTGGGCAAAGTTTCGCAGGGCAGGGGTGCAGTGAGAGGAGAAGCTGCCCAGGGTTGTGTCAGAAGTCAAAAAGTAGAAAGAGTGTCCCCAGATAAACCAAGCAGCTCCAGGCATCATGTGCGCCGGGGGCTCTGGTTAGAAGTTAGTGGGAAGTCCTTTCCTCCATGGCCAGAGAACATGGCTAGGAAATTTCCCTTCCATTGTTGGGGAAGAGGAGTGCACTTGAGAGTTTTGGGGCCGACCAGAGCCTCCTGGATCCCGCTTTCCATTGGCAGTTAGAGCCCTGGCTGAGTCTTCCCATGTGAAGAACTATGGAAGTGAGCTCCATCCCCACTGAAGTTAGGCTTGCTTCATTCAGTTATTCCCCTGCCCTCACAGGACACCTACTTCCTTCCAACGCAGGGATGAGCTGTCGGAGACTCAGGCAGCTGAGGGGAAAAGTTTCTATTTTCTGCCAACTTCCCCCTACACAGGAGGGGACACTGGACCACATGAAATTCTTGGTCTATGACAGATCTCCTTAAATTCATTCCAGAAAAATTTCCTGATTCACTGACCAAGACTCAGAGATGGGAACTTTAAAGATCATTTAGGGGGAAAAAGCCCTTCTTTTTCCCAAGAGGAAGCAGACTATGGGAGATAGGGATTGGTGATTTCCCCACCCACTCTGTTAGGGCATGAGGACAACCCTGAAACTCTCCAGTCTCTGGAGGACTATGGGGGTCCCAGCCTCTCCCTTGCAGAGCTGAGGGGAAGGGCGTGGCCAAAGGGGGTGTGGCATAATAATGTTTTAGCACCATCAGTACTGCCTAACTTCACACTCACACAGTTTTGTTTTCTATGGCCCAATATACCCAGTTTGAGTTTAAGAATAATGAGCACTAATTTCCCTAAGGGAAATTGATCTTCAAGAGGGATCCATCTTGTTTTAGGGCTTCTAATGCCTCCTGAACATCACTGATAAGTTAGGAGTGCCCCATTTTAAAATCCTGGCAGTTACTATTGCCACTCAAATCTGAGTTCTTAAGAAGTCCCATCCACTGCTCAGATTCAGGTGGAGTTTAGTGGTAGGTTTTCTTACCAAGCCTTGCAAAAATCATACACATTAGTACTTTCCTAACACCATTGTCTCGATAAAGAAATAGAGACTCAGAGATAGAGGGACTCACCCAAGAACACAGGGATAAAGTTGGAGTACCCCAATCATCTAACATCACCCATCACCACCTTTGGAGGATTCCGGAAATAGTGTGTTGTCTCTCACTGTTCCTGTCCCCTGTAGTCAGCAAAGTGGTAATGAATGGCTTCTCTTGTCACCCTCTAGTTTATGGTAGACTCTTGACTGCTCTGCCTTGCCCTCCTCTGTCCCTTTCTCAGGGCTTAGCCACAGCTGTCAGACATGCCAACCTTATTATTTATTGCTGGAATAAGTCAGTTCCTTTATCAGAGTCCGGTTGCCCCTTTAGACATGCTCTCATTTGTAGGTTTGGCAAAAAGGGAGAGGTTGCTCCTTGCCCAAGAGACAAGTCAGGGCAACACCCTTTGCCTGCAAATTAAGAAAAGCCCACAGACACTCGCTCTCATGTTTCCCTCACAGGCATTTCAGAAGCAATGACCCATAGAGAACCGCTGTTATGGACTCTTTGGACGGTTATATAGTCCCCATTTGAGGGGAAGTCTTTAATTCCCAGGCAGTGGGTTGACATGACTTTCTAGAGAAGTCACAGACCTTGAATCAAAATCCACTAAGAACCTCCAGGGGACATGTGGCCACTCAAGTCGATAGACTCTGCTCCACTAATGAACAGGAGGTGGTGGGAGGAGTGATGGCTTCCCCAACAGTCTGTCCTGGGGCTGGGGACAAGGTATGAGCCGCAGTGATGTTTCATCAGTACCTCCATATTAGCAACCCCACCCAGAGCGTGAGAGGGAAATGATTCTTGTGAAAGAGTGAGCTGGAGCAGGTGGCAGCTACTTCCTGGCCCCGTGAAGTTTTCAAAGGGGACCTTCTCTACTTCAGAGAGAAATTCTTGGGGTTTGCACAACAAGGAGCTGATGACTCAATTTTCTTTGTACCTCTGCTTGAATGAGGACACAAGCACTTTTTTTTTTTGTAAAAGAAGGTCCTTAAAATTGAGCCCACTTTTCACGGGTTGAAACTTCTCTCAAACATGTATTCCTGGGGCTAGTGCGAAACTCAATGACAGAGTATTTGCCGAGCAGGCAGAAAGTCCTCAACTTGATCTTCAGAACTAAAAACAAAACAAACAAACAAACAAAACCAAACTGGCCAGTGAGGGTTTGGGGAGCCAGGTCCATTAGGCAGGAATGGGACTGCCTCTGCCATCGGCCTTCTGCTGCTCCATGCACTCCCCTGGTATCAACCATTTTTGAGTCCCAAGACCCCAGTGCTGGCCCACAAAGAGGAGCAAAAACGTTGAGCTGAACTAAGGTCTCAAACAGTGAAGAGTTCTCATGTATAGAGGCATGGCCTGACACCCTGGCTGTGCAAGTATGTTTCTATGGATATGCCAGTATGCTGATGGCTTTGCTGTCACACTGCGCAGGGTGAGGAGAAGGCTTGGCTGGCCAACTGTTTACAATAGGACTCATATGTCCTCTTCCCAAGCAGAGAGTCTGCCTGTCTGTGGTTTTGGTGGCTGCTGGCCCTGGGGCCAGTGTAAGGAGCAGGTTAGGGAATGGCTGGGTGAGAAGCGAGTGGGGTGCTGACACCAAACCCACACTTAAACCTCAAAGTGAAACACTGCCCAGTAATGGCTGGCTTTGTGAGTTGCTGGTCTGAGACTTGAGTCCTTGGGAAAGAGGTCCACACAACCTCTGACCCACGCTGGCTTCTGGCAGGTGGCAGCAGCAGGGAGAGAGGCAGAAACACTTCCCAGAAGATTCTGGTATCTTCTACGGCCTGCTATCCAAACTGACACTACTACAGCCCCAAAGTGGCTAATCTGCAGGAAGCCTGGCAGCTAACAGAACACCCCGACAGCTTCCTTTGCATGGAGCTTGCCCAGGACGAAGTTGCTCACAACCAGGCAGGTCCTACCTTCCCCTGGATCACTTTCCCTGCAATGTTCAGAGACAAACACAGGGATGAGGGGATGATAGTGTGGGGGCCAGAGTCACAGAGCCAGAAACTCCATGTGGTTGGGGTGCACCAGCTGCCTGGGTGTGCCCTCCTGGGGCAAGTGTCCCTCCTTTGTGCAAGTGTGGGCAGACAGATTCTAAGTGGGTGGGGATGGCTTGAGTCACCAAGGAGGAGATTTGCAAAACTCAGGTCTCAAGAATCTTCCTCAAGTCTTCAGCTTTTGAAAGTAAAGGTTAATTGCAAAACCCCAGGGAGGAGTTATCAGTCATCGGAGCAGTGATTTTGAGCGTCTGTACCTTTGACAACGGCTGGAAGTTCATGTGTGCTGAGAGCCCCTGCACCCTTTGTATTTGCTTTCTGGTGCTAGTTGTAGGTTCACCAATGGTAATAATCGTAATAAGCAGAACTGAAGTTCTCTTTGTTTTCTATACACTAACTTGTTTAAATTATGCACCAACATCACAAAAACAGTTCTTTTATTATCCTTTTTCACACAAGGTAACTTGGCACAGAATTTAAGGAAGTGGGCCAAGGCCACATGGTTGTAAAGTGAGGTGGGCTGAGATTCAAACCCAGGCCCTGTGAGTGCAGATGCCCACAGAGTCCAGAAGAGAGTGTCAGGTGCCCTGGATCTGGAATTACAGCCAACTGTGAGGCCCCATAGGATGCTCTAAAGGAGCAGAAGGTGCTCTTACCCTCTGAGCTATCTCTCTAGCCCCTTGGCTGTCATTTTAAAACATAATGTCAGCTGGGCGGTGGTGGCGCACGCCTTCAATCCCAGCACTGGGGAGGCAGAGGCAGGCGGATCTCTGTGAGTTCGAGACTGGCCTGGTCTACAAGAGCTAGTTCCAGGACAAGCTCCAAAGCCACAGAGAAACCCTGTTTCAAAAAACAACAACAAAAAAACCCAGAAAAACAACAACAACAACAACAACAAAAACATGATGTCAGAGAGAGGACTGGGCTTGCCAAAAACGGAAGGGGAAAGATCACCTGATGAAGACTTTTCCCCATTTATCCTCTGAATGGCTCACTTATTCTGATACCTGAAAGGGGAGTCCAGTCCCTTTCTGGTGGTAAGGTGCTGGTGAGGCTGTAGCCGTGGTGAGGTAAATTGAAGGATGGTGGTAGAGGATTTGTTAAGTGTCTTCATTATTTCTCCCCTGGGCGAAGGTGGACTTTGCTGATGGATGTTTTTCCATAATCTAAGACTGTGGCTGTGGGTACAGAAAACCGAAGTGAGGACCAAATGAGTAGAAACAGCACAGTTAATTCTTTGCTTGAGAGACTCTGCACCCAGGGCCTTCACTCTACAAGCCAGAGCCGAGGGGAAGAAAGAACACTGAGGAAAGAGTCTGCCAGGAGTAAGGTTGTACACATGTAGGCTCTGAGTACTCAGAGGAGCCCTCCTTCCCAGCTCTGTGGTAAACCAAGTGACCCGGGATCAGTGTGGTAGAGCAGGTGACCATTACCCAGGGAATACGATCCTTTGCCCTGGGGCCCTCTGGCTGAGGCACAAGTCATCCAAAATGAGAGGACATGAAGCCCTTTGGGCACAAGTGACTTAGTCTGTAGGAAGGGCTGAAGGCCTCTGGCCCCATGACAGGAACTTATTCAGGATTCCCCGTCTGTTTTAATGTCCTGCAGCACCTCCCAAAAGCACCTACACACAAACCACGACCTAGGTGGCACTGTTCCTTACTTCAGTTTTTAAAGGATAATAGTGATACCTTTTTGCAAGTGTTCACTTCCGTAACTAATATGCAAGGGAGAAGAGTGGGTACATGCAGCTGGCGCTTGCCCTTGGCCTTGGCAGTCATTTCACTACAATCCTGACCCCATCTCTGTAGGTTCCAAAAGAAAAAAACTAGTATGTCAGGCACAGATGTTGCAAGTGGTGACTGCACCCTGTCTGGAAAGCTAAAGCTAAGAGAGATGAGTTCCAACTTGAAGCCTAGAGAGGACTATTTGCATCACTGCCATTTGTGTAGCTACCAGAGAGTTGTGGGGTCTCTCCACCAGCATATGGAGGACGTGGACTCAGGGAAGTCCAAAGAGTACAGGTCATGCAGGCATGGGTGAGGTTTGGAGAGGAAATCTGCCAACAGTTTGTCTTTGCATTGGATTCTCTGAGATGGGGCTACTCCTTCTCGTGACACCTGAGAGGTCAGGCTCATCCATTTAGCCACTCCTAAGTGCACTCACTTCCTCTGCTGTCCACTAGTTGAACCTCCTGATCATTAATAAAAAAAAATCCACTTAGGATGATAGCTCAGTCAGTAGAACGCTTGCCTAGAAAACACAAGGCTCTAAGCTCAGTCCTCAGCTTCCAGGTAAAAAGTTAGGAGTGGTAGTGTACAGTTATCGTCCCTATGCTGGGAAGACGGGAAGGTCTCTGGGGGTCTCAGGGCAGTCAAGTCTATTCGACAACTTCTAGGCCAGTGGGAGAGCCTCTCTCCAAAAGTCATGGTGCACCACTTCTAAGAAACAACGTGAGATTGTCTTACTGTTTCCATGTGTACATGTACTGAACACAGAAACATGCACATGCTTTACATGGGTATGTAATATACATAAAATAATAAGACTTAATTTTAAAAAAAACAAAAGGAATGCTCCTTAACTGTAGCTGCATATCTTCAAAGCTCCTGATGGAAACCTCATGCCTCATGAACTATTCTGCATGTACTGCAGCTCCCCGCTATGGCATATTTCCCCAACTATAGTAAGCTCTCATTGAATATTTAGACAGTTAAGTCAATAAAATTCCTGGAGTTAATCTGGAAGAAATCACCATCAATAACTATCTGAGATCCTTTTGGTAAGTTCTGGTTATCTTATTTCTAACTTTGCCTTTTCTTTTTGGCCCATAGAACCACCACCCCCACCACCCTACCCAATCCCCACACCTCCCAGTGTTTCTTGCAGCAAATCTCAAACTCCTTGAAGTTTCTTTTCTGGGCAACCTCTTCATCTTACGTGGACCTTTCTTAAGGTTTGATGTGCTGGGCAAGGCCAGGAGGTTAAAAACCCATTAGGTTTTGTCCAGTAGAGTAGGCCTCTTGGTTTCCTTTAGGTCTGGCTACATCTGTGACTCAGTCCTTACCTTACAATCTGACCTTGTATATAGTGAACCCCCAGCACCCAAACCCTGTTCTCAGCAACACTCTGAGTAAAGATGTTGGCTTTTTGGTCCCTATGTTAAAAATGTGTGGTGGGGTAGAGAGAATGGATGCTGTTTCTTCCCATTGGTGGGTTCCAGACCAAGGAGCTGCTCCGTGTAACCAGACATTGGTTGCTGGAGTTTGCCTTTGTGGGGAGGTGGTGGTGCTGAAAACCTCATGGCTGGGAAACAAGAGAGAGTTGAGATTTTGGTTTATTCTCTCTCTTTCACCCAAGGGCAGGTTGAGCTCAGGCAGTTGTGCTTAGCATAACATTCACGGCATACAGAAGTGCCCCCAGTACAGAAATGAGTCTTCTCTTTTGTTCCTGGGACTTCTTCACTCTACAATGCTTCCCCACACTCTCCTCAATCTTGCCATGTGTGAGAGACATGACTCTAGGTGACCTCCACAGTCCATTCCAGGACTCCCGCTCTGTAAGTTCATTCACTCTGAGTTCACTGATACCCACGCTTCAAAAAACTCAGGGGAAAAAAATAACACTACTATAATACTATGCTCATACAGTCCCAAAAAGTGGTGCCCGGTGTAGATTAAATGTCAGAAGTGAATTATTAAGCCATGCCAGAAAAAAGCACAATGACCAGTTGCACTTCATAAACACCAGCAGGCAACAGTAGCTCCTAGGGACAAGTGCTTCCCTCCTTGTGCACCACAGAGTTCTCCCTCCTCTTGGAATGGGCAGATGCAGCAGTCCAGGACATAAAAGTTAGCAATGCCTCCCAGGCTCACAGCTTCCACTGCAAAAACCCAGCCCTGGGACCATGGGCAGGATTCAGAGGAAATACTCCTTGCTTCAAGTCATGATTCAAACAATATTGTCCCAAAGGGCCTGGAAACCCAACTTCCGAAGAGAAGTGACTATGTCCTTTATTCTCAGAGCTTCGTGAGCATTCTGGGTTTCTCATCCTCCCTCGAGAAGCCTTTGCAGCATGTCAGTGCAAAATGATCCATGAACTCAGTAAAAACATGCACTATAATACATGTGCATATTGGCTGAAACGGTAGCTCAGGGTTAAGAGCAGTGGCTGCTCTTCCAGAGGACACAGGTTCTTTTCCCAGCACCTCATGCCAGCTCCCAACTGCCAGTAACTAGTTCTATCTCCTAGGGCTATGAGGGTACCAAGTTCAGGTACGGTACATAGACATACATGCAGGCAAATCACCCATACATATAAAGTGAAATGATGATAATAACATACATGCACACATTACACAAATGATACATGTATATAAAATACAAGCTTAAGTAAGGCATTGTACAACAGTTCACTGTTTCTACAGAGATTCCTAGATCTTTGTTAATTTTTTCTTCTTATCAATCCACAGAAATTATTGCTCAGTGGGGGGAAAAAAGGAAATCACAAATACTGTGTTACTGCAGAGGTCTTCAAAGCAGCTCAGAGGTTGAATATCCAGCCTGCTTCCAGCCCTCTACCACTGAAGGTTTTCAGTCAGTCTGCCCCTTTCTGCTTGTCCCCAGCTCATACTCATCTGGAATGCACCAACCACTGGTTGAAATAAAACCCCAGAGAAGTTCATGCCTCGTGTCACATTCATGCCCTTAGCTGTTGACCATGGCTCTGCCGTCTATACTTCCAACCAGCCACACAGACTTTGTGTTACTCTAGAAGTGGGAACCCATGTGCAGACAGCAGATAGCCCTTTGCCTCGGTCACAGAACATTGCGGGCATGGTCCTTCTTTTATCATTGTTTCTGCTTCCTCGGCTATAAAAACCGAGGTGACAAACCACACTTCATTCTACTGAGCTGTGCAGTTGACAGCTGGAAAGAAGGATGGCATCAGTAGCAGGTTGATTTCTGTTCATGTGACATTTGTTACTGATCATAGAGGCTGCCTGGGGTTCTATGTTTAAAAGCATAATCTGTGTACAAAGACTGCTGTGATCTGTTAGTGATGTCTGCCACGGACAAAGAGGATTTGGCTCCCTCTTGTCACACCAGCATAGCTATACTAGAGCACCAGGCTTCTCTAGTTTATGTTTGTGAAAGTCATGAATGATGTCCTGTGTGTTTCACCATTCTTGAGCCTACACAAGGAGCCATACTGGTGTTCCCACCCCCTTCCAGAACAGTATAAAAATAGTCTTTTACTCAGAGGACAGGTTCAGTGACTTGTGCCTTCTCTTTTGATTCATGCTCATTCTGTTTTCCCATCACCCCATGTCAAGCTAGATGCTTGGAGCCAGGAATCTCCTGTTTGAACCAAGGCCAGACTTCCTGGCAAAGGGCCCTTCCTTCACATCACCTCCATCTGCAAACTGAGAACACAAAAAAAAGCGATGCCTCACCCATGAGGGTGATAGGAGAAATAACTGGCTAATGGGAAGAGAACCTTTGAAGATGAAAGGGTTGTACGTGATGTTAATTACAACTTTTATCAGCCCTGGAGCCTCTGCATTCTCAGCTGCCACTGGGCGCTCCTCTGTGCTTCCCAAATGTAAAAGCAGCGGCAGCATTCCAGACTGCCCCAGCGCATGGCATCCAAGTCATGAAAGCTGAATTCTAGGCACAGCCTAGCCAACCCACTCGGCCACTCAAATTTCCCACTACTCATCCCCAAGGGAAAAAGTAGACTCACTACCTGGGAAGGTAAGATAAGATATAACTGAGGTATAAACAAAAGGCTCCATGGAGAGTCTATTAGAAATAGCCCCTAGGTAAGATTAGGAAGCTCTGCTCTAATTCCCAACCTGTGAAAGCCTAATTGTGTGACCTTGGGCTATGGGCTTTATCTGTCCAATACTGCCCTACACTGTGTGAACTACCTAGGATAATAATCCCTCTGCCTCCCCTTAACCTCTGTACCTTCACTTGCTGGTGTGAAAGTAGGTTTGTTTTTGTTTTTTTCCTCCCTGGTCAGATTGAAGCACGTGAATAAAACTACAAGGTGCTATTATTTCCTGGGCTCACTTTCTCCTTTATCTGTGTCTCCTCTTGCTGGTTGACCCCAGCCGTTGAAACCATATTCTTCGGAATGCTTACCAATCTTCTCAGAGCTTGCACCCCCTTCTTATCTAAGAGGGCTCCGTATTGGCTCAAGCTTCCTAGTTCTGCCATTTCCAGGGGCATGAGAATACAGCTTGGCTGGCAGAGGACTGAGGTCTTCTACACAGATGGGGCTCGATACTTTTGGTGGGGTAACTCAATCACAGCACTGGAGACAGGAAGGAAAGGTGTTATCTGATTTTCTAGTACTGAGAATTGATTTGAAAGGGGCAATCCAAACCAGGTCTCCACAGAAGCACCAAAATATGGCTCAGAAGATGGAGAAATGCAGAAAGAGAAGGAAGACTCTAACAGAGAAGTTACTGTGGTCTAGACACCGCAAGCCAAAGATGCTACCATCTCAGAAGGAAGTGTTGGAAAGTATACAGGCCCCTTGTCTTCTCTGATATCTAAAGGAAGGAAACCTCGAGGCTTCAAGTGACTATCCCAAGGTCACACAACCAGCTAGTTAAACCCAGGCCTTCTGACTCCTAGACAAGTCTTTGCCATTTCTCCTCTTTGAAATAATAGAAGAGTTTATTAAATACTGGATGAGTGCCCTCAGAATACCCAGACTGTAAACAGGGAGGAAGCCAAAGGAACAGTACATTAGTGGCATGATAGGGAATGGTGTAGGTGATTGCACTCTTTGGCTATTGCTGTGTTAGAGCTGTTCACTTTCTTGCTTGTCTTATTTGGTTTTCTTTGGATCTTTTCTTGGGCAACTGGAACAAAAGACACAGAGCAACCTAGCCTGACCTTTGGGATTCTGAGTGGAGTCAATGGTCATATGTTTCATGGGTTGTGTCAACAAGATGTGTGAAACTATAGTATCTGCTAGACAGTGAAGATGTGACTTGAGATGCAAAGCACAGTCTCGTCAGTACCTCCTGAAACCAACAGTGTGTCTGAGAGATAGACACTAAACAAAAATGAGCCCTTATTTAATTACATGTGTCCTGTGTTATGAAAGAGACACCCATATCTAGTGAAGGCATTTACTAAGAGGATCCCATCTGTTCCGAGCCTCTTGAGCCCATAAGTGACGAGCATTAACTGTGTTTGCAACATCCCTTGTTCTTTGAGGTCCTTATTTGTGGGATTTCTCAGAACCTCACTAGCTCTGTGTGAAAAACACGATCTCAGGAGTGTGATCAAAGTTCCCCATAGTGATATGAGCTGAACCAAGCTCCTTTGGCGGTCTCCCTTTTGGGTTGTATAAAAGTTCTCCAGATACTGATGCTTCTTGGTAATCATATCTGCTCTGCAATAGACCATGGCAGAGGGAACCAGGGGAATCTAAGAAGTGACTTGAACTTTTAGGAGCATGTGTCAGAGTGGCAAAAGAAGGCAAATTCTGAAGAAACAGAAGGTTAAAAAATTTACCCAATGGTATAGGCAGCTCCTGCTCCAAATGGTCTATTGTCGGCAACTGTATCCAATACAAGAAAGAAAAGCGAAGGGTATCTGCCCCATCATGATGACAGCATTCTCCTATCCTCTCTTACTCGGATGCATCTCCTTTGGTAGGTGAGATAGGGAATGTGTCACAACTATCACAACCCACCAGAAGCTACACCCCATGGAGGCAGCAAACCACATGCTTGTTATCCACTGCCTGTATCTGGATCCATACTTGTCAGGGCATCCAGCCAGGCATCTCTGTGAATAACTCCCCCGACAGGAAGAAATGTGGGAGCAGGTGACCTCAGGAGCGTTGTGATATTGCCAAGACTCATGGCACTCTTTACCTAACTGTGCACCTCTATTTTCACTGTCTTTAGACAGCCATTGGTCTTCTTCATGCTGCCCAACTGACATCCACAGTTCCAAGCACAAAAACTATGCCAGTGTTCATCAGCAGGAGGGTTACTTTATTCACAAATACCTCTCTTTTAAAACGGAGAAAAGGCTCTCCCAGAGGGCTTTGGTGGACTCCTCTTTTCTTTCACTGGACCGATGGGATCACATGACTGGCAAGGAGAACTCAGGCCACAGTGATTGACTTAAGCCCAATCACGATCCATCCATTAGAGATAGGAAGCTGGTCCTTCCCTCTCCAACACAAGTTCTAGATTTCCGTGCAGATTTGAGTTCAGTTAGATCTATATTGCCATTGCAATAATGTCTGCTATGAAGTGTAGTATCTACCAATCTGGTAGATGTATGATTTGAGACTCAATATAGGATGAATCCAAAGACACAAACCTAATTTCTTATTTTTCTGAGCCACACCCTCCAGCTTTTTTCTGAGAAGTTGCACCTCATAGCTAGGCAATGTGGGAGATTCATCACAATTTGAGGCTCATTAGGTCTATGGTTTTTTTTCTCAATCCCAGTAGCTACAATGTATCCTTACTTCTCTTCCATAAAAGGAAAAACCAAACCATTGAGGAATAATGTTAAACTTGTTATAATTGATAAGCGATAGCTCCTGGACTCATCTTTTGCATGCTTGAGCACCTTATTACTAGAAACTTATGACTTGCAACCCATCTCTGTGCTGCTGGAGCTGCCCCCACACGAGGACCACTTCTCTGCAGTGATCCATTAAAAGAGAATTACCCTGACCTTGGATGCACATCTATTCCTGTAAGCTCTGAAATGATGACTCCCAAGGGAGATGGCAGGCTTCCCCTTCCTATTACATTTTTCCACTGGAGTGTTTTAATGTGTGTGAGGTGTTTTCAGCTCCATTATCTTGTCCAGTATTCACATTGACTTCGTAGGTAGCATTATTATACTTTTTCCCCTAACTGTAGTGAAGTTTTAATGATTTTTCCTAAGTTCACTACAAGTCAAGGTCAGAGCTAATTGGTGTACTCTGAGGATTAGAAGCCGAGATTATACCTCCAGAACTCGTGTCTGTGTCTCCATTCTGCATTAGCACCCGCGGGGCCCTGATTTAGCTTTAGAGAGAGGCTTTCAGGATTTAAAACTTTTTGTTGACTATCTCGTATGTGCATATAATGATTTTGAGTCACTTTTACTTTCCATTCCCTCCTCTCATTCCTATTCTGACTTCTGCTGAAGTCTTTCTTTTTCCTAATGAGTCCCCTGTTGCTCTCAAGTCTGATTTGGTATGTGACTTGCTGAGTTTAGTTATAGTCACTCACATGAGCATGGTTGAGAGATTATTTACTGGGGCATCAGCAACTTGTGAGTGGCTACACCACTGAAGAAAGTGACTCTTCTAGTGATCCTGTATGCTGGGAGCTGTCTTCCAGCAACCATGGGAGGGGTGGGGCTGCGTTATCATCTGCTCTATCCATGATGAAATGCTGGCAGGCCCAGTCTTGTGCAGCTTACCACAGACACATGAGCTAACGAGAGTTACAGCCACATGGTGTCCAGGGCATCATTTTGCAGCACATATCCCCATTCTCTCCCCTCCCTTCCCACCAAGCTCTTACATTCTTTCCTTCTTGTGGTGAGTTTCCACTCCTTTTTTACCAAGTAAATAAAGTTCAAGGATTTATGACCCTATCCAAAGACATTTAAAGATGGACATCACAGATGTGATTGTTTTGTACAAAGGAAAGAGACCGGGTTTTGCTGTATCTAATGATGAAGGAAATGGGTTCTCTTGAGCCAGATGACTTATGCGTTATTTTGAGGTGAATTTCCTGACTGTGCACCTTGCTGAACTTCAGTGTGGTTAATTAGTTCCCAACTCATCCTTATGTTCCCAGCTGAGACTACATTCAGTAGGAGCTGGCAGAACCAAGGCTTGCAGCTAGAACGAGCTCTTGGACCCCACCAAACCTTGTGTTTCTCTCATGACACATTGAGCTGTGGGGTTGACTTGTCCAAGGTCTGGCTTCTCCACTGGGCCATAGCTTCTGCTGGGATTGTGACGGCATGTGCCCTGCTTATTTATCCTGACCCCAGTAGCACAGCTCCCAGCATACAGGATCACTAGAAGAATCCCTGTTGAATGAATGAGATTTTGAATTTCCCTCTTTGAAGGCTTGTGATTTACTTTAGTCTTGGAGAGGTTTGGGTGAGATTATGGTTAGACATGGTGAGTTTAGGCTAAGTTCGAAGTTCAATTTTTGAAAAAAGCATATATCTCTTTATAATCTCTCTTGCTATGAGTCTACCACCAGATCTATCAGTCATATAATTAATAACATCTCTTTAAACTGTTTCCACATTTTCTCTCTGTCTCTGTCTGTCTGTCTGTCTGTCTGTCTGTCTGTCTGTCTCTCTCTCTCTCTCTCTCTCTCTCTCACACACACACACACACACACACACACCACACACAAGATTAAGAGAAGGAAGCTCATCAAGCAGGCTGGCTTCTCCCTCCAACCTTCTTTTTTCTGGCTTTGCGTCACCCCAGTTCCCTCAGTCCTTGCGTGAACGGGACCATCCAAGAGATTCTCTTCCTTGGTTTCCTGCAAACATGCCACAAAGGACTCTGCATGTGTGCAGCATCTGACCACTTAAGACAGATGTGAAAGACAGAGAAGGATTATCCTTCTAGAAACAGGGCAGCTGGGTGAGGTTTGCAGAAGCAAGCTGTGGATACTTCCGAGCCCTCTTGGTGGAGCAGAAAAGATGTCCCCAAAGGACTTGGAGCAGTTAGTTGTCTCTCCTTCCAAACAAGCACCATTAGGTAACCCCTAGGCTTCCTTCAGCTGTTGTCTCATGGTATGGGAAAAGTGTCCTATTAAGTGTGTGAGCTTCCTGTTTCTGCTTTTGGAGTGCTACAGTCATCAGCCACTTCTGGATTCTACATTGTTTGCATTGTTGAAAACTTTGGAAAACTCATCTGGTTTCTCCAAACAAGTTTCCCAGACCCTCTGGAAGATATTCAGAAACAGGCCCTAGCTTCAGTCAGGCAGCCACAAAGCAATGTCCCTTAAAGCCAGGCGTTTTATCTTTTTCTAAAGGCTGGAACAGAAGATGTTTACTCCAGACCACACAGTTAAGTCTGGACTACCAGGATCATCCGCTGTCTTGTATACTCAGAAAGCAATGTGGGTCCTGGCATCACAGCTGGATTCAAGTTCTGCCACTTGCCAGTTATGCTGCCTAAAACGGTGCCCTTACCTTCTCTGCCCCATTTTTCTCATCTCTGAAACAGAATTTTAACTCCATTGGCTTAAGGACTGATGTGATGCTGTACGCGAAGCCCTTGATAGGATTTCTGGCATGGAACAAGCATTCAACAGTAATAACTATGATCATTGTTATGATCCTAAAGATCCTAGGCCTCTCTCTTCCCCATTCATCCCCGACTGTACTCCTGGCACATTTGAGGAACACTTTCAACTGCCCTCGGAAAATTTTTATTCTCTTTCTGAGAATAATGTTAGCCAATGATTTCTCGTTTCATTTGGTGAGGTCAGTAGCTCAGAGTGCTGACACCCGCACGTGCTTACTGGAACACTTTCTGAGCAAACGAAGCAGGCTGTGAAGTTCCAGGAACCTTGGCTGTAGCTGGTGAAAGCAAAGTAGGAAGCACACTTTGGGTCCTGTCTTTACTTGCAAAATTATAGTCAATCGCACAGGCTGCTTGTCTCAGCAGGATCTCATCCTTTCCTGCCTCTTGTTCTTCCAGTTGGTGGTAGGGCTGGAGGAGTGGCATTCGCCTGTGTGTGTGTGTGTGTGTGTGTGTGTGTGTGTGTGTGTGTGTTTGCATGGTGTGAGCATGGGATGTGAGCATGCTTGTGTACAGGTATGCATGTCGAGGCCAGAAGTTAATGCCTGGATGTCTTTATCATCCTTGTCTTCCTGCTTTGAGATGAGGTCTCTTAGAAAACCTGGATCTCACTGATTTGGTGAGCTAGCTGACCAGCGACTTTCAGAGATTTCCTCCATCCCTCCAACACTGGGGTTGCAGGCACAGGCCTCCCTCCTCACTTATTAATGAGTGTTTGAAGTCTGACCTCAGTTTCTCGTGTTTGTGTGGCAACCACTTTACCTGCTGAGCCGTCTCCCGCAGCCCCTAGAAATGCCTCTTTGCAATGCTGTTCTGTGCCTCACAGCACACAGGAGCCTGCAGGGGGTAGTTTAATATGATAGCTTCCTCCTGCTGGAGTTTCTCCGGGCCCACACCCTTCCCACAAGTCCCAGCTTGGGGGCCAGTTTCTGAGTGTGTAGAGTAAATGCCTATCTGCCTGTCGTTGGGATGTTCAATTCTTTCACCTTCAAAAATACTTGTAATTGCCTTTAACTGCTTAGTTCTGCTCTCCTTCAAAAGCCACTCCCAGACACACCCCCAAAAATAAGCAAGGCTTTTACACCTTTTAATGGGAGTATTTGTGTTTGAGTCAGCTTCCCATCTTCCTTTTAGTTCATGAAAGTTTGGCTCATTTTTTTAGACTGTTGTTTAAAATGAAACAACAGATTATCAAAGCAGAGATGACTTTCCATTGTATAAAGAGATAATAGAGTCGGAGCTCATAGTTTTCTTTGGTGTCTGGGGGAGGACTTTACTGAGTAGGTATTATGGTCTACTCTTTTGCTGGCAACTTGCATGTGTTTATTTATTGTCTTACACCATCTATTTTTTTCTGAGTAAATAACATATTGAATAAATGAGCAACGAAATTTCATTAGAGTCAAAGGAGTCTGAGAAATGGAGGCTCATGGATAGGAGTTGCTTGTTTTAGATGTCTCAGATCCTATGGGCCCGGACTTGCATCGAATTCCCAGTTGCCTTCCCCGTCCAATGCTATCCTACCAGCTTCCACTCCACTTTGTGGTGTTAATTCTGTTCTGCTCTCAGGGCTCAGAGGCCTAGAAAAGCCAAGGTCTCCTTGTCTGCAAAGAATTTAGAATGAAAAAGATTGTTTCCCTGGATCTTTGAGTAAAGAGGCCCAATTGCAACAACTCAGAAAGATTGCTAAGGAAGAAAGGGGATAATGGGAGTTTCCTCCCTTTTTCTCAGGGACAGTAAAGCCTCCAAGACCACCAAAGTTTAGGGAGCCAGCCCAGGGTGGGGACAGTTTCCATTGTTCTCACTGAACAGCTCTTCAGGGCAAGGACTGTCCCAGGACTGAAGAGTTGTTTGAACTGGCCCCAAATCCTGAAATTCACTGCAGGGAATTCTGGGTATGTTTGTGGTAATTTAGGAAGATTCTCTCTAAGGAAACTAGCAACTTTGTTGTGTTTCTCTTAATTGAAACCATTCTTTGCCTGCAGCTCCATTGATGGTGGACTCTGGGCCCTGTGTGCAAACGGCTTCATTTGCTGCAATTCGAGAACAGGATGCTGTTCACACTATCTTTTTGTTTTGTCTGCCCTTTCACTCCACTGGCCAGTCCACCCTGCTTGAAATATTCATTACACCCGGGCTGTTCAGAGAGTAGAACAAAATGCCACTACCCCGCAGGCAAGAGAGCACTACCGGGGTCCCTAGAGCATTGGGAGCGCTAGGCAGAAAGAAACACAGACCTCGTCTAGATAAAGACGGCTGAGTTGGAACTTAGAGATCCTGGAATCCAACAACTTCTTTGATGAAAACACTAAGGTCTAGAGAGCTGAAGTGATGCTTTAAGTACCCACAGCTTATCAGTAAGGAGTCGAGCACTGAGCTCCATGTCAAATTAATGCTTTCTCCACTAAACCAAAGAGACGTTTATTTAGTGCCACATCCCATGACCACCATTGTGGATGTAAAGATGAATGCGGCTAGTCTTAATGGGGCCCACACTAGTTGGATGGGGCAGATTTCTTCCTTAGTGTGATGTTCTTTATATAAAATATTTGGATTTCTCTAATCCACAAGATCAACTCAGTCCTATCATCAATCCACCAACTCATCCATCCATCCATCCATTTATCTGTCCTTTATGTATGTTTTTTTCAGTTTTTCATCCATAATCTCTCAATGGCAGTTTGAATTGTTAGAAGCTACATATCTAGGGCCTGGGTCCTGGTTTCTAATCAACTTGAACATTGGAGGGTTTGGGCTTTAATCAAGGATATAGTGATTGACCATAAATTAGGTTGACACAAAAGGGACATTTACCTCTAGGCTTCTTTGAAGACACCTTACTCTTTGAGATATTTTTAAGATATTGGTCAAGAGCTACCAAGCACTTTGCCCAGACTCAGACACTTTGCCAAGCACTTTAGCTGTGTTTCCCATTTCATCCCAAAAAGCACTCCATGCAGAAAGCATTGCCTTACTTTACTGATGAAAAACCTGAGGCTTAAAGGTTAAAAAATATGACATGTCCTTCATCCTGTAGCTGAGAGGAGGGCCCCACTTCAGGACAATGATCTGTGGTCTGTTAGGAGCTTACACTTCATGGGGTTAAATCCCTGCCATTTCCAAGTACCAAGAGCTAAAGTAAGACTGGCACAGATATCAGAGTCACACTGCTAGGCTACTCTGGAGCCCTGGATTGCCTTGGATTTCTGACTATGATCTACAAGGGACAGATACAGCCATACCTGCCCCAATCCTGTAAGCAGCTTGTGATCCAGATGGAACTCTTGTTCTCAGAGCCGGGGCTTTCAGTTGTCATATACTTACCTTCCAACTCTCTCTTGTCTACACCGTAGAGTCCAGATTCAAGGCGCATCTCCTTTTGAACTCTGGAAGGCAAAGATGAACTCCAAATTTAATTCAATCTGGGGATGGGTAAGGAGAGAGATTTCCTTTTGTCAAGTGTATTGTTTCTATTTCTCATGGTTGTGACAGAAAGGGAGCTGAGGGAAAGAGGGCTTCTTTTGGCTTGTGGTTAGAGTACAGTCCACTCTGATAGGGCAAGCATGTGGAGTTCGTGGTGGCTGGAACATGCAGCTGGAATTCCTCACATTTGGGAAAACCAGGAATCTGGGTACAGGAAATTCTGGCATTTCTTTCACTCTTTGCATTCAGCCCATAGGATGGTGCCAGCCAAATTCAGGGTGGGCTTTCCTTCATTCCTCAGTGAAGGTCTCTGGAAAAACCTCCCAGACATCCCCAGGAGCGTGTCTCCTAGGTGATTCCCAATCCAGGCAAGCTGACAATGGGGATTCTTCATCACTCCAGGTGACAGATCCCACCCAAATAAACAAACAAACAAAAAAGAAGTCCACAGTTTCCTAGGAGACTGAACTTAAGACCTCAGATTGCTTGCCATTGCAGCCCCACCATGGAGTCATACAACGCCCTCTTTTGTTTTCTCTGTGGCACTATTGGTACCTAGAACTGCCTCATTCATAGGTTCATGGCTTATCTATGGGCTGTCTGTTTTCTCACGCACACTTTGATGGCAGGGATTTGTCCTTACCTCCTGCACTCTGGATCATAGCTGGCACATACATCCATATTTTATGGCTGGTCCTGTGAGTCAACACTTTTCACCATGCCCTTATTATAGGATGGTTTGTGCTTTAGGACCTTCAGACTTCATCCCAATTGGCAATTTGTTCTCAGCCAGAGCTTTCTAGAGCTCTCTGTAGTAAAAGAAGAGCCCTTTGGCAGGTGTGCTCTCTTGTCATATTGAATGGCCATTTATTTTAAGGGAAATTAACACCTTATTTTATTTTGACAAATTGATCGAGGGGTTCTTTGTATCTTCCGGTGTTTCCAGGCCTGTGGGTCTTTGCATGAGCCATCTTCCTTACTAGTGGGAAGTTATGCTTGGCCCACTCGGTGTGAACACATAACACGTGCTCAAGCTTCTTGTCCAAACCCTGTGACACGACTTGGATGTAAAAGCATGTTAGAAATGAGTCTGGGAGCTTGCCATTTGAGACTGGCCTTGCCGTTACAAATGCAGTTTCACAGGTTGAGCGCGCAGGAAGAGGTATAAAATACAACCTCTCAGTTTACTGGGTGATTGGAAAAGTCCTAATCCTGGGAATCCTTTAGCCCATATTTAAAACATCTCGGCACAGAGCAGCCTCAGTGGCATGCGTTTTACAGTGTGCACGCAGAGGTGTCTGAGGAATGAGCAGCAGACAGACTCTTGTATAGGGACAGACATCTTCACACACACCCCTCTCTACCTGTTCACCTTAGCACACAGTATAAAAAGAGAAAACGAGAAAAGGGAGATAGCAAATTGGAAATGTGACCTGATAATTTCTGTGGCTTCAACTTTGAAATTGGAGACCTAGAACTCTGCCTAGCCATTACAATACTTTGTTGTTGCAAATATATATTCTTATAGCTGTGTGACTTCACAGCTCGTTAATATACTTAAAAACAGTGAAAAAGTAATCTAAAGGCATAAATCTTGGTTTGAGACAGAGTCTTTCTCATAATAATTTCCAACTGTGCTGGATAGTTTTATGTCAATTCGACACAGCTAGAGTTATTTGAGAGGAGGGAACCTCATTTGAGAAATGCCCCCATAATGTCAGTCTGTAGGGAAGCCTGTAGTATGTTTTTTAATTAGTGATTGATGAGGGAGAGCCCAACTCATTGTGGATGGGAGCTGATGACGTCTGGCTCCAGGTTCTCACATGGCTAGAGTTCTTGCCCTGGCTTCCCTCAGCGGACTGTGCCTTGGGATATACAAGCCAAATAAATCCTTTCCTCCCCATACTACTTTTGGTCATGGTGTTTTTTATCCCAGCAATAGTAACCGTAACTAAGGCACCAATTTAGCCTCTGGACTTGTTCCAGCTTAATCCACCTTAAGTCAGTGTAGGTTACAAGGTGAACTACAGATAAAGGGCAACTTGCAGATAAGTGTTAAGGTTTATAGGCAACTCAATTTTATTCCCAAACTCATAGTTATTCAGGGAAAGCTTTTTGAGTAACAGGCAGAGGCTACCGGGGGAGGAACGTTAGTAGCCACTAAAGCACGTGCCATCATTCTTCCTATGAATTGAAATGACAGTGTGGAAGCAGGGGCTAAAACATCAATAGCTGAATTAAGTGGGGTTTTGTTTTTGTTTTGTTTTGTTTTGTTTTGGGATAGTGTCAGAGCAGAAGTGTTGGCCTGCTTACTGCTCCAACCAAGTAGAAATCCAGTCAGTTCAGTAAGAGTTTCCTTTTCATACAGGTCCCTACAAGGCCCATCTTCTTTAGGCACAGACCTCTTAAGTTCCAGTGCCGTGCAGATTTCTGTATGAAATTATCCACCCTAAGGGGAGAAAGTAATAATTAGGTCCCTCCATCTACCAACTCTATTTGCGTGGAATTAGAATGTTGCATCCATGGTCTTCAAACTGTCTAGGAAGAGACATGACTCCACTTCTCATCTGGAACTTCTGGACACCAAAGTGCAGCAAGAAGAGACATCCACACATGGCTGCCATGACAACACAGGAAGGAGTCTGCTCGACTCCTAACGGTGCCACCTCAGGCAGACTGCTTAACTTCTCAGCCTCAGTTTTGTCACCCGCCACCTTCATGAAGGCTTGTGATGGTCACAGCACCTCCACAACTGCCATGAGATGAGGTAGCCATTGGGCAGGGGTTACCATATACAAACCATGTGCCCCTTGCGTTAGCACAGCTGAGAAAACCAGCCAAGGGCTTGGCCGGACTTATCAGTGCCAGGGTTCCCCACTCTACACTACCCCAAAATTGGTTTGCTTTTTAAATGTGAATCTTGGTGTCCCAAGTTGACAGCTGTGGCTTTCACAAACTGAGTCTTGGCTTGCTAGTGTGGCTTCTAGCTTTTGCCACTTTCATAAGATGTGGCTGCTAGTTGTGTCTCACTTGCCTCACAGATGAGGAAGGTCATTTATTTAATCTCCAGAGGCTGCTCAAAGAGTCCCGTGATGGAGAATATTTAGGACATCTGGGCTACCATTCCCCACAGAGGAACAGCTCTTGGCAGTCTGGAATCTTTGACTCTCACTCGCAAAGAGGGTAAAAGAGACAGAAAAAGGAAAGAAAATCAAAATAGGAACCATCCTCAACAGTAGCTGTACACTGTAGCTGAGCTTCGCAGGAACTGGCGATGGCCTTTCATGTCCCTCCTCTAGGTGACTCCATCTTGAAGGATAATTAGCCTTATTTCAGTTACTGAATCTTGAAATTTTGTTAGGTCCACTTTTAACAGAGTCACAGTCATGGCAAAATATCCTGGAAGTTCTGATTTTGCTATTTCCTCTTTGCAAGGTCAATTCATGGGGTCTTTGTGGAGGACATTAAGTTGCAAGGTATTTTTATGTTTGATCCAAGGGGAGAAATACAAAAGTGATACAATACTAGGCCTGTTATTTCTAAGGCATTTTTGCATGGTGTATTTTATGTGGGGCAGCCCATACAATTGGAGCTTCAGGACCTTGAGTTAAATGCTCATTGTCTGTTTCTACAGACATCATGTGGGGCGACCCATTTTCCTAGCATGCTTTATTTTAAGACTGACCAAATGGTGATTACCATTTAACGACTGGTCTTTACCACAGAGTTTTCAGACTGGTTTGGATATTTCCTTAGAGGATTTTGGGAGTGCCAGGGTCCCTGATGGGGTAGCCTGGGTACTGGTCTGAGGATGAACAGCAGGCAGATTCAGGCTCTAGGTTTGTCTCAAAGCACTCATTTTGGCTCTGCCTCAAGCAACTATATTTTTGTTTGTCTCATCTGTCACAATTTTTACCAATGTGTCATGGCAGTCAGGGGAAGAAGCTGAACACCACTACTATTTTCTATGACTGCTGTGGTCTGATGTGGGCTGATGTCAACCCAAAGCAAAGGGCAACAGAAACCAGTAGACCCAGGTGACCTGAGGCAATGTCTATATTCATCAAACTTTCCCTACATCTCTCATTCCTTAAATCTGTAAAATGGGTACATAGCACCCCCCTCCAGACTTCACAGGACTGTTTCTGATATTGCATATTTGGTGAGATAAATTCCAACATGACAAGAAGATAAAGGTCTCAAGTACTTTGATACATTCTGTTCTGCAGAGAGTGACATCAAAACATGTCTTCACTCCTGTGAGGATTTGGAAAACATTTCTGAGATTTGAGTGTGCCTCATGTGTACACACCCATACCTTGAGCCCTTTTATCTTGCAAGCCCCAAGGATATTCTAGTTTTCATGCTATCTATTTTATTTAGATTTGAGATTCCCAATGATTTTAATATTTAGTTAGTTTTTATGATGTATATTCTTCTTTTAAAGGCTTTCCAATTGGCATGTAATCATTGTACCTGGTGCTGGATTACATAAAGCCATTTCCGTAAAAATATATGCAAAGTCTTTTGAGCATATTCTTATCTTATCCCAGGAGGGAGGAAGACTAGATGTATCCATGCTGCTTTTGAGAGTTTTTCCAGGTCACATAGCTTATAATGAGGAGAATTTGGGTGTGACCATTGCACCCGGCTCCTAGATGGAGGTTCTGGCATATCACCACGTCAGGACTCTACCGATCTCTTCTGAAGTGCAGATACTAGCAAGTTACAGCTAATGTACCGCTCCTGAGCTACTCTTCTCTTAAAGTGCTGCTTCTAGACTTGAGCACAAACTATACTCTAATTAGATGATGTAGAAGCAATTACAGCTGCCCAGAAAAAAATGTAATTGCAAGACAAAGTGGAGCTATCATTTTTTTCTTTCCCTAACTGCAGCAGGAAAAAACCCTGTGTGGGTTTCTGATGCTTTGTCAGTTTGCTTACCACATCCTGGGTTTGTGCGAGTCAATCTGCTAAATCAATAAGATCCAAAAGAGAAAAAAAAAACAAAGGTGTTGGGGCCAGTGGACTTCCTGGTTGCTATGGAAACATATAAGGGTGTGCACTGTGGTTTCTTGCTCTCATCTATCTTTCTGGAGGCTTGTTCCCCAAGGACGACTTGGCTTTACAGAGCTCTTATGTAGTGAGGTAATACCAAGCGGCAAACACCCTGTTAGACCTAAAAGAAGGGGTGGAATTTTCAACAGGTTCTCACTGCCTTGTCCCCAACACTGAAGCAAAAGGCAAGAAGAAGGCTTCTCTCCAAATTCTGAAAACTACGCAAGCTATTTCTAGACAATGCAATGGCTCCTCTGTTTGGAGGACTTGGCATAAGTGACCAGGGTGACAGCTTCTGAGAGGGCTGTTCTTTCATAGAGTCCCATTGACTCACGATGAACTCCTTGTTCCTTAGATGTCAGGGTGTTCAGTCAGGCCCCCAGACATTGGGGTGCTTTTCCTCTCTAAGTGCCAAGAAATGAATAGCTAGCTCAGTTAAAAGCACCCCAGGACAAGTTCTGTAGGAAATTCCCTCTCTCTGTATGATTGTGCATGACTGTGACTGTTTTCTCTCCTCATTAAACCCTCACCCGCCTTGGGGGCAATTCCCGGAGAGACTGAGTCACTAGGAACCCATGGTCTGCCAGTGGCCAGCCAAAGGCAGTCCAGCTACTGACAAGGATTTTAGCCTCGTTTGGAAGTGGATGTTGAACAATATGCTCTTTCATTAGGCACCCATCACATGGGAGTCAGACGATAGGATGAGCAGTGTGGGGACCAGGGGAAGGCTGCCAGTCTTCTTCTGCACCGGCAGGTCTGGTGAAGCAGGGGCTACACAGCTTGAAAGGCTCCCAGATGGAAGCTTTTGGGCTTCGAAGACATCAAATGGGTGGAAAGAAGAATGACTTGCTTATGATGTGCCTCAGGATGGTGCTTCATGACCATGAGTTAGGGATTTATTGGGAACAACTCGCTCATACCTGTTATGAAAAACACTATGAGGCGGGATCACTGTAGCAGTTAAAGTCCCCTGGGGTTGTGCTGGCCTCATAATGGTCTAGGGAACCAATGTTCACTCTAGACTTAATTTTCTCTTTCCTCACAGATAATTTGTTTAAGGCTCTGCATTGTCCTACCCTACTCATGAATGATCTAATTACCAGGATTTTTTTTTTTTTCTAAGCTTGGCGCTTTCCCTCCCTGCTTCTGACCAGAATCGGTTCAGTTAGGCTCATGAATTACATCATCTTCTGTGTGAGATGTAGGCTCTGCAAACCCGAGGGCAGTAGGTGAGCCTTGGCTTTTAAATAACAAACATTGTGAAAGTGAAGACCATGTGACGTGCTCACCAGTTCTTCAGACTGCCACTCACTGCCCAAGAGGATGGCTGTCTCCTAGGAGCACCATCCTGTTGAGGACCATCAATCCAGGGTGTCAGGTTCCAGCTGGATCAGTCTAGAGTGTCTACTTGGTCAGTGTAGACCTTTGTGATGGCCAGTAGCCATCTCAGAAGGTCACAGGTGTAGTCTGCTGTGGTGAACCCAGCTGTGAGCCAATCCTGACTGCCCATTCTTCTCACTAGCTTTGCCTAGCCATGGCTGGAGCACTTGGGATATAAAGAACAGAAGACTGAAGCTGCTGCTGGGACCAGACTGTTCCAGTTCCCAAGAGTATCTTAGGAAAAGAAAAGGGGAGAGAGAGGTGGCCAGCTCAGGATGTCTTCCTTGGAAGTGGGTAGGAGTTCCAACAGCAAGGTGATTTTGCATTGAAGTGGCTTGTACCCTTGGGGTGAAGGTCTTGCTTTTCTTGCCAGAGTGAAGGAGACTCTCATCCTAAAATCATCTCCAGTAAGCCTTAGTCTCCTCTCTAGAACTTGTTTAATGATTGCCTCTCCACGCTTTAAAAAGCATGTGAACAGCAAACGAGATTCTGATAGTGTTTGAATCCTTTCCATGTCTAGCTACCGTTTAACACTGTAACCGAATCAGCCTGACTGTTCAGCCTGTGCCTGACCCTACCAGTTCCTTAAGACATCTCAATGTATTAGTCAATTCATATGTAAAATGAGGTTAATAAAGTAGTCCATTACGTAGGATTGTCATGAGAATAAAATGAATTATTTGCTGTAAAATCCTAAAATCTGAAACATAGGGCTGTCTTTGCTTGCTGGTTTTCTCACAATCCGTGATAAGTGGACCGTGGGAATTGGGCAAGTCACCGAGCTGCAGGAACTGGCCTGCCTTCTATTTCTACTATCGCTAAGACAGCAACTTCTCTTCACACACAGCCTACTGTGAGCCAAATTAACAGAAAAATACTGAATTCTGCTTCAGAACTCGTGGGGAGATGGCAGAAAGAGAGTAGGCATGTGGTTGGCTCACACAGGCAAGCTAGAATTCTTTTGGGGTCATCTGGAGAAGAGATTTGGAAGGCTATCCACCTCTATTGGGCACAATATGTTCGTGAGTGTCTTCTGGTAGTCTTCATGTGGGATATATGGCTATCCACTTTTAGGAGGTCTAGCTTCATAAATGGTTTCCTAAACCTGTGTGAACATGAATATATTGTACTCATTGCAGAGATGCTGACTTCATTGTGTAGACAGATAAAGCCAGTTACAAAAACACAAGCGGTCCTTGAAAACAGTTTCTTTCTTGAAAAACAGCAAGCGTTCATAGAAACAAAACTCCAGGCTCAACCATTCTAGTGGCCAGTAGAGAATTCTCAGCAAAGCCTGGATGGTGGCTCTTACAGATATGGGGCGTCTGCCTGCCTTCTAGAGCAGGAACCACCCCCACTTACCTCTCAAGCAAGTTTGGGAAGATGCACATCATGGAGACTGGAGTGGAAATTACATAGTAGCTTTCTTTCAGATGGCGTCATGATTTTCTCCCACTTAGGAAATGACCGGGTGTAGGAAGAACCCATTTTTTCCTTACTCTACAATGTAAGCAAAGTGTTAAATCACTAGGGTAATTTCCCTAATGAAATCTGTCTTTCTTCATCTGAAAGGCTTAGGGAAAACTAAAGATAAGGTAGACAGTGCCATAGGTCAGTTGTGGCTTTTCTGAGAGTGACTTTTAATCTAGTCTACATCAGGTTCGAAGTCTGATCCTTCTCTTTGGACAGCTTTGGACACCACTTTGTACTTTAGTTTCTTCATGTCGGAAATGGATTTTTCAGGCTCTTCCCCAGAAATGAGTACCCTAATTGGCTATCTAATATTAAGTGGTCAGACCTAAAATCATATACTTACAGGTAACATTAAAAAGAGTGAACAGGATATATATGTATATATATATATATATATATATATATGTCTATGTGTGTGTGGAGAGAGAGAGAGAGAGAAACAGAGACAGAGACGGAGAGTTAAAAGGGCCTTGAGAAGGAGCAAGGATGATATGGGAGAGTTTGGAGAGATGTAGAGATGTAAGGGGAAAATTATATAATTATATTTTAATTTCAAAACAATACAATTTTTGAAAATAATTTTGCTAGTGTGTTGGTGAAGTTTCTACGGCAGTTAACAAGAGTGCGATACTCACAACTTTAATTAGAAGCTCCATTTTTACCCAGTTTCATTTAGTGAGTCCTGCAGACTCTAGAAGGTTGTTGCTGTGATCACTTCAGGAAGGCTGAACATCAAAAGAAGTTTAGCAGCTACTTGGCTGTGCCACCTGCAAAGTGGCAAAGGCTGGGAAGATCGGACCTAGGCTAAGATATTGCCTTTCCCATGTGCCCATGGAGACACTAATGTGGTCTCTTTTTCTGGTCTTTCTGAGGAGGACAGGCAAACCAGACTCTTGAATGATGGGCCTGGGGACGCCCCTGCCTGCTCACAGCCTGCCATAACGAGCACTTTAAAGGAGCAGCATGATTTCCTGGATCAGAAAGTAGCCTCGGTCTACATCCTTCCCTGAGCCCATTCTGTCTCTCAAAGGGAGGGACTTCTAGCAGTTCAAGTCACTGCAAGATAAAAGAGATGTATTGGAGACCAGAGGGCTCAGCAGAAAGCATTGTTAATGGATCTTCATAAGGAAGGACTTGTTTGAGAGGTGCAGTTGCCATTTAATATTAGTTTCTTTATATGTACATGTGTGACATGTGTGTTCCCTTACATGTGAATGTATGCATATGCACATGTGTAGGTGTTCAGGTGTTTGCACACATGTGGAGGACAGAAGACAACATATTTCTCATTGCTGAGAAGCTGTTCCCTTTTCTTTTTTCTTTGAGACCGTGTCTTTCCCTGACCTGGAGCTCACCTTGACTGGTAGGCTAGCTTTCCAGTAAAGCCTGCGCATCAGCCTGTGTCTGATTCCCCAGTACTGGTTTCCAAGAGCACACCACTCAGCTGTCTTTCTTACAGGACCTCATGCCTGGTTCAGCAAGTTTTATATGGGTTGAGCTATCTTCCCAGCCCTAATGTTTGCCTCGCAAGTCAGAGCGACTCCCAGATCCCAGAGGCTTTTGTTTCTGAGGACCCAACTGCAGATAGAGATTCTGAGGTTCTTCCTCCCTGCTTGGAGCTTGGCCCATCACTATGTGGATTCTGCGCTCCATGCTACTTCTATCTCACTTGCTCTCATAATACATGGGAACAGTGTTGGCTATGCATTTGCAGGATAAGGAAGCCAGGAGAGTTACCTATCCTGCCAGGAGAAGAAGGTCCTAGGAGCCCAGTCCAGGTGGGTTTGAATATCTGCCCTACCACTGCAGCTCCGTAACTTTTGGGCCTGTTTGTATAGTTTCTCTTCTCCATCCCTTGGTTTCTCTATCTGGAGAGTTGTTTTAAGGAGAAGATTAGTTAACACTTGTAAAATGCTTGTAAGAGTGCCTGACATCTACAGAAGGATTCACTACTGTTATTGTGCTTGGTAGTGTTAGTGCCCTTTGGGGTAAAAAAAAAAGGCTTTGTATAAATATAAGAAAGAGAGTTAAGATGTCTTCATAAATTGCTAGGGCTTAGATGATACACAGACCTGAGGGTTTGGCCCATTTGAAGGCCAGAGCGATCCAAAGATGAGGGATTATCAACAACTCATGTGACAGTTGAACTGGAAGTCTGGGGCATCATCCTTGCGATTCTTAATGGTCCAGGAGCCATTGGGGTGAGGAGCGGGATTCCTCCTCACAAGATTAAAACAAACAGAAACTTGTGCTTCCTATTTCCTGAGAATGTCTCACTCGCCCAGTAACCGTTTCAGATGCCTGTCCTGTGTCGGGCTAAGCTAGCAAGATGAAGGCTGAGTTTCTCTGTCTTGTACTGTCCTTGATGGCCCACGCACACACAGGCAGTTTCAGGCACACTTACTGAATAACCATCCTGTGTGGACACTGTCTTTCCAGTAACATCAGTTACTGCCCATGGATTTTACTCAAAAGTCTCAGCTTGCATTGGTTTCTCTTGCATTTGCATATCCCATCGGCCAGGTGGCAAGCTAGAATCGATTTTCATAAGAAAGAAACTGCTGCTCATCTCCAAACCATTGTCCAAGCCTCAGCCTTTATTTTTAACCTCGGAGTTGACAGCAGCCACCTGGGCCAGGAGCAGGCAGGTGGCATTTGACTGAAGTTGCCCCAGCAGTCCCATCTGCAAGAAGCCAATTGAGACACTTCTCTTTCCTTTTGTTTGCGGGATCAGGAGAGGCCTGGAAGGGCTGTCTCTCTGAGTGACAGAGTCCCTTTGTGAATTGGCCAGCTGAGACCAAAGCTGAAAATGTCAGTAAAAATAAATAGCATTTCAAAGGGAGCTTGTGCATTTCCTTCCTGTGTGTGCGCATTGCTTCATCAGCCAAGAGCTGCATGAGTAGCTTCGGCGAGCTCACTGGGCCCCTTAGATAAGGAATTAGCTGCACAGAGCATCTTTCCTTCACTGCAACTGCCTCCCTCCAGTGTTTCGTAGGCTTTGTTTCTGTTTTTAAAGTTAACTGCTTGCTGATGACACAAACCAAGGCGAAGAAACGAACATGCGGTGGCCTGGGCCTTCTCCAGGATGACTTCTCATTTCTTTGTTTTGCATCTGTCTGACACTGTCTTGCCGTCTTCGTAACCTGTTTCCTGCTCTAGGAGAAGGCAGCTGGGGCACCTGTAATAACCATACTTCATAATAATGGGCCCTCTGTTGTCATCATGAAGCAGTGGTTTAGGAGAGCCTCTCCCCTGTTTTAAACATGAAGAACCTTGGACACGTGGAAAACTGCTTCAAATCCCTCTTTGAGGGAGGTCAACCCGTCTGAGGAGTTCCTACTTCAGCCACCTGTGGAAGTTGCTTCATTCCTTCCCGGCTTCTGATTCTTAGCATTCAAATATATAGGCAGAGCTTACCTTTTAGAGTCCTGGTGACAATTACGCAACTCAGAACCCCAAAGGTTCAAGATTATCAAAGGACAATTCAGGAGGGGTAAAACCTCCTCTCCCACCACAGCCCACTCCAAAATGTAGAACAAAGATTGGTTCAGGAAGAGCCTGTGGTTCTAGACAGAAACAGTCCACTCACTTCCTTCAGCAATTCCCTTCTCCAGCTTCATTTTTTTTTGAAGGTGATTTAAACTTTGGAGGGTCCAGATCTGGGTTAAGGCCACTTCTCTGTGACTCCAGACCTGGGTTTTAAATCCTAGCCTGGCATCTCTGGCACTGCTGAGAGAAAACGTGGTGGAATGACAATTCAGAAGAAAAGTGAGCCCTTCGTGTGGCTCTCAGGACCAAGTGTTCCACATAGGAAAGAAGGCGGGTGTGTGGTCTCAGGTCTGGAGGAGCTCAGAGTGTCTGATGGAGTCTGGAGGAACTCTGGGGTTGGAGCAGTGCCCGCAACTCCCAGACTGGAGAGGGAGGGAGTCCGCAGCCTGATCACATTGCTCTTGACCAGAAGGAAGTTTGCTCTGGGTGCAGCTGAGTGTATGGTGTTAGAAGTGATAAGGAGCAGCACCAGCTGAGTGTGGAAACGTGCTCACAGTATAAGAATAAGTGTGCAACAGAGTCCCAAATACAGAGCTGTATATGCAATACTATTGCGTGTGTGTGTGTGCGTGTGTGGTAGGTGTGTGTGTAGTTTTCTTAGTAGTTGACATGTGTTCCTTCATAACTCCCCTGGATTTGGTCAGTTTCTCATGAGTTCTTTGTTGATGGAGCTTCTTTAAGGATGGAGGTCCTTTACGCTGCCATGTCTCGGATTTAAGCTTGATGTATCTTTCGAAAGCCAGAGTGAATTCTGAAGGCTGCATCAGTAGAGAAGTCTATTTAAAATTTTGTCAGTGTTGTTGAGGTAAGGGTACACTGTAGCTGCGGTTGACCTGTGTCTCACCGTGTAGCCCAGGCTGGCCTTGAACTTAGGTGATTCTCTTGCCTCAGCTTCCCAAGTGTTGGGATTTCAAGTGTGCAGTTCTTTGGCTTTCATGAGTATACATGTGTGTGTGTGTTCACGTTTATATGCCTGTTCACACATGTGCATATGCATGTTGAGGCAAGAAGAAAACACTGTAATTCCTCAAGGTATCATCAGCTTGTTTTTAGACACAAAGTCTCTCATCGGCCCTGAACTCACCAAGAAGTCTAAGCTGGCTGGGCAGTGAGCCCAAGGGATCTACCTGTCACATCCAGCCCTAGCATTGCAAATGCTGGCCACAATAGCCAGCCTTTTATATGTGGATTTAGGGGAATTAAACTCAGGTTCTCATGCTTGCAAAGCAAGCACTTTACTAGCTGAGCCATCACCCCAACCTGCTGTTTGACCTTTTTTTCTTGTTTGTCTCTTTTAATGTCTTCACTTACAAGCACTTCTTACCATTGATCTAGTTTTGTGCAAACTTTTCATGCAAAAGAGTCTAACATTTCCGTTTGATCCCACAGATTTGAATATAACCTGCCGCTACGCAGGTGTATTCCATGTGGAGAAAAATGGCCGCTACAGCATCTCACGGACTGAGGCAGCTGATCTCTGCCAAGCTTTCAACAGCACCCTGCCCACCATGGACCAGATGTTGAAGGCCCTGGATGAAGGGTTTGAAACTTGCAGGTAAGAGACCAGCACCCTCACTGGGGACAGTACATTGGGGAAGGACAGGGCTTACAGCCTGAAGGCTCCTTTGAGACAGTTGAATGGGTTCTTGCCTAAAGAGGCAGCCCTACCTATTAATTTGACCAAGACAACCTGAAACCGGTATGACAACTGGAATTTCAATTCCGTTAAAAAGAAGCCTTGGCGAATCATGCGCTCGCTCATCGTGCAGGGGAGTCAGGGTCAGCTATTAGGGTCATATCAGTTGCAACCCTCTTACCTAATATGCTCCTGTAGCACTCCTCCAACTCTGAAGAAAACATTCAGTATCATTGTCGGAACCACAAGAAACCGCGAACCAAATAACAGTGTTTAAAATAAATAGGCAGCTGGCAGAGCCCTAGCTGTGCAGACTTGACACAAAGCGCATTCTTCAACCCCCCCCCCCCACCGCGCTTTTAGGTTGTCTTCTGTGTTGCTATGATTGGACAAAGTACGTAAAAGAATATGGAAGTTTTAAAGCTAGATTACATTAAAGTAAGCTGTTATCAGAAGCCTTGAGAAGTTTTCTTCAAGGTACCCAAGGCCCCAGAGGACCCGTCCTCAAATCATTTTGTTCCACACTAATTGTAAGAGGCAGGGGCAGCTGATGTGTGGGGTTTTTTTGTTGTTGTTGTTTTGTTTTGTTTTTGTGGCCAGTGGCATGTGTGAATGGGATCATGGTCAGGTGGTTGGTGTGGTTTGATTTCACTAGAAGACCTGGGTAATCTTTCTACATGCTCTAAATCCCCACCTCAGTCTCCAGCTTAAGCAGTGTGGTTCTCTTGCCTCTCCAGTGCTCACACACGTGCACACACATGCAAACAGAATGCTTTTAGAAAGTCTAGCTGCAGCCCTCTGCAAGGAAGCTGTTAAATGGACGTTAATTGCATCTATCCCTGGCCCTTAGTTACAGACTCAGGTCCCCACATCTTGAATGGTCCCTGAGACTCTTGTTCTGTCTAATACAGTAACTGTTAACCACACGTGGTGAGTTAAGCTCATTAAAATTAGGTTATATGAAAATGAGCTTTTTGATGGCACTAGCTATGTTTCACTTACCTGGTAGCTGCCCTATCAAACGTCACAGATTATATAGAGAATGTTTTCATTGTTTTGAGCAGCACCAGTGGGACATCTGTCTCTAAGGGTTCAGAGCTAAGTCTAGGAGAATGATAAAGGATGAATGATAGCTCTGCAGCTAAAGAACCTGACCCATTACCTTCATGAAAGATGGCTGGTTAGCAAAACCATCTATTCAAGCCCCAAGGCTATATTTTAAAATGAGGCCCTAATTAGGTCACAAGGCTGAGAAAGTGCTTTCAGAAAGCTGGCCTATGATTGTGAAATGCAGTTAAGATGTACTTGTGAAACACAAAGACTTCTCATCTGTTGAGAGCCAGAGGAATGAATACAGAGTCCCGAGCTGATGGGAACATCCTACAGACATCCTTGATCTTAATCCTTAAGCTTCTCTGTTTATTACTAAGACTTTTTATAGATGAAGCAACAGAGCCCTTAAAGCTTATCATGGTCACACTGAGTGTAGGTAGAGGAATCTCAGTTTGGTTGTGATCAGTCTGTATGTAATGACTAAGCCCTCGCAAAGGATGAGTAAAGGGGAGGATGCAAGGACTGATTAAATATGTCTTTTCTCTGTTGGTGGAAGTTTCCTCTCTCAGAGCCACTTGGTCCCAAATACCCAACAACTGCTTCCCAAATTACCACACAAAGGCTTAGTATTATTTATAAATGTTCGACCAATAGCTCAGGCTTATTATCATTAACTAGCTTTTACACTTAAAGCTAACCCATATTCCTTACTTACACTCTGCCATGTGGTGATACCTTTTCTCAGTACTATGTGCTCATCTTTCTCTCTCTGTGTCTGCTGGAGTCTCCTGACTCTCTACTCTTCTCCTTCCCATCATCTTTAGTTTGGTTGCCCCGCCTATACTTCCTTCCTGGCTACTGGCCAACTAGCATTTTATTAAACTAGTTTGAATAACAAATCTTACAGTGAACAAGAGGACTGTCCTCCTTGTGGACAGTCACTCATTCATGCCATGTACATGTATAGAAATTTTAATGCCCCAACTCATGTATAGTACATGCATATAAAACTGTCAGATACCATGATGTGGTGAAAATTCACAATAACCCACTAAGAGAATATAAGAATGTATTCAATTCTGGGATATCTATGTATGTTTATCTATACATATTTATATATGTATAATATATGTATATGACATATATACATATTCATACATATTTGTCAATATGATGCAGGAGGGCAGGATGAAGAGTAGTTTCCTTGTGGAACATTATTTAGAAAAAATATGAAGATAAACTATTGCTGCAGAAATCTGTCAATTCTGTCATTGAACCCATCCTGGTATTAAGTGTTTCAAAACTCAATTTCATAATTTCCCTCAGGTAGCTATGGAATCAGATATCTGCCAAAAGTCAGAAGGCATATTCTCACAGGCTGGGACAAAGCCTCAGCAGGGACTTCTGTCTTGTCTGCCCCACCCTGATTAGGGACAACTCTCAGATCCATGAGAATTTCTTGCTATTTAATTGTGTGCCCTCTCATCTCCGGGCTAAGGAGACTTTGGGGAAATCAGCCTGTCGGTTTGGATGAGGAATTCATCATTCAGCTTCCATTGCAACACCAACATAATTAGAGATTTGGGGCTTAGGAGCTTCTAAGTCACTCTCATTTCCATGGGTCTTGCTGGGTGCTGCAGGATGTGCTGTTGCCGCCACAGTGGGAGTTAAAAGAAGGTGCATTTTAGCTTGCACTGTACTTCTCAAACCCTGCCAACTTTAGCATCTCCCTCTTTGTTCTTTTGCTGTCACCTCACCTCTTTCCTCTTGAGCAGCATTTTCTCGACCCACATGCCATGTTTTGAGGCATTTTGTGTTCATGTTAGACGGCCGCTGGGATGGTGGTGATGTGCACTGTGTCTGAAAAGGCCTCCAGCCCCAGCAGACTCCCAGAAACACCCAGATAGGTGTAGGAGTGGATGGTGTGTGGCGTGAAGAACTTTGTTAAGTGACCCACCGCCATTTGCTTCTCTAATTGCTATTCCTCTTAGTTCAGTGATGGCCAATTTGTCTCTGCGGGTCTGAGTTGCTCAGACATATGGTGTGCTCAGCACAGGAGCAAGGCTTCATGTTGGCTATAGTAAGGAGTGAGGGGCTCAAGGGAGAAGGGGAGGACAAGAAAGGAGTGACAAAATAAGACAGGTCTAGAATCATAGACTGGAAGGAGGACCAACCCACTTCCTATCTTAGGGGATTGGTTCATTTTATGTCATTTTTGGAAAATATAAAGTTAATTCAGTGTCAAATATCCTAGTGTAGTTTTTTTCTTCTAAAACCCAGGCTTCCTGATGCCTTTAATAACATTGCTGGCCATAAATTTTATATGGAACAATTTTGTTTATTCGTGAATCTTTTGGTTAAAAACAAGAATAATCACCAGCTCCCAGTCTTTAAATGAACTCTCTTTGCCTCCATCAGCTTTGACCGTCTTTACTCTTCTGTGCTGGTGAGGATTTTATGGAACTCGGTTATTGGGACCCTTAGCATCCTTGGGGTGAATACATGGAGGTGTTGTGAAGCATTAAATGTCATTTGACAGGATATTATGAAATATATCCTGGCCATGCAGGTTAATAACTTCATGTTTTCCCTTGGCAGGTATGGATTCATACAAGGCAATGTGGTGATCCCGAGGATAACCCCCAATGCCATCTGTGCAGCCAACAACACAGGAGTGTATATCCTCCCATCCAATACTTCCCACTATGACACATATTGCTTCAATGCCTCAGGTGGGTTCTAAGTGCATGGTCTTTGGGTTGCCTGTGGGAGCATGGTTAGCTGACTGTAGTTCAGTCAAAGCAAGGGTAGAGCTTCCTGAGACTTCCACTCAGAATGAGTCCTGAAAGTCTCTACAATAGAAGGAAGAGCTAGACTCTTGTATCCATGATCCTAATGTGCCAGGCTTGGGAAGCTGATGATAAATAATTAAATATCAATTCTTTTATACAAGGTTAGAGAGTGCTAAAGGCAAAAGCACCATAGGAAGGCCCAAACTCAAGGGATGCTTGAGTTTGAAAGGTAAACAGGGAGGGTACATCTGAGGAAGTGCTTAGGAGAGCCCCAATCAAAGGAGTGGAGCTCTTGGCAGATGAGAAGGCCATATGATGTCAGCAACAGGAGCATCTTAACTCTACTGAACAAATACCAAGGAATATAAGGTGACATAAGCCCAGTCAGAGAATAGAGATACAGGCAAAGAAGTTATACAGGTTTAGCAGAGGGGTGAATAGAACCTCCAGTGTGTTGAGAAATCCAAGCAATTTCTGCAGAAAAGTGGTACCCATCTATTGATCGTTTAGAGCTGCAAGCTAAATGACTGAGAATATTATTATAAATGGAGCTAGTGAAAAAACAAGGAGAATATGATAGCATTGACCGTCTTGAAAAGGTCCCTTACTCAGTGGTTGAGACCACCAGGAGTAAGAAAGCTAAATGAAAACAGAGATGCTGGGGTCCCTCTTTTGTCTATGAAAACTTTCCCAACCATAAGCTTAGAAGTCATGCTTACAAGTCTATTCAAGCCAACGTACTCAAACACACACACACACACACACACACACACACACACACACACATCAAAGAATTCTGTGCACTATACATTATTGAAAGTCTTTTGAAATGAAATGAAACCATAAATGTCAAAGTTTTAAATGCCAACCATCAAAAGTCTCAGTTTTCAAACTGTATCTTCTATTTCTCTGAAGGGTTGAAACTACATGTTAGGGAAGGGAAAACTTTGAGGTGAATTTGTCGTATCTTCCAGGACTGTAAATTTTCCTCAGACATTGAAGAAAGATGTTAAACAGGCTGGAAAGTGGCTAGGACTTTACCCCCATGAGACCATAGCTAGTATGGTCTCATATCGTGGTGGGATATAAAAACTGTGTGGGCTTTTAAGGTAACAGGGGGCATGGAGGGCACAGGAGATTACATCAGTGTCCTTAGACTGTGCCAGTGTGCCCGCACCACCTACCCATTGTTTCACAAGCACTGAGGAGCACATGGGTTTCAGAGGAGAAATCTAGAGTTTGGGGGAAGGGGATGTATTGAAGCCAAGTAGTGGAAATACAGTATATGAACTCAGGGAATTTTTCCAACTATGTATGGGACATGGAGACACACACAAGACACAGTGAAAGATCACAGCAAGTTTACCTCTCCCTATCGTATGAGTAAAGAACACACATGGAGTTGGATCAAAATGAGGAAGTCCACCTGAAACTATATAGGGCACTGTCCGTACCCTGTGTACCGATGAATGTAATGTAATGTAGCAAATGCCATGTAATTAATGTAAATGACCCAAAGTTCTGATGGGTAAATAGGAAGGAGGCAAAGAGCACCCTGGCTTACCTTCTTCCATCTTTGTACAAGGGGTCAGGAATGAAGGGTTGGACAGGTGGCAATGATGCAGTTTGGTGGGATTCTCCCTGCTGCTCACAGTCTTTAGGTTCTGCTTTCGCTTCTCCTGCTGAAGCCTGTCCAGTGAAAGTACGCATAAATCACAGGACTGTATTTCCACACTGCCTCGGCTGGTTTACAAGCTGGTGTCACTGTGAGTTAAGGGTCTAAGAAATTAAATTGAACAGGCAAAAGCACATAGTGCTCTATGGTCAGGAATCAAAGTGATCCAGGCAAACAGATACTGTAGCTTTCTTCCTATCCTTCATGGTACCCCCAAATTTGGGTCCATTTCCAGCACAGGGGTCACCAGTGTTGATGAACTCTCTTCTCCTTAGAGAAGCAGGTTTAGTTCAGTCAAAAACCAGGAGAAGAACTAACACTTTGCTTCATCCCCAAGTGACTGTGTTAGAAGCAATAAAGTTTAAAAATAACTACTTTTCATTTTTTCTATTTTCTACATGGATTCCGTGTTGATAAGCTTTAATACTTTTTCTTTAAGTTCAAAGACAATAAATACTTATTAATAGTATCTACACACTATTGTGTTAAGTAAATAGAGGACAAGAAAAAAACAAAAATGTGCGGTTTTTGTCTTAAAGGAATTAACAATCTTCTTGAAGCAGTAAGGCAGAAAATGCAGAAAGGGAGGCAAGAATGAATGTGGCTGAGGAGAAGTATAGTCCACACCCTGGATGTCAGGGCAGGAAGGAAAGATCCTGGCAGCTTCCAGCTTGCTGCCAAGAATGTCTTGGAAAGAATCTTAGATTATACCTAGCTCAGGACTGCAACCTGGAGGTCTCAGGGGAGGGAGCCCATACCCTAGCAACAGGGAGAAGAGCCAGAAATACCATAGCAGGTAACTTCTACAAGCTTAAACCCCATACTTCTGTGACCTTCCAGTTAAAGACATGGCAGCCCCCAGGAAAAGGCTGTGTGATTTTTTTCCCCGCCCTCTCTCAGTATCTAAGGCCCAACATAAAGGAGTCTGGTGATTTCAGGAAAGGGAGAAAGATGACTGACTCAAGTCCATCTTTTAAAGCTTGATTCAGTAAGATGTCTCATTCTCCTCTTAGCGCAGAGTTAGGGAGCAGATTTTACATTCAAGAATTTTCCATTCACTCACTTATTTGAGAACTGTTCGGAAGATTTTCTCATGGAACACCTATAAGGTACCAGCCCTAGAGGAAGCGCCCTTCCTACCAGCATCCAGAGACTGACACCTAGACTAAATAATTATTATCTTAGCCCGTTGGAGCCAGTGGAGCCAAACTTTCTAAGAATACAGCCCCGGGGAAACCCAGCTTAGAATTTCTTTAACAAGTTCCTGTGCTGGGGACACTCCCAGCAGTGCATTGCTTAAGAGACTGAAGTGCCATCTAATGAGGTCATGTGAGTGGCGTGGGCATGAATATGTTAACTGCATATTTGGGTCACCATGCATCTTGCCATCCTGGACAGAGTGAATTTCTGTATGAAATTTTAGGTGAAATGGAGCATGAAGAGGTGCCATGGGAACACATTCTCATCATTGACAGACTAGGCTCAGTGTTGTTGACATGCCCAGCTCATTACAGCTTCGCTCCCAGACACTCACAGGCCCACTCCTGAGGATGCTCCACATCCAAATACCAGAAACATCTCATAGATTGGCTCAGTCTAAGACAAAGAAAATAGGTACCCACCAAATCTCTCCAGTAGCTGCTTTCTCAAATATGGGTGTTTTGAAGAATATTTTAAGAAATAAATAGGTAGAGAAATAAATGTGATGACCTTGTAAATTCATTAGAATCAAGGATAGAAGCAGGCTCATCTTTTGTCTTCTTTCTTCTTCTCTCACTTGGCCTGCAAATGCTAAGTGCCTCCTAGAAAGAATCAGTTAACACTTTAATAACTATCAGGGCATCACTCTCCAGGCTTAACCACAGGCTTCCAGACCTGTTGACAACTGTGGGCTGTTTTAGGAGACAACATCTTTGGTGTGCTTTCTGGGAGAGCTGGGGCCTTTCCTCCATTTTTCTCTCATTTGACAAATAGATGCTAAGTGTCTGAGCCAAGCAGATGAACTTATAACTCATTTTGTGAAGCCCATGCATCTCTATGGCAGGGTGGAAAACAGGAGGTGGGTGGTGTGAGATTCATAAGAGATTAACATGAACAAGAGAATTTTAGTTCATAGTGCACATGAAGAAGAAACGAAAAGATGACACATGATGGTGACAGGTTTGAGGAAGGGATGGAGCACTAACTTCATCATTGGTATCTTTTTCATTCAAAAGTTCCCTTTATGAATTTTTCACAGCAACTTTTACAAGAATTCTTTCCGTAAAACACACTCTCTTCCTGCTGTCTACAGCTGACAGCAGCTTTTGCTTTCAAAGAACTGACTGGAAAAAGCAAGCAAGCAAACAAACAAAAAATAACCAGTCTCTTTATATTTGGCAAAAGCTGTTTCTAGTAACTTAGAAGCCAGCACTACCTGCTTGCCCAATTTCTGTTTCTGCCTGTGTTGAGTGGGCAACAGTATATGACAGGGAACTTAAAAATGCTTGAGGCTTCCCTCCTTGTGACAGCTGTCTACCCATTTTCTGCCCCTGTCCCTCCAATACATTTGTGTCTACATCCACCCACCCATCAATCTCTTCTTTTCTCTTTGCCAGAAACCACCCTAAGAAATTGTCATCTAACGCTGAAGTAGCCATGGTCATCATAAAAGCTGTTATGCAGCTGGGTGTGATAGCAGCACTCTTGTAAGCCTGGCACTTAAGAGGTTTAGGCAGGAGGATTATGAGAGTAAGAGCAGCCCGTGTCTCAGAAAAACAGAGGGGGTAGCACAAGTGGAAACAATCCTTATATTAAAGCAATGCCACTTTATAGCTCTCTGGAGTTCAAAAGCTCCATACCCAGTAATAAAACATCTGGGCAGTGACTAGAGTGGTGGTTAAATTGCTGTTATCTGCATCTAAGATTTAAGAGATAACACACAAATCAGGAATTATTGGTCCTGGCTTCTGAGGGTGTTAGGCAATACTGCCCAGAAAGCTCCTAGAACACCTAGGGGTGACCAGTTAGCCCAAGTCATAGCATGGAATCCTAAAGAAGGAGTGGGAGTAAAAGATAACTGGAAGACAGGAAAAAAGAAGCCAAATGATAAATGCCAAGACAGCATGAGTGCCCATGCCAAAGGCGGCCAGCTCTAGCTGTGAAGCCCTGCACATGGAGGAGGCACTCACAAATACCAGACAAATTAATGAAGTCATTAATCCTGTAAAAAGTGACTGGGGATTTATTGGTTACTAAGTATTTTGGTTATCAGGCAAATTCATTAGTTATGTTATTTTAACTATATATATATATATATATATATATATAACATATTTGAGTATCTTCCTAGTCTTCTGATAGTCATATCAATCGTGTGTGTTCACCACAGTCCCCATCAGCCCATTGATATCTGGGATTATAAATGATTTTCCATGAAAGCCTGTACCTGCTTTCATTATAGCTTTAGTCACAATGATTACACAAATCTTTTCCAACTGAAAAGAGATTTAGAATCCTCTTTAATTGTATGCATAATTGGAGAAGGGCCATGTCTGTCTTATTACTAATTAAACATGAAAGAAACATCAGGCTTGCCACTGAGCCAGATATATGCATGTCTCCCACTGTCCTTGTATAACCTAGTCTATTTTCCCCAGCTCAGGGATTACAGATGTCAGCACATTTGCCCTAGAACACATGTGCTTCTTAATGAGTGATGTTACTGGGGTGGGAATAGTAAGTTTTTGACATGAAATGAGATTGTAAAAGCACATCAAAAAGGGTAAAGAAGTTCCTCATAGATTTATCAAGTTTCAGGGAAAGTTATCTAGGACAAACTCTATTCTAACTGACTAATAGAACATAATAGCTGTGAGGGTTTTTTTAAATTATTGATTTTTATTTCATGCTTTTTTTGTCCTTTCCCACAGCGCCCCTTGGAGAAGATTGTACATCTGTCACAGATCTGCCCAATTCCTTCGAAGGACCAGTGACCATAAGTACGTACGTCTTCTAGTTTGGGGTGATTTGTCTCATTCTTGGGAGAGGTGTTTTCATCTACTACTATTAATATCCAAATAGGCTATTAAGCTGTTTCTCTAAGGGGGTAATGGTTGTGATTAACACCCTATTCCCCTTTCCCCTGATGCCTTGAAACTGTTCTCTGATTTACCCTATGCCCTACTCCTGAAACATCAGTCATCTGAAAACCACTGTTGTACAGTGGGAACCCATCTGTGTACTCCACAGTGCCACTGTCTACTTGATCTTTCTCTACATAGAATAAATTGTTTTCCAAAGAAATTGCAAATGGAAAACTAACACCATTTGCCATAAGTTAAAGGTAACCTTAAAAATCAATTTAAGTACAAGACAAGGTGAATAAGAGTTTTCAACTTTGAGCTGTCGAAGACTGTGTACCTGAGCTGTGCTCTGTCTAATATAGAAGGTTAAAGCAGTTTGAGGGATGGGAATTTTCTTGTTGATATAACTAAAGTATTTGATTATGAAGGCCACAAGCTTCCTGGTCTGTGTTTCAATGTCATTTATCCTACACCCACCTCAGATAATCTGTAGATAATTGTGTGTACCAATTTAGAAGATGGAAAATGCTCATCAGAACTTCCCAACTGGTTAACTTGAAAACTCTAGTGCCTTTGCTTCTCTTCTCATTGGAAAGAAGAACGATGTTGAAAAAGGTTTATTTCTGCTTCCTTGGGCCCAGACCCCATCAGGGTGTGTGAACACAGTGGCAGCAGTGGTGGGATGAGCTCTCCCTAGACTGTGGAAATCCAGTCTCTCCCTTGGTCTGTGCCCTGTAGCAGCCAGAGGATGCTTCCCATCCCAACAGTTACCATGTGATATTAGAGTGACTTCCTTCCTTCCCAAGCTTCACTTTTCTCTTAGGTATAAGATACAACATGTAAGAATTATCATGTGACTCTAATGTGTTTCCTGTGTGCCTGGCCCATATCAGATGCTTAAGAAATGCCCAGTTCCACGGTTCCTGAGAATTTCCTTCAAAGTCCAGACTTCTATAAGTGTGGTCAATACCATGGTTTGAATATGTCCATCTCAAGTGTTCGTGTATTGGACACATACCTCCCAATTTTATACATTGATAGTCATTGGTGTCAAGATCTTTGAGAAGTGGTTGGTATTGGATGAGTAGAGAAGGGGAGGCCTGATGACACTGGCAGCTTTATAAGGTGATGAGGAGAAGAAGCAGGCTTGCTTGCTGTCCTACCACATTATGTTCTCTGCCGTACAATGGCAGACAATAAGATTCTCAGCAGATCCCAAGGAGACACTGGGGTGGTGTTCTTGAACTTCTCAGCCTAAACTGAGCATAAACAAAATAAGCCTCATTCCTTATCAATTATCTGGGGGTTAGAAAGATGCCTCAGTGTTGAGAGCACTAACTGCTTTTGCACAGAACCTGGGTTCAGTTCCCAGGCCCATTAGGGATGCCACAACTGCCTGCAACTCCAGTTCAAGATCAAACTCCCTCTTCTAGCCTGTGTGGACTCCAGCACACACATGGTGCACTAAGCTCATACAGGTGCACATAAGCAAATATTAAATAAGTTGTATGTTTTTTTAAAAGTAAGGTGATATAAATTGTCTTAGCTTGAAGTTGAGCAGAAGAATGCAACCCTTCGCAGTCAGTAATCTCAGATCTTTTTCTGCAGTCACTGTCACGATGATTGAGACCTTTGAATGTTTTTTTCCAACACTGGTTCTACTAATAGTTTCATTTAAGCAAGTTAGACAAGTTAAAAATAAGGAATCCTTGGTACCATCCATGCCCTTCAGCAGAAAATATTCCCAGAGAATACACACTTGTAGCTGTGTATAGCAAATAGTTGAGGCTCAAGGCAAAAAAAAAATACATTTTAAGGATGAATAAAAAATTAATTTGTACTTTTTCTCCTTTGGTTCATTTTGGTCAATTGTTTATTAAACCAAAGATTCATGTGTGTGTGTGTGTGTGTTTGTGTGTGTGTGTGTGTTTGTATTTGAATAATTTTAAGGTTAAATTTCCCTCAGTATGGTTAAATTTCTGGTAATATTTAGACAAATCAATTTTCTACCCTAGAAATAGGGGTTTGCTTAAACTGACCAAAGTTACCCCTTAGAAAGATCTTTCTAATAGATTGCAAATCTATCTTCTTTGTGGAGGTTATACAACTCTATTTCAGATCCTTTCTGGAGGTGGATGGAATTAACATCAGAAGGGACTGTAAAGGGCGTGAGAGGTGTCACGAATGGAACCTCCAGTTATTTTAACTACTATGCTGGACACGAATCATGGCCCCATCCAGAAGGCAGTGTCATTCCTTTACTAATAAGGAAACTGAAACTGCCAGAGTTTCCTTGTCTAGAGATATCCAAATCTCAGATTCAAGTGTGGGGACTCCCTAGTACCTCAGCTTTCTCTGCCTCATTTCTATCTCATCCAGTATATCTCAGCACTAGACAGATGTTCTGTGTGTGTGTGTGTGTGTGTGTGTGTGTGTGTGTGTGGTGTGTTTTGAGACAGGGTTTCTCTGTTGCTTTGGAACCTGTCCTGGAACTAGCTCTTGTAGACCAGGCTGGCCTCGAACTCACAAAGATCCGCCTGCCTCTGCCTCTCGAGTGCTGGGATTAAAGGCGTGCGCCACAACCGCCTGGCCCCAGACAGATGTTCTTAAAGCAAATGAAAGTAACCTCAAAGTCATGTCATAGGACAACCCACTGTCTTTCCCATACTTAAGATCTAGCTGCTGTGAAGTTCTGAAGGTGCCCTCTGTCTCCCTTCAGCTATTGTCAACCGTGATGGCACCCGCTACAGCAAGACAGGAGAGTATAGGACACACCAAGAAGACATCGATGCCTCAAATAATATCGATGATGACGTCAGCAGCGGATCTTCCAGTGAGAAGAGCACCTCAGGAGGCTACATTTTCCATACTGCCCTTCCCACCCAACACCCAACTGGAGATGAGGATGAATCCTACTTCACCAGGAGCACCGCAACCACCAGTAAGGAGAAGGGAACTGCCGTGGTTTTCTGATGACAGCTCTTTGGCAGAATGCCAATGGCCCTCCTGAGTGATGCACACCCAGGTGTTTTATGCTGTTTCTAGGCATCTAGAGTTGGGTCCCTGTGCCTGTCCATGCTTCTGGTCGGTGTGCATTGACTCCTGCTCTTCTTCAGATCTCCTCCATCTTCGCTTCTGTTCCTCTTATCTTGGGACAAGGTGTGCCATACTGGAAGGGTTTCCTCAGGGAGGTGCCTCTTTTCTCTTGGTGCTGATGACTGGGCAATGCCTCAGACCCTCTTATGGAAAAAATATTTGCTGTTGCTTGGTTCATTCTTGTTGTTTTTCACTATGCATAAGACCATTCTTTTAAAGTTATGGCTATAGAGTGTGCACAGCATTCCGCGAGTTCCTTCTACAGCTCTGCCTGAAAATCCTTTATTTTAATGTGATTTATTTTCAAGGTTCCAGTTGTGTACTATCCAGTCATAGTCCTTAATTAGACTATTCTAAACCCTTCCTTTGTTTGGTCCAAGGAACAAATGTGAAGGGTTTTCTTTTTGCAAGCATAATATTTTTATTGATTATTTGGGATTTTCATATGATGTACCCCAATAACACTCAGTTCCCAGTCCTTCTATGTCCATCCCCCACCCTTCTGATCTCCCCTCAAAATAGAAACAACAACAACAAAAAGAAAAGAAAAAAAGTGCAATTTGTGTTGCCCATATATTCGCTGGAGCATAGTCAAACTCCCAGTGGTGTGAAGGTTCTGAGCACCTTTGCCATCTGCAGAGCTCTAGACTGCACTCTGTTAGGGAAGAGTCCAGTGCTCTTCAGGTGCCTGGCGGTGAGAGCAGGGGAGGCTGTACCGGTGGCTGCCCTGGGGGACTTTGGGTTTGTGCAGCTGGGCACTGTTGGAAAGGTGCTCAGAGCTCCTTATCTCCTCCATTTCCTTCTCTGTACTTCCCCTGTTGTTTGTTTTAGAATGGGGTTTCAGTTGACTGGGCTCCTTCTGTGGAGGACTATTCAAACTAAAAAGGGCAGCTAAGTCTTCACTGGGTATCCTAGTATGGTGTGCATTTTCTCATTTCCTGGCTGCAACTCGTAAGGGGTGGAACTCTGGCTTCTTCCCGATTGGCAGGAGAGTACTTGTGAATATTCATCCCCTAGTCACTCAGAAGTCAGAAAGCCTCCACAGCACTCTGATTGAAATAAGCAATGGTTTCGATTTCTGTTATCAGGTTGCTGAGTGAGAGGAATGGGTGATGTGAACAGGTGCAGAATTCCAGTCATTCCCAGGAAAGTCTTTGAAGTCTGTCCAAAAAAATCCTCCATCAGATTCTGGGGTCATAGAGATAGCTCAGCGTGTAAAGTGCTTGCCTTGCCAGCATGAAGACCTGGGAGTTTTGATCCCCAGCAGCCACATAAAAACTTGAGTTTGACAGCTCAGATGAGTGAGCTGGAGGTTCAGGGACAGATCCTATGTCAAAAAGTACGGTAGGAAACAAACTCCGACCTCCACACATGGACAAGTACACAAGTATCTTTTCAAGCATCCCATGCCCTCCCAGGTCATTTTTTCTCTGACGATAGCTAAAATTAGAGGATAATATCAAAGAGAAGCCAGGGTGCATAAAGTTTTCATCCACTCACTCCAGATTGTGTGGCTTCTCTGTTCCAGACACCACTCTAGTTTATGGGGGTCAGAGGTGGCTCCACCATCCTAGCTCAGAAATCAAAGGAAAGGAATGTATGAGGTTTAACACACGCATAGATCAGACTTCGAGGGAAAGGGGAATTTTGCTTTCTTTTTAACAGAGCACGTAACTTAGTTCCTTTCAATAGGTGAGGAAGGGGGGCTAATTCCCCCACCAGGTTAGGGGTACTTGGACATAGCATGTGGTGTGACAGAGTTGGCGTGGATAAGCCTTTTGAGTAGCATCCTGCTTTTTGAGTCCAAAGAGGAGCTTCCCAGGAGCTTACTTATCACTGTTGGGTGGAGGGTTGAGACATAGTGAGAGGGAGTGGACACAGATTAGCGTGCAGGGGAGCAGAGGTCAAGAGCTAGGCTGGCTGAGGACATGGAAGAAGCCGTGTTTGGCTTAGCCAAACCAGCTCATTCCTTTCTCAAGGGTGCTCAGTGGGTGGCAACAGGGAGAACTAGCAGGAACAACAGGCTCCTTCGACTTGGAGTTTCCCACTGACTGTTAATTATAAATATTATTTTTGGAAGAGTCTGACTGGGGGTGTGTCGCCAGTCCTTTCTTATTGGTCTTTTGGAGTTCTCTGGAATCAAGAAGCCTAAACCAATTTAGGAAATAGGCTCTTGCCTTGGAAAAACTCCACTTCCTGTCTTCTGGGTGTCAAATGAATAATTTGTTTTCTGTCTCCCATGACCCTACTTGGGTGGAGCAAATTACAAACTGATGGCTAGGATTTCATTTCTTTCATTGTCTCCTCTCACACAACCCCATTTAGGAAGAGAGAAAGGATGTCCATTTGTCTCCTGCATGCCCATTTCTTGTGAACTTTTTTCTGGGTACTTTAGGGTAAACAACAGAAACTAAGCATCTTTAGTGCAATATCTGATAATGGGAAGTCTGTAGATTCTTGTGGGTATCTTACTGGGCCATTGTGAGTAACTTCTATCTGCTCTCATTAATGTGATCTTTGATATTCTTTGTGTGTGATGTCCCAGTTCTGAACTGGAGTTCACATGGAATCTAGTAGGTTCTCCATGGTATGCAAGAACTACCCGCAGTCTGAGAAGACCAAAGGTTTTCAGAGAACTGTTTGATTTAAAACATTTTCTTTTTAAAGCTAGAGCTGATTCAGACACTTATGTCAATGAAATTTGTCATCTTGTTTCTAAGGAGGAAATTCTGGAAACAGTCCAACTTGAAAGTCAGATGAAAGTTTTTTTTTTTTTAATCAACAAATGTTCTTATTAACCTTTCTCTAACGTGAATAGAGTTAAGTGATTCTTTGCATTTATCAGTACTATGTAGGAAAGTAATAGGTAGATACTGGAGAAAATTTCATCTAGTGACAACATTTTAATTTTGCACTATCTCCAAAAATTCTTGCCCAGCAATAAAGTTTAACTTGTGCATGATGAGTGTGGGTGGAGCTTTGAAATGCCAGTTGTCACAGACTATCTGGGCACGGCATTGAACAGACTGAAAAGATGTAGAGATCCTCAAAGACCTTCCAAAGATGAAGTCATTGTAAGCCATGCTGCACTGAAGACCTCCAGATCATGTCTGAATGACAGATGCCATCGGGAGAAGAACAAATCTCTGCCCACCGCAGTTCCTTCGCTGCTTCAGTTTTCTCTGGTCATGACTTGAGGGAGTTGGAGTAGAAGACTGAGAAGCATTGAACCAATGCTCTAATCTGCTGTTTTGGGTCCTACAATCCTGGGAGATGTTAGCAGGCTGAAATGATAAAAGTGGACCTTGACTTTGTTTTTTTAAATCCTCATTCTATAATAAATAGAAATAAGCTATATAGGGCAGAGAGTACAGGTTTTATAGAGGAGAGGGAAATCTCACTAAATGATATTTTCATAATTAATCTAGTTGGCTCAACTGTGCACTCAAACAGCCATGCAGCAACTCAGAAACAAAATAATTGGATGTGGTTTTGGTTTGGTAATTCACAATCCACGACACAGACTCAGGAGCCCACAACGACATCAACTGCAGGTAAACTATCATATCTTTTGCTTGTCACCTGTCTTCAGTGAGGTGTTAAAGATGGCTGTTCATTATCAGATAGAGATAGCATTCGTGCTGGCATCAGGTTCTGATACCATTCAGTGGCCTCAGAGACCTGTGGATCTAGTGTCTCCTAAATGCCCTACTTTCATTTTGGCAACATGAAGACAGAGGCAGATGATTTTTTTCCTATGACTATGACTCATTCAGAAGGTGGCCTCTAGAAAGACATCAACTGACCAAACAATCGTATCACTAACAGATAAGTACTGATTCACAAATAGGAAACATGGAGTTTTTTTCATTCCTTTGGACGCTGAAAACCTTTTACAAAAGTTTTAAGAATGACAATGACCTGTTGCTTTATAACAGCGTGTAGGAGTCACAAGTAAGCTCTGGGAGCATTTGGTCATTAGCTCTCAGTTATCTTCACATGGCAGCCTTGCTTGGGGAGTTGGCAAAGGGAATCAGCCTATAATGATGGGAGGCAATAGGGATTTCTTCAGTTATTAACTTATATTGACAGGTAATTTCTGAGTAGGCATTCTCTCTGTAGACAGGGTGTCATAAAAATGGGAAAATGGCCTTAGACATTTGCTCTCCTTGTAAGAACGTGATAAACTATATCCTTCCTCTACAAACAATCATGTGAGGAACCTCTGCTGATGTTCTGCTGTGGTTAGCACACCACAGTAATGTCATGCTGAGGTAGGTGTAGGGAGGAGATGGCAGAATAAGGAAATGTTGTTTGTTATCCTGACATGCATGATACACCTTCAGAGGACAAATAGCATGAATGAAAGGGCTCTGCAGCTCGCTTTCATTTTGAATTGTTTCTCAGCTCTCTTGATAGCTGGCAAAAGGAATTTCATTGATTGTTGTATTCGGAAACTTACCGATGGCTTCAGCTTTCTCTGCTTAAATTTTACTTATCCTGGTTTTTTGGGTTTCCTATTATTTTCATGTGGAAATGTTCAAATCAAGACTTGCTTTGGTACTGGTGGAGTCATTGGGTCCCTTCATTTTTTCATGTTTTTCTTGGTACATTATACTATTTTTTTAAAAAATGGAACTCAAAAAGAACTGCTCGTTTCTGCAAAGTAGAGTGTGGACATGAAAATGATTATGGGGAATGGCTTTAGGGCATGCTTACCCCCTTGGGAAAAAGACATCCTCTTCTGTGTCCCTCTTCCTGTCCCATTCTCACTTGCATTTGGGATTCATGGGATTATATGCATGCAACTTCCGGCAGAATATCATACCCTAAACTCCTGGGATGATATTGGTTGGCCACCTTCAATTGTGAAGAACATCAAAGGGCTTTGGGTTCCTAAGAGCTGACCACTAAAATAACAATGGTTCAGATTTGGAGAGGATCTTAAATTGTTTAGTTCAATCTTAAATTATTTAAAATAACATCTGATTTTAAATTCTAGTTTAAATTTTATTTTTTAAATTCTATGTTAAATTCTAGTTTTTAAAAGAGCATTTTATATCTGAAATTCTTACCACTGGTCTTAATTTGGCCTCATGGAGAAGGAGACAAATATTCAACCCTTTTATAGACTGAAACTTTAGATAGTTCTCATGTAATTTTTGAGATGTCTCCATTGCCAACTGGACTTCAGACAAGTATCTAATACTGGCTTTCATCTTAGATGAAATCATGGACCACTTGGTGTTTAAGGTTCCTCCACCTCTGGCGTTCTATGGACTTCAGTTTGCGCTCCTGAAAGAAACGGAATTTCTTTTCTTCTTTCCTTTTTTGCTACTACCTATGTTAAGACTAGATGACTCTCTGGGTAGGGAGAGAGTGAAAGCATTTACCATGCTATTTCTTAGGAACTGATAATTAACCTTTCAACAATCAATTCAATCATGGTTACAACAGCCTTGATGACCACCCCTGACACACCACCCAAGAGGCAAGAAGCCCAGAACTGGTTTTCATGGTTTTTTCAACCATCAGAGTCCAAGAGTCATCTTCATACAACAACGAAGATGCCTGGTAATAAGACACAGATACCGTATATCATATGCCTGTTTAACAGCCCTTAATAATTCTCATTAACCCATGGGATGTGGTTCAAGTCTAAATGTCATTCTGTCCTAAAAATGTTTGTGTCAATCTAGGAAGGATCATGAACTCTGATATCTTTATGTTTGTTTTTAATATCACTAATACGTGGTTTTTTCTTCTCTATACTTTATAGGAATCGATATAGCTTAGGATAAACTTAATTAGGAAATTATGAAATGGGGCAAGATGTTGATGATAACAGAACATTCCAACTCTAAAAGATTGTCTGGGAACATCCTCAAATTAGCAAAGTCAAAACTTTTATGAGGATGTAAAAAACATAGGCAAAACTACCAACATATAGATTTCTATCAATTGATTTAGTCTTGGGTTGGACAAATAGTAAGCAAACCAAACGGTGATCCCATAAGATAGCCTGAATTGCATTCAGAAGTTAGAAGAACACTTTTTAGCAAAAAGACACCTTTTCAGTAACTGCTGAGAAGAGGTCAAAGGTTTCCAATTTCTTTTTAAAAACAGCATTCAAAAATTGAAAGTGAGAAGTTCTCAAACTCTGGGCTGAGGTCCACTGTCATCAACCTTTTTGATTGAATAATAAATGGCAAGAGAATTTCTGCTAATTGGCCTTTTTCCCTCTATGGGAATTTTTATTGAGGATGAACAATGTTCCTTCTATTTGCATTAGAGACACAGGTGAAAGATGAAGACTGAGAAACTGCATGTACTTTTCTAGAAATGTCAAAACGAAGCCCCTTACTTCATATAACCAATGAACCTGATAAGAAGTAAGGCTAGAAAATGAATTTTAAAATGAATTTAAAATATATGATTGTAGCTATATAATAGTAGATACTTGACTTTGGAGTATTAATGAAGGTGTCTTGACAGAGCAAATAGGGATATATAAAACCTTCCTATTCTTGTCCTGACTCTTTAGCTTTAATAGAATATTCTAAAGATGTAACAAGAAAGACACCTGAAAGCAAGGGGAATTTGCTTGGACCTGTGTTTTATTATATTTTTCCTCTAACTTCTCAGGTAGGCTCTGCCTGTAGTTATTCTTAGCCTCCTTAAAGAATATTGAGTTGTAAAAATCATAGCCAATTGTTTTAAGGTCCATGTATTAGCTTCAGAGATGAGGGTTTCCAGATATACAAACCTACTCTTTCACTTTCTTCTTAAAATCTTGGGAACTCCATAATACCATCCATGCCTGACCTTCCTCCTTGGTAAAATGGGTTGCTTGGTAGCCAGCTCAACTACTAATGTAAGTCACCACAACAGGTACGGAGTCAAATACCAACCCAACAGGCTGGGAGCCAAAGGAGGAAAATGAAGATGAAACAGACAAATATCCCAGTTTTTCTGGATCAGGCATTGATGATGATGAAGATTTTATCTCCAGCACCAGTAAGAACAATCAATTACAGTAGAATCATTCGTGCAAGGCTTGCTGAGGGACCTACATGATGTGGTGGCTCTCTTGGGAAACGGATGATGTGGACCTGTGATTTTTATCTCAGTTCCATTCTGATGAGTATTTGGAGGAGGAAATAAAATTTTGTGAATGGAAACCAAAGCATTTTGCTGAGAAAAATAGCTCCTGAAGTTTCAGACACTTTCCGTTCCTCCTGTTCTGTTTGTCCGTGTCTGCTCTTATAGAATATCTGCATTCTCAGGTGTAGTTAGGGAATGGCATATTAAAATGCCACAACTAATACTCACGGTGTCCCTGCTGTGCCAGATGATGGGAGCACAGGCTGTAAAGGCCAGAACTTGTGCCTACAGGAGGCTGGTGGACTACTGGGACAGATGTTAACGTGACTTGGAGGATAGGGGTGGAAAGTTGCACATGACTCTGGACTGAAAGCGTGGAAGGCCCTAGAATGACTTAAAACATAGAAGCCAGAGCTCAAGAACTTTTTTAATTAATCAAAAAAAATGATTGCAATTAAAGGGAATATTTTAAAAAGTTTCAACCAACTTTATGGATACCAATATAACAGAAAGACAGTAGAAGGAAGACTAACTACCAGCTAAGCTTTTAAAAAGGCATTGTTGACTAGCAAAAGCAGAGAGTGGCACCACTATGTAATCATGTGCAAATCTGTGAGCTCTATAAAACTTCCTAAGGACCCTGAGAGGGAGGATGTAGACAAAAGTGTCCCGTTCTGCCCGATGACTGGTTTCCCAGAACCTGTCAGAAGCTAATATTTTGCTGGACAGATATGAGAATCATAAAACTGATTCAGTTAACTTTTGGAGAAGGGATTTGGGGGTACTGCATCAGCTATCTTAGAAACAAGAGCTTTATCCACCCCACCACAATTGGAGGATTTCATTCCCAAGTGAATAGCGCCTAGCGAGGGCAGGACCTAAAAGTAGCTTGTGACGAGAAGACATCTGAGTGTGTGGTACCGATACAGCAAACACTAGAGACAGACCAGATTTTCTATGCACAGATTTAAGTGATGCACTCCTCAGATGGGAGACTCTACAAAGCTTAACAACATTAGAAAAGAACCCTAAGAACCCTGCACAGTGAGCATCACTATGACAGTATCTTCTGGATTCAGGATACAGCTTTTCTACACAGGAATCTCAAAAGCCCCTCTTGAAAATGTGTTAATATGGTCACTCTCCAAGGGATACAGTTACCGTGCCATTTCCCCCCATCTTTGCAGTGTGTATTCAAGTTCAGTTTACTTTTCTACCTAACACCTATACCCTTTGATTCAACAGGATGCCCTCTTTCTCCTGGAGGCTTGGGCTATCACTTTTTCATACTTATTAGAAATGTGGTTAATGACCAAGTATTTTCTTAACTGTAATTTTTTTTTAATTTGGGTATCAAAGTAAAATTTGAAGGAAGATGAACTTGCAAATAGGTTTTTCACAAAATATATAATTTCTAATTTTGTCAAAATGGACCTCTTTTGTCCCAAGCTTCCCATTTGGCATGCTATTGGGGCATTGGTGAACTGACATGTCTTTGTTTTCCAGTGTACTGTGCTGATGGTGGCTGGTTACTTCTTAGTTTTTCTATGAGCATATGCATCTTGGTCCTCTTTCAGTGGCTGTGATGGCTTGCTTATAACATGTTTTTTATTTAATAAGAATCTCATGGCTTTTTGGTGTATGTTCAGAAAAAATGTAGCTAAGCCAAATGGCTCTGAGGCAGAGATTCCTTCTGATGACCATCTACATGAAAGCTTTGGCTCTTGCGGTTTTTTTCTTTCCCCCAGCAAAATCACTAACAAAATAGCGATTCCTGAGTTATAACTCAGCTATCAACGTCTTCAGCTTAAGGATCTACAGCTAGCACGCCTACCAATGATACCAACGAATGGCTTGGACTTCCAGGTGCAGAGGGCTTCTACAGTTTGCATGGATAACAAAACTCTTCATATCTTTGGCAATTCTTGGTGGAGGGCTAGTATTTTCAAAGCTGTTCTTCCTGCTGCTGCAACCTCCTTAACTATTTTATCCAGAAGATCTCATGTTCTAAACCCAAAGGTATTCTGTGACAGAATATGAAGAACATTGAGATACAAAACAACATTGCGGATGAAGCTGAAGGCTCTCTCCTTTCTCTCCATTTCCACTCAACCCTCTATACAACCCTGTATAGATGAGCGGGTGTGTAGACTACAGAGAGTAAAATGTACAAAGCAAGCAACCAAGGCTCCAGAAATAGCATTTTCTAATTGCTAAATCATCGTTATCACAGTTTCATCCACTCCACGGGTTTCTGACCACCCAAAACAGAACCAGGACTGGACCCAGTGGAAGCCAAGCCATTCAAATCCAGAAGTACTGCTTCAGACAACCACCAGGATGACTGGTAATGAGTTATGCGCATTTCATTTATGATTCTTTCCCTCAAAGCCTATGGCGTTGTGAAGGTTAAACATCCGGACACAGTGGGAAATTTAGTTAATGTCTCATCACAGATCCTTAGTGAACTTTCATGAGGGTATTCAACTCCACATGGGTGTCATTTATCAACCATACTACATGGACACAAGGTATTTCAAGTCACTTTTAATTAAAATGAATATAAATGAATCATTTATGGTACTGTCTCTGACAAGGTAGTTATTCTGGAATAAGTAATATCAAAGAAGTTTGTACCTGTTCATTTTCTCAGAGGACAGATTAGTGAAATCACTCAGATTTATTGAGAGTAAGTACTTAGAGATAGTGCTTAGGCAGAGGACCAGTTGGTAACAGGTAATTTAGTGGAAGGAAAGGATTATTAAAGACTATTTGTTTAAAAGTCACAGTGTGCTTAACCATCATCACAACAGATGTAGACAGAAACAGCACCATTGCTCATGGAGAAAACTCAAGCCAGGAACCACAGCCTCCTGTCAATCGCCATGAGTATCAGGATGAAGAGGAGATTCCACATGCTACAAGCACAAGTAAGAAGGATGATGCTCTGAAGTTCTGGTACCCAAGTTAGCAGAGATATTGTTTAGCTATTGGCCATATCTTTCGTCTCTGCAATTTATCTGCAAAACTAAAAGAGCCAGATATGCACACAATTTTTAGAAATAAGGAAGAAAGATGGCAAGTTGTCAAAATTTCCAAGAGACCAGAATGCTTACAAAGTAAATATGAGATGCTGTTTTTATGCTAATGATTCCTAATGGCTCTGTTTTGGTGGTTGGTGTGTGTTTTCAGAAATGTGTGCTGGGAGCATGCTCTTCAAGTATTTAGTGTAGGATCTGGAGGGAAAGCTTCACGAATGGACAAATCTTTGAAATCATCTTTGAGGAAGACCTGTGATGCACCCAGTTTCTTTATTCCCACATTCTCGTCCTTGCTCTGTAGTAGAATGGTACTACTCTGTCCTTGGTGGAAAGTCAGGGCCCCTATGGTTTCTTTTCAAATTCTAAACTACCCTTGTATTGCCAGAGCAACTTGGGAAAGGTCCTGATGCTCTTATTGCTATTTCTACTTACTAAAATATGTCTGATTGTTCCCAAAACAATCTCATGTTTCACCATTGGATTATGAACCTAGGACAAGAAAACAAAGAAAAAGTGAAATATATTCAGCTTTCATCTGTATCTCAGAGAGATGCCTATCTTCTTTAGAATAAAACTGATCCTTGAGATCATCTTGTAGCATTTAAAAAATTATGGCCCAACACCATTTTCATAACCTTGAATATTCTTAAAGGGGAAATATAGAAAACAGCTACTTACAAAGAGCTGAGGCATTCCTTGTTCGATGGATGTGCTTAATCAAGGAAAAGTTTAAAACATGGTTTCATATGTTCTGGGCATTGCACTGAATGTCTGGCAGGCATGGCATTCTATTCTTTACCATAGTTGATTTGATGTATGCATAAAGATTAGGAGTTGAGCTAACTGAGAAGAAGACTGTTGATAAAAAAAAGAATAGACAGGAAGCAGGGCCCCTTTCAGTCCCCCTTCCCACCGTGGTCCTAACAACTATCTAATCAATTACTGTAAAACAGTTTATATTTAAGCAGAACGCTACTTAAGACACTTAGAAAAAAGGCATGTAATGTCAAAATATGATGAACGTGGGACATCCTTACTAATAGATACTTGGAAATCCAAATACAGTTAATGAAGAAGTTTCCATAAATGCTTGCGAAATCCACATTGGTAACCTCTGGACTTCGTTAAGGGGACATTATAACTTCTAGAAAAGGGTCAGTCCTTTTGATTTACAGATGAAGTTCTGTCTTCCTAACCCATTTCTGACCATACAGAAAACACTAGGACATGACTGGGCACTTGAAGGATCATTATAATTATACAATAAATAATGGGTGAAGACATACAAAGGGTGTATGCTTGTGAGCACACATGTGTACTTCTTTATTCTTTAAAATTTGGGTAACATAGCAGTATAGTTTTAATTTTTACTTTTTAAAATAATTACATTAAAAAAATTTTCTAACTTTGTTATTTGTTGAGAGATAGTGGCTTAGTTAATGAAAAATAATTTAAGATTAGGGCTTCCCTCCCTTTGGATAATCAGTTAATCCCAGGAATGGTTTGCAAGGTGCAAAGACAAAATTAGCATGAGTTCCATTTAAAAAATATATTTGCTATTACAAAATCACATACATCATTTTCTAAGATAATGAGACACAGCGAATTTTGTAAATCACAAAAGTTCTTTTGATTTGGCAATTTGTAGGCTCTAATTTTCCTGATGAATCAGAAATTTGCTCTGAGCTGTTACAGATGAAAATGTCAGTGGCTTTCTGACTTTTCCAGGAAGCACCCTGATGGGATTTTGTCCCAGTCATTTTGCCTTTCTAAAATAGCGCTTGAAAGGTTAAGCCTGTCTGATACTGTTATTATTTATATAATTCCCCAACTGGCCAGAATAGTTTTTTCTTCCACTGAATTACCTTTGTTAAGAAGAGGCTTTAGCAATTTAAAATGTCCCCAGACAATCACATGGCAGATCAATGTAGCAACATCCCAGGCATCCCAACAGTTTGTATGCTGGCCCGGTTCTGCTGAGTGTGGTTATAGGTTGTGCAGTCTGTTTGCAAAGGTCCAGTGTTGTGAGTTGCCATAGACCACAGTTCCCGCTGCAAAATCACTGCAATGTGGGGATTATGCTTCCAACAAAAGCTCTCTCTGGCAGAATATGTGACTATAGACGTAATATTTAGAATTCACAGTCCATAGGTTAGAGCTTAGTCATGGCTTCGTAGTACTCTGGGTACATGATTTTCAGCAAATAAAACTTGTTTTCCCATTTGGAAAATCAGAGGATTGGAAAATTAAAAGCTTTATTTCTATTTTTCAGAGTTTAAATGACTTAACCCTTAGCTGTTAATCTATCTATCTATCTATCTATCTATCTATCTATCTATCATAAATGTATGCATGTATGTATATATTCATGTATATTGTATGTGTCTGTCCATCATTTATGTATCTATGTATTTATCTATGTATGTATCTATGTGTCTATGTATGTATATGGTATGTATCTATCATATGAGTATATATGTAGCATGTATGTATGTATCTACCTACATACGTATCTATCTCTGCCCTTTATGTAGAAAGACATATCAGAGGGTTTATTAAGAACCTGGACAATGTGGCTCACCATCAGCATTCTCCTCACAGCCTGGGCAGCACCTAGTAGTACAGCAGAAGAAGCAGCTACCCAGCAGGAGCAGTGGTTTGAGAATGGATGGCTGGGGAAGTACCCCCACACACCAACTGAAGACTCCCATGTGACAGCAGGGGCAACTGGTAAAGGAGGGTTTCACAATGTGGGCGGAAGCTACCTTCTGAGTTCAGTGCTGGGCATTGAAAACACAACACAAAAAAGACCCTGAAGTTCGTTTTCCTAATATATCATATTGAAGTAAACATAGATCCAGACTGTAAATGCTCCAAACAAGCTACCTGGCCAGGCATAGATAGAAGCACATGAAAGAGAGTTAGTCTACGAGTTTGTGATTTTCATATCTAGTTAGAGACAGCACCTAGTAAGGCAATGACAGAGGCCATAGCTAATGAAAGTCCCCTTTCTGCTTTCTAGAAATCATTTACTGTATAATATGAGTCTGACTTTTTCCTTATACTTATGTGAGACACTAGGCTTATAAGAAAGAATTTTATTAGAAATCTAGTTTTGGGGTAAATCTCATTACAAGATACCTGGGTGATGTCATCTGACCTTTTGTTCTTACCCCTTTTGAATAACTTCTCAAATATACAACTGTTTAATTACATTTACAAATAAGCCATCTTCTCCATTCTGGAAATGTGGAATTATGGGAATTTGAATTAAACCTTATCATCTCTGAAGGATGCCAGATGATAACGTGTCTCTGCAAGATCCTGTGCTTGACTTCTTTGTTTGAGTGATTAGGCATTGTGATTCACCCTGCACTGTCAAGGGTGTGAATTACACATTATCACTTGGTATCAGTGGGAAATATCTCTGTGTTCCCATCTGCAATACAGAATCTGATCCATACCTTCTTTGCAGTGCATGGTGACTTGGAAATGAATCACTAGTAGAGCAGCGGGTTTGGTGACTAGCTCCTTGGTGTGTTTGTTTCTAGGGGATGCTATTGCAATCTCTTTTCCGGTACTTCTCCAATGGCACAGAAGGAGACAAAGGCATAAACCACATGCCCACATGCTATTTCTCATGGTGTGAAAGTAATGCTTCTGCTGGACTCCATCTGTGCTTTTGTGATAAATAGCTCTTTTTTGCTCTTCACTTGGGAAGCCTTTACCTGATGTCGTCTGTATATCACCACCAGCTCATTATGCATTTCACTCTGGAATGTGCTTGTCTCAGAGTGACATCATGCACTTGAGCTCTTCCGCCTCTCTCTGTAGGGGACTGTGGCAGCATCTTCTCTTGATGCCTATAACTCATCCTCTATCCATTGCAGCACTTGCTATGCTTCCTCCAACTTATGTGCTGGTGACCAAGAAAATGAGCACCAGTGAAACACAGCCTGGGGAAACATTCTAAATGGATGCATTCTTTTGTCCTCAGTACTAGAAAGTTATTTTCATTATCTTCTCTAGAGAATAAAGTCTATATATCCCTGCCCAAATGTCAATAACATTTTTACAATTGTTTGAACTGCATGATCACAACAGCCTCAGATGATAACAACCATCCAAGTCAAAGAATGACGACACAGAGTCAAGAGGACGTCTCCTGGCCTGAGTTCTTGGACCCAATCTCACATCCAATGGGACAAGATCATCAAACAGAAAGGAAGGGTAAACAGCATCTGAGACTTTTTAAAGTACTATGTTTCTTAGAATCAACTAAGTCCCTTTTCTTTTTGAAATGTAGCATTGGTTTTAGTTCAGTCTACTTTCTTAAGCATCCTTGTGTGCCTTCAAAAATGAATTTGCTGATACTAAGTTGGTAAGGAGTGGACGTGCACATTCATTTACATATAAAGTTCTATTAGAGAGTGAAGAATCTGGCAGGAAGATTAAGGAATAGTCAGTCTTAAGTTGATTAGAGTGGAAGCTATTTGTCCTAAGGGAGAGGTAGGTTGTTTCTTACTTTAAAATAGTCTTACTACATGACCTAAGCTGGTCATCAAGTTTTGATGATTCTCCTGCCTCAGTCTCCTGAGTGCTGGGATTGAATGTACTATCATGCCCAGATAAAGAAGGGATATTATTAAAATTCCTTTCCTTTTCAGAAGAAACAATAAATAATGGATGCAATAACCATGTCCATGATAGACTCAAAATAAATTTGGGATTTGGTAGACAGACTCTTCCAGCTGTCTTTGGCTCTTCTGTCTCTCATCTCTACAATACAAACTTTAACCATATCATGGAGTGGTCATTCCGGCAATTTCTTTGCTGTCTCCTCACACACAAGACAGTTAGCTTCTGTCATACAATGATATTATAGTTCTCCAAGAATTCTGTTTACAAAAGGAAAAGTGAACAAAAGCGGCTACAGGCCCTCAGCAGACAAGGCCTTTTTCTGGCAAGGTATACAATTTGAAAATTTGAACGAAGGCTTGCTGGCCTTTTTTCTTTGAAATCCTGATGGTAGAAGCAGCCACACGTTTTTCTCTAACAGGGGTCTTGTCTGTCTTTGCTTTTAGCATGCAAAGGCTGGAGTCCTAAGGCAGGTGCCCCATATCCCAGTACTTCCCACTGGAGCCACTTGGAATTGATTAGATCTCCCCAGAGGCAGTGGTGTGGGTGGACTGAGAAAATTGTAGAGTTTGAAGCATTGAGGGTGTTTATGGGCTGTTTGGCCTCTGTTTCACTCTGAACTTGTTATTCCAGCCCACCGAAGATCTGTGATAACCATCACAAAAAGCACCCTTTTTAATTACTTCAGGGATACTTCGCACCACTCAACACTATAATCATAATTCCCAAGATACTTATTTCTTGTACTTATGGGGAGAATGAGTCTTGTTTGTCTATGGGTACTTTCTGTTGTCTCGATGTAGTTATATTGGGTAATGTGTATATGTTTTTGTTTTTTCCCATGTTTACTTTCTGAAGCAAAAGCAAAAGAACAAAAATAAACTAATAAGGGAATCCAATGGCTGTTTACAAACTTTTTGTAGGTGTTGTTTTGTTTGGCCTGGTGACAGCAGAATGTGACAAAATGATGCTTGTCTGTGCTACTTGGCTCCATGTGCCTTGGAATTGAGCAAGTCATACATGGGCTACCTTTCTGTTCCTTTGCAAAGACTGCGAGCCTCATTGTGAGCTCATGTAACATCCTTCCAGACTAAGCAAAACAAGCAAACATATATGTGCTAGCTTTTGTCTAGCTCTGCCCTGAAATGAAAACCACTTATATCCTGTGGTATTATTGAAGAAACAATCATTCTTCACAGTTCTGGACATGGGAACTCATTTCTTTCCTCTGAACAGGCTGACTGTAATAATTACTTAGCTATAAGGCAAATGGTCCTCAGGCAATGGCATAGGGAATAAGGCAATAACACTGATTTAATTCCTTCAGATACAGACTCCAGCCATAGCACAACCCTTCAGCCTACTGAAACTCCAGATACCCATTTGGTGGAAGACTTGAACAGGACAGGACCACTTTCAGTGACTACTCGTAAGGATAAAGACACTCAGCCCCTTTGCTGGCCTGTCTTCCTACTTCACATCTGCTGACATTGGTCAAGATGTCACATTTGGTGGTGGAACGGTGCAGTCTTTGCTAGGTGGTTCAGCTCAACCAGGGTGAATCTGTTTTCATTGTCTGTCTTTCTTGCGAGGGTTCTTTAAAGCTGACTTTATCTTCATTCACGATCCCCTCCTGAGTTGATGACTTTTTATTAATGAAAGGATATGGAGGTTTACTTCCTCTCCATTTTTCTTCTCTAACTCTCTATATGAATGACACCAAAGACCATCACTAGTAGGGTTGTTTATCTATGTTTTAATAGACTTTTGGAATTCCACTCTTTACCCAGTCAAGGAAAGAGAAAGATTGCTTCCTGAGTGTATAATATGAGGACCAGATCATCACAATGACTAGAGAAATTGCATTTAGCTTTGAGAGGAGGAATAAGGAATGTTGTTAATAATTGACCAAGGTGGTGGAGCCCTGGGAATGGAAAAGAACCGTTTGTTAATATCATTAAACATCTGCCAGGAAGAAATATGAAGTTTTGGTACCCTTAATTTTCACCAAGTGTATAAGGATAGACCAAGAATCAAGCCAAAGTCATTCATAAATTTTTGGCAGATTATCAAAGAAATCCCCAAGCTAAGAAGGCCTTATTTCACTGCTTGCTACATATAATAGGCAGAGTCCTTTATAGGAACCCTTTAGGCATAGGAAAAAAGCCAGCAGGCATGTATTGACTGCCACCAATGTAAACAGCACTGTTAGGCATCAAAGGAGACATAAATAAGCCTATAAATGGCTCTTGCCAATGCTGGACTTGTATTTCCATTTGTGTTACTGTTGGATTTTGTTCTGGTGTTAGGTTTGGGATTTTGAATGTCTCTCTCCTGCTTACATTTCTTTGGTGGTGGACATGGCTGATGGGTGTGTTTTATGGAGCCTTTGCACCTGTATCTCAGAGGTCAGTCAGTGCCTTTCTTGGAAGAATATAAAAGAAAAGAACTCAAAATTGTTAAAGTGATTTCAGATATGGTCAATGATTCAATCTCAAATTGGTACATGTCACTGAGGACCCTGGGTTTGCCCAGGCAAGCATCTCTTTGGTGCAGTGAAGAGAAACCCTGTTACCGGCAAGATCACAGCCCTGCTAGTAAAGTAGTCACTAAAATGCAAGGCTCTTTACAAGGGAGTCATGTATTTTCTTGAAAAGTTGCTCTGAGTTAAATGATGGAGATGGGCTTCTTCTTTTGTGTTCACAGACACACTGTACAGCGCTATTTTCTTTATAACTTCTTTGTCCACAACTTGCCAATCTTGGTGGTTGAGGAAAAACTGAAATTACAGCTTCCCTTTCCATGTCTGTATGATTTTTGTTTCCCTGGGATCTTTGGTGCAGTTGGGGCAAGGTGCTCCAGGGAGGGCAAAGTTCTGGCTTGGGCTTAACTCTGGAACTTCACTGAGAGACAAAGAAGCTAACTACAGACAAAGTATAATTTTTTCTGTTTATTTTTATCAATCAGCAGATGATGAAGGGCACAAATGTCTTTTTCCCATTGTGTCCGTCCATTTACTGTTCTATAGCTAGATCATCCTTGTTGGTGGGTAACAAAGAACTTGTAGTATTGTTCCTAATTAATGCTAGCTTCATCCCTCATTGAAACAGCACAGAGTCATTCTCAGAACGTCTCTCCATCACATGGGGAACTGGAAGAAGACCAAGACCATCCAACAACTTCTATTCTGCCATCTAGCAGTAAGGATCATAAAGCCCAGCTGGTTTGGGCTATTTAGCAGAAATTAATAAGCTATGGGTACTTTGTGGGATCTTCGGTGGTGGTGCATCCATTGCTCATTTTACATTTTAATAAAAGGTATGTCTGGTGGTGGTCTCTGATTCTTCTGCTTGTAGACCTTTTAGAAGCCATTGTACATTAGGTATAAACTTTTCTGCTGAATTGGTTTAAAAAGTGATGATTATATCTATAAGATTTCCTTGAAATCCATTATATTAATACTAACTCCATTTTGTCTTCTCATGGTATTGGTAACTCAAAAGCAATGTCCTTCTGGCACAGAAAAGGAATCAAGTCAGTAGACTCAGGTCTTTGGGATATTGAGCTTATTATTCCAGTTACAGACAGAATGGTTTCATCTTTCCCTCCAATAGTTCATTTCCTCTTCATCCTCAGAGGTGGATCAAATTGAGAAAAAAAAAAAAGCTCAAAATCCCATAGTACCTGAGTTGAGTTCAAGGTCACAATGGGATTAACCTCCCCTTGATGACTCAGACAAATATTGTAACAACTGCGTCTTCTGAGTAGTAGTCACCAAAACCTCTTCTGTTGCATGCTATCCGGCTGAAGTCTTTTGTAAAATACTGGTTTTGTTCAGTACTATTGGCTTTTGGTCTTGGAGAACAAGTAGAAAGATGTGTCGGCAACTTTACCTTCTGAAGACAAGCACATGGTGGGTGGTGACCATACAGGTGTGGGCTTGTCATTGACTCCACCTCCACCACGCAGCTAGGAGTGGTGGTAAAGACGGAAGAAGAGGTCCAAGCCTTCCTAAAGACACAACTACATCTCTGGAAAGCTACACCCCTCATTACCCAGACACAATGGAAAATGGGACTCTCACTCCAGTGGCCCCTACTAAGACTGGGGTCTTTGAAGAAACCGAAGTGACTGTTGCTGCAGACTCCGACTTTAATGTTGATGGCTCCTTACCAGGTAATTTGGCCATTTGTCATCTGGTTTGCTTCTCTACAGAAGCAACATATCTTTTCCTATTATCAGGGATATTTTCTGTGCAGGCTGTGATTAGATTACTTTGTGCCATGGGAATGGTTTTCATCATTGGCCATCAATTCCAGTGCCAGCAAACTTGGGTTTATTTGAGATAAAGTAAGGCTCTTGTTTCCTGGTGTAATCTCCATTTAGTTTTTGTGACGGTTCTCGTGGTAGGTTTTCTTACTTCTTCTTTTCTTCATTTCGTGATATATTAACTTGGGTCATGTGAAACTGATATTTTCATGGACCAAAATAGTTGAATATTAGCAATTTCATATGATTCAGCTAATATATTTTGACTATTTAGCAAAACTATACAAAACATTCAAATGATTTTTATATACTGGTATCTTTCCTCTGACATTATCTTTCAAAGGTGGTGGACTGATTCATTTCATTTCATGTTTTGGTGATGGGTTGATATGTAAGTCTTTTCTGTTTATGGTGTGCTTCAAAGTCCATGATTCACGGTTAATAAACTTTTTTTTTGTAATTGTAAACATATGACTTATGCAACTAAGTCTGACATGGACCCAGAATGAGACCTTTCTCTCAAATAAGCAATCCTCTCTACTTCTCTTCTTTCTTTGTTTGTTTATGTTAATAAACTAATGGTATACAAAGGGGAAGTGCTTTCTGTGGCTAAGAAACTAGAATCCCAATCCTACTAGTGGCTATAGTCCAGGTACCTCTTACCTCTCAGTCGCTAACACATTAAAGATTAATGACCTTAAATACACACACACACACACACACACACACACACAATTTGTAGAAAGCCCCTACCTCCTTCACTCTTTCAAAAGACAAGAAACTGATCTCACAAGAATCACATAGGCAAAACAGATGGTAGTGGTGAGGTTCTGATTGACAGAGGGGAAAAAAAACCCAGGATGGCATATGTGTGGCATATTTCCTTTGGCTTCCTTCTCCAGGGCTTCAAGAAAAAGAGCTTTAAAAATATCAACCTCAGCAGTTGGCAAACCCAAGCCCCCTTACACTCTGAAGGCTTTTGCTTAGTGTCCTTATTAGTAACCTTCTTTTTTTCATTAAAACCTCCAAGTGTTATTGTTAGATTCCTGCAGAATGAATCAAATTTAGGAAGGCCACCATGTTCTCATGCTAAAATAGTCCCATTCATAGAGCAACTTAAAGGCTTTAAATTTGATATGGCAATCTTAGTTATAGTTTCTTAGGTAGTTTTCAGAGTCTAATTGCCAGCTAGTAAAATACCTTCAATAGAATTACTATGTACACATGCTGATCCCATCTGATCAACATAAGAAAGGTGGTGGTGCCTGTATTTCCTTCCATTCTCTGATAACCCAGCGATTAGTAAACAGCCTGATTCTCACCCCATTTTCTTCTAGAGGATTCACAAAGTATATTTCTGTCTATACATGGTTCTCAATCTACGAGCCTAAGGTAAAACGTTGACCTATGCGATAGCGGTGGTGCTGATGGGCCTGCTAATGGTGATGGCTTTGGAAATGGTGATTTTGGTGGTGGGTCTCTCAGTGTGGTGTTTTGGCAAGTGCTGTTGTCTGTTATTGTAATCATTACCAGAGGGAAAAAGAGTCTCTCTCGTAACTGGGAATAGTGGTGAACAGCTCACTGTATTCTCTCCCTAAGCACTTTTGTAATCCTCTATACCAACATCAGAAGCCCTTGTTCTCTGTGTATGTTTCCCATACACTGAACCTAAGATTTGACCTTTGGACTTAAATTTAGCCCCTCTTGAGTTTGTCTCAACCAAAAGTTTTCTGGTGATGGATATTTGAGAAGATGGGATCATGCCAATGATTGTTGAAAATGCAGGTGTAACTTTTGAAAAAACTATCAACGGATATTTATTCTGATCCCCAGCTCTATGTCATTCACCTTATTTCACTGTTTCTTTTTTCACTTCGGTTTGGCCTTTCTCCTCTCTGGATAGTTTATTTTTCCCAAATTCATCCCTAAGATTCGTTTGCCTCAGACTCAGAGACACCTCTTTCATGCTACATTTGCTGACCCCGAGTACACCCATTTAAGTGATCATACTCCAGTATCAAAACTCTTATTCAAGCTAAGAAGTGTCCTGCTCAAAACTCAGCCCCACGAAAGCATCACAGTATTTTCTCAGAATATTCTTTAGCTCTGCTATTGGATTTCTACCCACACCATTCATTCAGTGGTCATCCAAAATGACCTGCGCTGCCTCAGTTCCCTTCATTTTGATTAAGGCTCTAGCCCACTCCTCAGCATCTTAAAGATGAGCGGTGACTTCTTTGGTTGTTAGCAGATGCTGGTTTCCTGACGACACACCCCATGGAAGTGAAGATCACAGTTTGTGTGGACACAAAGTGCTGACTTTTTTCCCTCCTATTATTCTAGAAGGCCGAGACACATCCATGGACCCCAGGCGTGGTTCCGACACTGTGACATATGAATCCGGATTAACTGGTGAGTTTGAAATGTTTAGTCACTTGCTATTATAATCCACGAACCTGATGATTGCTAATGAAGCGTGAGTCAGTGTCCCTACAGAACTGTCTCACACTTAAAAAAAGAAAACACATGTATTTTCAGCCACAGGGAGGGCGTTATTAAGTCACTTTGCTGGACCCCACCCTGAAGTTTCTGATTCAGTAGTCTGAGGTGGAGCCCAAGCATTTGTATGCCTAGTAAATTCCCAGTCACCCTGATATGCTGGGATGGATACCACACTTTGAGAACCAGCACTCTAGAAAAGGAGCTTCCATCTGAAAAAGTCTGAAAGATTTCATGCACTTCGTCCATGCTGTCTAGTGTTGTGTCAACTTGACACAAGCTAGAGCCTCCACTGAGAAGATGCCTCAGTAAGATCTGGCTGCAGGCAAGCCTGAGGACCACTTTCTTGGTGATGGATGTGGGAGGGGCCACCACACTGTGGCTGGAACTGCTGCTGGGCTGGTGGTCCTGGATTCTATAAGAAAGCAGGCTGAGCCAGTAAGCAGCACTTTCCTCCATGGCCTCTGTATTAGCTCCTGCCTCCAGCCACGTCTGAGTTCTAGCCTTGGCTTCCCTTGATGGGCTGTGATACTTAAGCCGAATAAACCCTTTCATCTCCAACTTGGTTTTGGTTATGGTATTTCATAACAGAACTAGTAACCCTAACTAGGACAACCCCCATTTAACATTGTCCCCATTCAAGAGTCACTAGGAGAACTCTTTCAACATAAAATAGCTCGTGTTTGATTCGCATTCCTCTACCTAGAAATTGAGCAGGATGATCACAGTGTCTGAGAATCAATGTCTTAGCTGAAATCTTGAGATATTATCACAGGGTATCCTTTAAAGACCAAATGACAGAATGAATACCTGGAAAGTGTTTAGCATACCTGGCAACTAATAAAGTAGCCAGCATTTGAGAGTTTACTGTGTGCCAGAAAGACTAATCAAAACGTCTCATTTGTACATCGAACTGCATGACACTGATATTTCAGAAGGGTAAGCATGCCCAATGCCAGGGAGTTTAGAGTTCACTCTCTATTAACTCATCTAATTACCTTGCAAACCCTACTATAATATATGAAACCACTATTATCGTCTCCTTATTATAGATGAGGTGGAGAAGGAAAGGTAAGAGAAGGCAAGCAACTTGCCAAGTTGATATGACCAGAGAGTGGTGGGGCCAGGTTTCAGCCCTGGGGTCTCATATTGCCTCTCCTAAGTCTGGTCTGGAAGAAAATTTCATAATGACCATAATTACTGCCAGGACTGCATTATTAAATAGATTACTTTTGGCCATGACTCAGATCAACCCCTGAAAAACGTTACTCCAGGCAGCAAAATCTGACATGAGGCAAGCTTACTTCTAATCCATAATGTTGGGGTTACAGAGAGGTTCTCTCAGCACTTCCTACCATGAGTTCCTGATCATCACGAATCTACATGGTCCATAGGAACCAGGAAATCCACAAAAATTAGCATCCTCTGCCGTGGGCTTGAGCTGGGGACAAGTGCTGCCTCCGGGATTCAAGCAAATCTGAGGATGGATATTTATTTACACGAAGACTCTGATAACAGCCCTGAAATGTAGGAGCTCTGGCATTTAGGACTCATTAAAAATTACCCTGAAGTAGAGACAGATGTTTTTGAGCTCACTGGGGTGCTTAGCATACCTGGTCATCCCCAGCTTTTGTTTCCTTGTCAGTAAGAAGAGAGATGGCGTCACCTACCTCCGCAATCTAGGCTTTGTGTGGAACATGAGGTATTGCGAACATAAGAGGTTATTATTTGAAGGCGTGGTCCCCAAACCAAGAGACCCTTACTACTGTGAGAGTAGTCTGTGGACCAGCCACAGAGACTGCGCACAGAAGCTTGTGGAAAGGGCCTAATCTTGCCCTTTGCAGATACAAATTGGATCAGGGTCTGGGTTTGCTTAAGCCCCTCCCCTTCAGCTGATTTGTGTGCTCCACTCTGCACTGCCTTTCTTGCCACCGCCATTAAAGCCAACGGAGTGATCTCTGTGCCCATTTCTGTGGCTGGGCCCCATCTCCAAACTGGTGTGCCCAGTGTTCTGCTTTGCAGAACTTGTTCTCCAGACCTGTTCCACTCGGATTGGATTTATGGAGCTCTTGGGCACAAGAGAAGCCTGTTGTCTTTGGCCCATCCCCTTGGGCTTTTGCTTGAAGTGAGAATCAGGTGGGTGGGAACTAGTCTTTTTCCTTTGGCTCCTATGCAGGTGTCTATTGTTCAAAAGGGAGGTTTCATCTTGTGCACACACCTAGATCTTTCCTTGCTGGGAGCACTTCTTTGGAAAAAGAAAATAGATTATGATCTATTAATGGCCTCCCTTTCAAATATCAAAGGCTGCCGTGAGTCAGACAAAGGAGACCGGTGGGAGTGGCTACCCCTTCATAGAGGTTTCCAAGGCCACAGCGCTCCAGGTTGGGTGGCTGCTGTGCCACGACTTGTGCCTGCGCACAAACGTGTCAATTGCCCAGGACACCGGCAGGTGGGTAAAAAAACTACCATGGACTCCTTTGAGCTCTGAGAAGAGAGGCCACTCTCAGAACAGCGCGCAAGCTGTGGAAACAGCACAGAGGTTGCCTTGCTCCATTTTGTGGGAGTTTTAGCAAAGCACCAGACTGCACACACTGAAGCCACCCTAGGTGGTAGACTCCAGCGCTCACTCTGCAGAGCCTAAAGTTTGGCTCTCTCAGAAAATATTTTCTTTTGAGCCCCATCTTCATAGACCATGGGCTAGCCAGAAAAAGTCTTGCCTAGGTTTTGTTCTCCTTGGTGGCCTTCAAGATCCCAGAACAGGTTGCTGTTTAGTGGCAAAGAGTAAAGGAAGACAGAAGACGGAACACCAAGAAGTTTCCTTTGACATGTGATGTCTTACTCGTTTTGAAAAGACATCTGGATTCTGACTAATAGGTTGTCTGTCTCACCTTGGTTTCCTTCCAAGCTGGGTTTTCTGTTTGTTTCCTTAGTTTGTCTTTTAGCGGTAGAAAGCATTTATTTTCCTATTATGTTTCACTGTTTTAGCATAGACTCTATTAACCTTTCATTTATAGACAGGAAAAGCCAGTGTTCGCCCCTCCTGCAAAAAGAAAAAACACTAGTGTTCATATTAGTGCCTATAATATGAGTCCTAGTTTGCTTTCTGTTGCTGGGATAAAGACCACAACCAAACCTTTCCTTGGGGAGGAAAGGTTATTTGGCTTTCATGTCCTGAGTCATGGTCTACTGAAGAAAGTCAGGGCAGGAACCAGGAGCAGAAACTGAAGCAGAGGCCATGGCAGAGTGCTGCTTGTGTCTCAGAGTGGCACTGCCAGGTGGGCTGGTCCCTCCCATAATAGTCATTAATCAAGAAAACAACCCCTGGTGAGCTGGTCCCTCCCAAACAATCATTAATCAAGAAAATTCGCCCATAGACTTGCCTACAGGCCAATGAGATTGAGGCATCTTCTCAATCGAAGTTTCTTCATCACAGGTGACCCTGGCTTGCTTGTGTCAAGTTGACAAAAAAACTAAACAGCATAATGCATGTGATTTTTAGATTCACTTTGGACTTTCAGAAGTAGATGAATACATTAGGGATATTATTTAAATAAAGTCATTGTTTCTGGAGGCTTGGAGTTAAACTTGAGAATTCATACTGGTAGCCTGCTCCCTAGTGATGGGATCCCGCTGGTCTACGGGACCAGTTTGTAGGCAAGGTCTTAAACAGAGAATGTTATAACTGCACACAACTACTACTGTCACCTACTTCTTGAAGCCTCTGTAAGACAACAATGAAGGTGTTCCTGCTATGATGCTCCTTTTATAAGCTAGGAAACAGAGGCTCCGAGGTAATAACTTGTCCTGGTGCACATTGCTAATAATTTAGGACGGACCAGCACTGGAGCTCAAGTTCAAACACTGCCGTCACTGCTCTCCGCAACAAAATCCCATTTGTAAGCCTTAGCTTGGTAACGCTGAACTTTCTTGGGAGGCGGACAGTGAGATGATACTCTTGCCTAACACTTTGTTAACGTCTGCATCTTGAATCTATTTCTAGAGTCTAGTGAGGCAGGGGTTGGAGGGTAGCCCAGGACAAAGCTCTGGAAGAAACTCCTGGCTATACATTCCAAACTGGGGCTGAAAGAGCTCGCTGTTTTTCCCCCTAGGACACTCAAGTGGGAGTCAAGACAGTGGGGCGAACACAACTCCTCTTCCTGGGAGGAGACCTCAGATTCCAGGTGAGTTTCACATCATAAAGCAAAAGTAAGATCATTACAGCAAGGTTCTCACAGTGTCATAGGAAAGACCTCATCAAATGCACATCTGGCACCTCTTTGCAAGTTTAAGGATAAACAAAAATATGATAGCCTCCTTGTGGGACTTTCCCTCTCTAGGTCCCTCATGTCCTGGATAAGCTCACATGGAGGCATTCCACAGAGAACTGGTATGTCCTGGAGTGAACAGCAAGAAGACCCCAGGACAAACCCAGGTCCTTCCTATCTCAACCCAGCTTCCCCTGTATTTCTAGGACTAGAGATGAAACATGTAATTCTCTTTGCATTGGTGGGCAGGGAGGAAACATGGGACCATCTGTGTTGGGTTGAGCAAAAACATTCTTCTGCTCCCCAACCTACTTTTTCTTGAGGAACAGTCTGTTAATTCAGCCAGAGGGAACTTTTTAGAAAGTATGACTTTTACAGGGAGGGAGCTGTGACATCTGACTGTCCCATGCTGCAAGATTTAGCATTTGATGCAATTTCTTCTTTTAGCACAGGGTTGAAGCTGAGCATAGGCAAAGGGGGATTCCACACAGGAAGTTTCTCTTACTGTGGTAAATTACCCTTTCAACTCTTCCTCTGGGGAGCTCCAAAGCAGTTTCCCTGTGGCCCTCCTCCTTTGTCTCAGCTTGCTGACCACCTGAGGAGGACAGGCAGGGAATGGGCAGGCTGAATTCAAGCAGGGGGATTCATCCCACTGTAGTGAGGAGGAGTGTGGAACACTCAGTGCTGAAGGTCAGGCAGGGTGGGGGAAGAAGAACAGAAATGGCGTCGTCCCTACAGTGTCCCTGCTCTCTTTAGGTGAGCCAAAGAGGATGCACAGTCTAACGTAGGAGGAAAGCAGGACTTCCAAGGAGAAGCAGGCATGACTGACAAGCTTCTCTTTCTTCTTTGTCAAGCCTTCCTTTACTGCACACATCTGCAACTGAATTGGTTCAGCTTGTCAGTCTTATTGAAGCCTGAGTTTAAAACATGTGGACAATATTGCATTAATCCACAAGTGGTACATAATTATCAAATAAACTTTAGAAAATGCAACTTAGCAAATGGGTGGAAATGCAAATCACTTACTGTCTTCATTACCCAGAAGTACTTAAGCTGCGGTCTTAACAGATGTTCTTCTTAATATTTTTTTTCAGAGTAATTTATTTCAAAACTGCTGTATGTGCTGTTTAGTTAACATTCTCTGTTGGTCAGTTCCACTCTCCGTGCCATTAAATATCCTTCCCATGAATTATAACACATAACAAAATGGGTGTATCTTTATTTATTTATTTTATCCCTCACCATTGGACATTAAGTCAGTTTGAACTTTCATGGTTATAATCAGCATAATGATGGACATTTTTACAGCCGACTTTGAGATCCTATAACTTTTTGAACGTGTAACTTCTAAATCAAAAAGTATGAGTATTTTGGGGTCTCTTAACAAGTGGAGCCGAGCAACTGAAATGAGCCATAGAAATCTACCTTTACCAAACCACGAGAATGTCCTTTGCCCACCGATTATGAACTCCATCTTTGTTTTGAAGGAAGCGTAAGGCAGATGCTCTTACATCGGCATGGAATGTTTCTGTCACGAGAAATATAAATTTCCTTTGATCTATTTAACTTTTCACCAGAAAACATGTACAGCCTTCAACAGATTGTTTGATATGTTTTGGGATAGTTATTTCGTCCAGCAGGATTTGACTAACTGTTGGTAAAAGATTAATACAAGAAGCCTGTTGGATGGAACATTTTCAGTCAAGATTGCCTTAGACTCTTCTAGCCGTACCTGTTGGTCAGACCTCTCTGCAGAGTTGACTGAGGTTTTTATTTGGGAGCAGACTGATTTTTAAATGAAATTTTTTATTCCATCAAGTATGTTTGTGCAGCTCATGTATGTCCTTTGGTTCACTCTTACCAGAATGGCTCATCATCTTGGCATCTCTCCTGGCATTGGCTCTGATTCTGGCTGTTTGCATTGCTGTCAACAGTAGGCGCAGGTAAGAGAGAGCCCCTTCAGCTTTCCACTTTGAGGGGTATTGGGCTCTGATTGTAGTCTTGGCAGCCTTGGCACCCTGGGACATGTTACACATGCATGGTTTCTAGCCTGACACCAGACTTCCTGCATCAGAGCTTATAATTTAACAAGATCCCCGAGAGTCCTGTACATGTCATAGTTTAAGAAGCCTTTCTCTGTCCCATTATACAGAGAAACAAAACACCAGCACCCCTCCTTTTAAACAGTGGTTGAATCTTACTGTTCTTAAATTTTCCGTGGTTAAACCCTATGGTGACTATCTGATAAAAGTTATGAAATACATCACTGGGAAGTCATATAAAGGTATATTCAGCCATTGGCTCATTAAACAAGCAGTTGCTAGGTTTGTTCATGATTCACAAAATATTGTATAACAAATTAAGAATTGTTGTTCTTCCTTTAACCACTGGAAGCTTAGGCATCTTCTAGAATCTTTAGCCAAAGTTGGTATAGGTCCTGCTTGTTTTGTTGTTTGTTTCTCTGTAAGGATGTTATTTTGTATTTCCTAAAAGTTTCACTTGAAGGGATTCAGGACATTGCCTAAGAAAATCTCTACCACAGTGAGGTCTCGGAAACAATGATGAACATTCCTAGGCAAGAGACTGTGTTCAGCACCACAAAACAGGCAAATGGGCTCCTCTCGTCCTTGAAGCCCCTCTCCTCCATCTTAACAAAGGCTTAGTATTTTTAAAGTTATTTAGGTAGTATATATATATATGTACATATATATACATTTAATTAATTTATAACCAACCTCCAATTAAAATACTAACCAAGGTGAAATGCAGGACCATAGTAACTCTAGCAACAGGAGATGTGAACTTTAATCCAGGAACCCCTCAAAATATCTAAGTCTACATTCCTGCCCAGACACTTTAAAGATTTGTTGTTGTTTTTTTTTTCAAAGTGTCTACTACAGACACTAAGCTTTTTGTAAACATCCTTTGTGATTGCCTCATGAAAGGTTAGAGTCTTCTTGCTAAACTGAATGGTCTTTGCCATGTCTCTAAGTCACCTTACAGCCCCCCAAGTGCTCAGATTCTGAGCCCTCTGGAAAGAATTATACACTTCATTACTGTTGCTGTTGTTCAGAAACAATGAGCAACTATTTCCAGTGCCCAGCATAGTCTTTGTAGGCATTCTAATCATCTGCAGAAACCGAGTAATGTTTTATCGGTGTTTGGAATTAATGAAAGTACTCACTCAAGTCACGGTGTTGCTACCTATACGTTGAGAGCATAATGAAAACATTAGTCATGAGCACTGACCACAGACAGAACCAAAACTGGGGGGATATTAAAGAGATCTCCCCTGGGCTCCTATAACTTGATAGAAACAGATTAATTTTCTGATCCATTTAAATACATAAGTTGGGGAAGCCTTTCAAAGAGTTTTTATTCTTCTTCTAGGCTTCCTTGTTTTCCCTTGGATTATTTTTGCTCAATTAAATATGAATTTCCTTTTGTTTGGGATCAGTCTTTGATGTATCACATATACAGTCCATAAGCTTTGCAGATGTCACCTTGGTGATGTCGCTGATGCTGTTGATATGGGAGGCCCTCCCTAAGCATCTCAGCTGTCACTGAGTTGGAGTCTGAACATTGTGGCATCTTATCCCACATGGTTCTTTGTTTCCTCAGCAGCAGAGAAAGGACCTCATGGCCTCTCCTCCTCTTGTCTCCAGGCCAGCCATCACCCTAGCAACAGGCAAACAGGGACAGGCAGAAGCTGGCTGAACCAGCCTCTCACCGGGAAAACAGCTTCATGGGCGCCATAAATTACTGTGTCCTGATTTGATAATTGAAAACAGATTTGCCCCGCCACTGAAGGGTGGTTAACGGTCACACAGGCCTCTTCATGTGTGTTGTCTTCCTAAAGCTAATAGGCCATCTCTAATCCTGTTAGGAGACAGGGGCCTTTCTGCTTTGAGCACTGCATTTAAAAGAGATAGGGAACCCTATTTTCATCATCGAGAGTTTGGTGGAAAACAAGGCCTCCAGAGGGGATTCGTTTATCCAACAATGTCCTTTGCAGGCTTTTGTGACTGTTAGCCCTGATGAGGAATGAGAGAAAAGGATGGCCATGTCTCTTCATTAAAAGGCTTAAATGTTCTGGGGCCTCAGACCTACTCAGAGCTGGGAAGATGGTTCGGCTAGTAATGGATTGTGAGTACAAATGAGGGCCTGAGGTTCTTGCCCCCAGAACCTACAAAAAAGCTGATCGTGGTGGTATAAGCTAACAATCCCAGCACTGGGGAGGCAAATCGAATGGTGTCTCCTTAGAGCTTGCTTGTCAGTCAGCCTGGCCAAATGCTGAGCTCCAGGTTCAGTGAGAGACACTGCCTCAAAAAGTAAGGGGGAAAGTGACTCAGGAAAACACCCAGCATCAACCTTGGGCCTCCACTCTCACATGAACCCAGGAGTCCACACACCTGTGCATGTACAACACATGCCTACACACACAGATACACACATGTATGCACATGCTCACTTATACTCCTGTACACACACAGCTATACACACATGTGCATATGACAGACCTGCACACACACACACACACACACACACACACACACTACCAATTCCATCTAGCTGCTCTTGAGGACTCCCTTGGTGCTCAATGCATCAGCCACAGATACTAACATCCAGGGCCCATGGCAAAGTCCTCCAAGAGCCATGGCATCTTGAAGGTGCTGATGGAGAGAGGATCAGAGAGGTGGCTCAGAACATCTGTACTTTGCAAGCACCAGGCACACATGTGGTGCACACATACATGTAGACAAAGCACTCATGCGTATAAAATAATAAACAAAGCTATAATTTTTGAAAGATACTGATGGTGGGGAGTGTTCCATGATTTCCTTAACATTTCCCACCCTTCCAGGAGCCTGTTGGGTGGGTAGATAATGGATGGGGCCCATCAACAGCAGCCTTTAGATGCCTTCCCATTGAAGAATTTATCTAAAGTGTCTGGAGAAGAGAAAAACCACAGGGCCTTGCCAAAGAAGGCTTCAGAACTCAGACTTGTCTCCAGAGATTCTGCACTGGCTGTGCAGAACAGGCCTCCTCAGCCTTCTCTTCATGAAGATAATGGTATGCTTAGGGAACCTCTCCTTAGGAATAAGTCTCCGTGATTTGGCAAGCTTTCCCTTCTGTGACACAGTGTTCAGGCTCCATGTGATCTATGCTCACGTGAACTGGTTCTGCATCCTAGTGCTACCCGTGAGACTTCCTCCAAGGATGGCCACCTCCATGCCTACTGTCTAATCCACAACTATAGCCACTTTGACTCATTCCACTGTAGAAGTGAGAAGTTTCCCCTTCAGGCAAAAATTCTATTTAGGAAGAAAAGTGAGTTGAAGGAAGGGGTATAATAGCACAGGTTTCGAGACATTCAGGCTGCCATCAGGAGAGAAAGGAGCAGAAGGCAAAGAACTCAGCTGGGTGTTTTGAGGTAGCTAGACTATTAACCTTAAGGATGACTTTTGTTAAAGTCAATTTGAAAAAGTAAATTTTAAGTTATGTTTTTTTAAAATTTAACTGCAAGTAAGACTGGGCCTGGTGGTACACACCAGAAATCCTAGCAAGCTGAAGCTGGAGGACTGTGAGTTTGAAGCCAGCCCAGCTGCATAGCAAGACCCTCTCTCAAAATAGACACATCAAACAAACAAATGGACACAAGTGACTTGTAGCCGCTTCATTAATGGCACAGTTCTAACACTGCAAAGAGAGTTCAGAGACATCTGAATGGGTTTTCAGAAAGGAAAGTCATAAAACCCATTACCAACTTGGTATTTGTGTAAGCTGAAATAAATTTCAGGATGCTCTAAAAGAATGCTATCTGAATCCAGTGCCTACCTGCTCCGTCCACCGTTTCCAGGCAATGCCCGGAGCTGGTTTGCTCCCTGTTCTGTGTTCTCTGTGTGTTCTGCAAGTGCTTGCAAGTCAAGGGAAGAAGAGTCAGGGATGGAAGGAGGTTGTGTGAGGACCTCTAGTTTCTAAACCATGACTGTGACGATACCAGCTGAAGAGGGCACTGGACCCCACTCTTGGATTCAGCCTATGGCTCACAGCCATCTTCTTCACTGAGCCTGTAACTAAGAAGAATGAAAAAAAAAAAAACCAGAACAGTCTTTTAAAGGTGCTCATTAATCTGGTCTACAAGAGCGAGTTCCAGGACAGGCTCCAAAGCCACAGAGAAACCCTGTCTCGACAAAAACAAACAAAGAAGTGTTCATTAAATGTCCAGAACCCTCAGTACTGCACTGTTTCTTAGGATAAGCCCAAGTAACCCTCTTGAAAACACTTAGGCAGATAGTAGAAACAGAAATCTAGTGGGCAATAGATCAAAACAGTGGGCTTGTCTACATAGCTTCTGTTACTTGTTTTCAAACCAGTTTCTTCCTTTAGAGAAGTGGTTCTCAACCTGTGGGTTACGACCCCTTTGGGCGCTAAGCAACCCTTTCTCGGGGGGTTCACCTAAAACCATTTGCATATCAGATATTTACATCCAGATTCATAACAGTAGCAGGTTTACAGTTATGAAGCAGCAAGGAAATAACTTTATGGCTGGGGGTCAGCACAGCACGAAGGACTGTATTAAAGGGTCACCGCGTTAGGAAGGCTGAGAACCGCTGGTTTAGAGTAACAGTCTGGTCCTGCCTGCATGCTCAGCCATATTTTTATACTTACAGAGCTCTTTCCTTTGATTTTCATTCTACTTCACAGCTCTCCAGTTGATAAGCAAATGAGACTTAGTCAAGTTGGGCAATTGTCCTCTAAGAACACAGGCTATGCCGCCCGAGGGTTCCGAATAATACATCAGTGTTCTCCAGCCTTTGAGTTATCTTACCAGTGCATAGAGGAAGGCAGGTGCTGTGTTGGGGTTGTTAGGGTCAGAGCCTGATCCCTGGCAGCTCTAGCAGCTGACTTACCCACCCGCTCACAATAGACCAGCCAAACAGGCAAGCCACCAGTCACCATGAAAAGCAGAGAACCGAGAGGCAGTCAGCATGGTCACTCTGAGAAGAGGAACAAATAAAGCTATCCCATGACAACCCTCCCTCGAGTCCGCCTTCAGAGTCCAGACACGAGGTTAAGGTTTAAATAGAGGGCAAGAGGTATGGACAGCTAAGCGATTCTGGTGAAGGCATGACCCGACCCATCCTTGACCCACCATTGTAGGGACTCCAGGCTGTCCTGCACCACAGTTGTTACAATGTATGAGAACTAGGTGAAATGTCTATCCCAAAGACAAGTCCCTCTCTGTCCTGTCCCAGAATTCAGCCTTTTTCTCCCCGCAGGTATGAAATTCTTGGGGAAATTCTAATTCTTTGGGGGGCCTTTTTCAACAATTTGATAACCCAGTGGAGGGGCACAAAGGTCTCTCTATAGGTTGTTGTCATTCCTGTCAGGGTGGTTACAGTGGAAGCAGCCACTAGGGTTCACATTGCGTGGCTTTCATCCTGCTAACAACTGCAGCCAGCACTTCCTGAATGCTTCTACACTCCAGGTTCTGTCCTGACTACCCCAGGTCTTATTTTGTTCAACGTTGTTCAGTACAAAGCAAGAGTAGACTGACTTGAGTTCCCGCTGTTTGAAGTACCTGCCCCCATCCTGTGAGGCTGATAGTCAACAGCCTGAGGCTCCGAGAAGTCAGGGAGCTGCTTCAGGTCACACAGCTTTAAGATCTCAGCACTAAGCTTCTAAGCCCTTCACCACGCCCCCTGCTGTGTCCATGGACCTCACCTGTGCTCCCAGCCCTCATCCATTTCTTTCACAGCTGGAACATCTTTCCTCTCACACCTGTGCTGGAAGATCCAGGATCTATTCCCTGTTGAGGCAGTATATTTTGACTTCCCCAAACAGGAGATTAAAATTTGTAGCCTTGGCAGTCTTACAGGGAAGAGCCACGATCTCAAATAATAGACATTTTGACTCTAGACCTTGAAATATCCAACAGCAAGGAGAATCATTCCAACTTCATTCTGTTTCCAAATCTTCGCCTTGACAGGGCCAGGAGAGCCCGGCCTTTTCAGAAACTCAGCATCTGAACATGGACTCTTTCACTCTGACTTCTGTGATCTCAAGGGGACCCTCAAAGTGCTCTGGTCCTCAGTTCCCACTGCTGCAAAATGGGAGCGATAGCTGCTTTAATAGGGTTATAGCAAAAGACTTGAACTTTGCCTGGAATCGACCGTTCATTTAATAAGTGCTCATTTATTTTCTCTCATTATAGTTACGAAGCTATAAAACTTTGCTTCCATTGGCCTAATCTAACACAGCAGTGGGCAGGTTACAACAAAGGGGAAACTTTGAATCGGCTGCATGGGGCCAGGCAGTGCTATCAGAATCACAAGGCCAAGGTCAGAGTCATGCTTTTCTGTAGAAGAGCGTTTCCTGCCTGAGAATCTTGAGTAACATTACTAAGAAACCTTAAAGTGGCAACAAATAGCTTTTCTTACATTGATACTAAACGTCCTAAAGCAGGACTATGTAAAGGTCAACCAATCTTAGAGGAAACAAATCAGTATGGCCTTGTCCTTCTGAAACAGCGCTTTCTTATTCTCTGGACATGTCGTGTTAACACTGACATGGCAGCGAGGTGTTGGCTGATAGAGGAAGTAGCGGAACTTTCTTGAATACACAGATCAAAATGATTTATGATCACAGTCGTCATGGTTTATCTGAGGCTGCGGAACTTCCGTGCTTCAGAGGCAAACATTTGCACTGCACGGTATGAGGGGAGGAGAATCAGGACTCCAGAGTCGGACAGATCAGCATCCAGATTCTTACATTGCTTGCTGACTAGCTGAGAGAGACTGTTGGATTTTCAGACCCCCAGAATTTCTTCAGCTATAAAGGGGATGGGCTGCAACGATAACTTTGGGTTTCTGGAGTTGACTGCAGCAGAAGCCTCCACAGTGTGGTGGTTTATTGTTTTGTTTTTCCAAATACTATGGACTGACCCTAAAGCATACGTGCTAAGCGAGTATTCTACCACTGATCTTTCTATCCCCAGATCCCTTTTGCCTTCTTATTTTAAGACTGGATTTCAATGAGTTATCCAGGTTGGTCTTGAACTCATTTTGTAGTCCAGGAAGGCCTTGAACTTGTGATCTTCCTGTCTCAGCCTCCAGAGTAACTGCAACAATAGTCTGTTAACCTCAGAGCCTGGGCCCACCACTTTCTGATTTCTGTTTCAGGAAGTGGTAGAGTGGATACTTTCCATTTCTGAAAAATCCCCGGGTTCTTTGGCTGCTAGACTCGGAACCTCACTTTAAGAAGTGCTGGCGTCAGCTGGGCAGTGTTGGAGCACACCTTTAATTCCAGCACTTGGGAGGCAGAAGCAGGCAGATCTCTGTGAGTTCAAGATTACCCTGGTCAACAATGTGAGTTCCAGGACAGGCAGCTCGACACTGAGAAACCCTGTCTCCAAACAAACAAACAAACAAACAAATGCTGGTGTTAGGTGTTAGGAAGATCAAGTAGAAAAGGTACCATGCCCAGTGCTTAGCACAGAGGAAGACCATGCTAAATTGTACTGGCGATCATGGTGATGTCCCCAGTGGTGTCAGTCATGATGATAATGATGGTTGGTTGGTTGATTGATTGTGTACCTTTTCTCATATGATGTTCTACAAACTCATCAGGTGTGGGCAGAAGAAAAAACTGGTAATCAACAGCGGCAATGGAAAGGTGGAGGACAGGAAGCCAAGTGAGCTCAACGGAGATGCCAGCAAGTCTCAAGAAATGGTGCATTTGGTGAACAAGGAACCATCAGAGACTCCAGACCAGTTTATGACAACCGACGAGACCCGGAACCTGCAGAATGTAGACATGAAGATTGGGGTGTAGTGACTACACCAATAGCTTGGAAAGACACCAAATTGCTGACATGTCAATACTGGGAGCTGGGACCCTTAACAGATGCAATGTGCTACTGATTACTTTTATTGGGGATAGTTTAAGCTTAAAATTTTCTATTCCTTTTGCATTTTTTAAAAAGTCCATTCCAATTTATGAAAACAGCATTGCTTTCTGAAATGAGGGATCAAAGAATACTCCATTAAGATTTTGACTCTTCCAGTTCCTTCCGAGAGGCCTTGCATTCCCAGGGTATGCTATGGATGGCTTCTATCAAATTCATATTCTTGGTCCTTATGAACTCTTTCCCTACTCTAAGTTCCAGGTAACAGTCTCCAGCTAGGGACTTTCCCCAGGGCTTAGAGGGATTGGTGTCTGGGAGGAAATTTGAATGGGTCCATATTGCCTCTCCAGTAGTCTAGTCCTTGGGCATTGCTTTCCAGTGGGGTAGGAGATCAGGTGTACTGGTTACACATTCTTTTTATAGACTCCCCTCTCTGCTGGAAAATTTTCAGATGCTTCTGAGAGATCCCCAAAGGGTGATGCTATTTATCTATAGTAAGCTATTTATCTTTGTTTTTGAAATATCAAACCCTGGAGGTCCTTTGTTCAATATGACTTTTTTTTAGGTTACTTTGTCAGAAGCATAACAGGGTATAAGTTGATTCATAATATACACCTGTCTATCTTCTATCTTGACCTTGTGCTTCAGTTTCTAATCTGAGTCTTCATAGCATATCAGGATGACTTTAGGTTGGTCCTCCTAAACCCATGTTAGGGCACCTGTGCCCAACTTGGGTTCATCTAACTAAATCTCATAGAAGATCAAGGAAGGAAACATTGTTTTGTATCTCGGGTATCAAAAGGGTTTCTCTCTTATTTTGGAATCTGAATTGTTGGTAGGAAAGCTTTGGTCACTTTGTGCTTTGGTGGCCACCCTTTTCTTTTTCTCAAAGGGCACATTAAGTTTCTATGTCCTACAGTTTATAGGGTCCTATTTCATAGAAGCCAATACTAGTAGTGATTTCAATAAATTATGGTGAAGGCTTGTGATGCCTTATAATAAAAGGAGAAGCCAACAGAAATTAAAGTGTAGACAGTGAGCCATAGTTGGCATCATGAGGGTGATCCCACTATTTCCATGGATGTGTTTGTAGACATTTTCACAGTTGGTACTCAGAATGAGTTGCCTGGGAATCCCCCAAAAAGCCACAGGGCTGCCCACTACTGAAATCTTATCACCAGATAAACAGGTTTATGGTTTAGTCATGGAAGAATGGTATTACCCTCTAACCTCATATTTTTTTACACACTGGGTAAGTGTTTGGTGGCATTTATTCATCTGCCAGAATGTCCCATTGCTCCTGGATCTTCCCAGGCTATTTGTAGAAGAAATTAAATCTATAAAGTAAGATTTCCTGTAAAGTGATACTTCTTTTCTAAGGCTCCCATGATGTTATTGTTAACTAAATTTATATGTTTAATATTTTTATCAAATAAAAAAAAACAAGAGAAAAGTTTCCCACCTAAATCTGATTTGAGTTTATGTCAAGAGTGGACTCAGGCTTTATTTAAAGGTGATACAGAGATTTTCCACCACTCATTCCCAGCCTCAGCCCTTCCTATCCACCTTCCTGCCTCCTTCCATCCCTGCTCACCTCTTCCCAACGCCATGGCTTTCACAAACTTCTTTTTCTTCCTCTGTGAATGCTACTAGTCAGTTCCATATTTATACATCTAGTTTTCTTTGTCTTTTCCAGTTGAACTAGACACAAGATTATTCTTTGTTGTTCTCCATGGTGTTAGGATGCCCCATGTCCTTAGAGCTGTCCTGGCTTACCAGCCCATAACAAGCTCACTGTACGCAACAAGTCACTCTGCCATTGGGTATGAAAGGGCTCTGCCAAGCTCTGCTTGATCCCGAGATACCCTTTGGAGCACAAGGAGAGCCGTGGAAGTCTCAAGGCTAGAGATAATTCTCTCCCCAGTCTAGACATGCCCACCAGTGGGGTGGGTAGGATATTGTTTGCTGTGATTGTATGGTTCCAGTAGCATAACCTGGCTTTGTGTTACTCCTACCAATGACTTGCCACGTAATATAGACTAAGTCATTGAACTGGGAGCGTGTTAATAAAAATAAGGGGTAGGCATTTAGTGATTCGTATAAAGTAACATGAGCACTTCAGATGTCATTTTTCACTAGCAATTGTATATCTGTATCCTGAAGGATTTCTTTCAAGTAGCCTTTGGTAAAAAAAAAAAAATCAAATGAGGCAAAAGATACCTTCACATCTGTATTTTGTGGGTTCTAGCTAGATAAAATGGATGTTTCCATAATCTTTAAAATACAGCTTTACATTGACATTCATGGCACCAAGAGCTGGCTTTATAGCCAACATCCATTCAGGAATTTTGCAACAAAGTAGAAGAAAGAGCCACCTTCTCTGGAAAAGTAAAATGTTCAGAAGAACAGGAATTGTCCACTCTTACATCCTATTTCTTTGAGTAAATCTTCTGGGTTGACGTTTCAAATGGAACCAATTGTTATGTTTGTACAATGACTTTTGCTATTGTTCCTTTGAGGTTTTCAGAGACCACCCTCCCTTTCTCTGGTTTTTGTATATTTATTGATTGACCAATAATAATGAGGAAAGCATGGTCTGTATAATACCCAACTGAAAGTGTGTATTGGAAAACATTAAAAGGTCATAAGAAATGGAAGCCATGATCTCTGAGGTGAGGGGCCTGGGAAGTGGAGAGGGGAAGAATGGCAGCTGGGGTCATGTTCCTTTATTTGTTTTATTTGCATGTGTGTAGAAAAACATGCAGGAGTGGACACGTTTGTGGAAGCCTGAGACCGAAATCAAGGTCATCCCAAGACCGAAATCAAGGTCATCCCGAGACCGAAATCACGGTCATTCCAAGACTGAAATCAAGGTCATCCCAAGACCGAAATCAAGGCCATCCCTGATGGTTCTTCCACCTCATTCCTTGAGGCAGGGTCTTTAAATCAAATCCAAAGCTCTCCAATATGGCTAGTCTTGCTAGCCAGTTTGCTGTGGGCTTCCAGGCGAACCATTATGCCAACCAATATTTTACATGGGTTCTGGGGATCTGATCTCCAATCTTCACACACGTGCTATATGTATTTTAACTCCCCGAGTCATTTTCCGAAACTAGAACTTTTGATCACCCTGCTTCCTAAGTGCTTGTAGTAAGGTACAACCATACCCAGCTTCCTCCTTTCTTTTTTCTTAAAGAAAGAAATAACAACAAACATTTAGATGAGCTTCCATCACTTGAAATTGGTGTTGAAGAAAAGTTTGACCCCACAGACCTACTGTTCAGAACCATCTAAAGCAAGTCAGATGCTGTCAGGTGTGACTTCCTAAAATGCCTAGAACTGCCTTCAGGCTTGATTTAAGAGAGTAGTGAGCATACCCCTATTCCATCCGTCATGACAGCTTCTTAACCACAATTACGAGACACTGATGCTGTAGCTCAGTTGAGAGAGTACTTGCCTCGCATACACAAGGGCCTGGGTTCCAGTCCCAGCATTACTTTGTAAATGTAGTGGTGTATGTCTGTAATCCTAGTGTTTGGAAGGTACAGACAGTGAGATCAAAAGTTCAAGGCTATTCTTAGATCCATCGCGAATGTTGGGCCAGATAGGGCAGTACAGAGATGAAGAACTATTCTCAAGAGGAGCTTGGAGGAGGAAATGACACTAACAATACTTTGAAACTGAAAAATGGTGGTTCATTGGTAACTGGCTGAATAATTTGGAAGTGTTCAACCCTAAATTAATTCTGAAGAAATCTGAGAAATAGCCAAGTTTGTGGACTGACTGCCACAGAGGCTCAGAAGTTGGCATTGGTAGGTATCCTGCAAATGATGAGGAAGGAGATGAGTTCACAGTTCTTGTAAGAAGCTGTGGGAACCCCAGTCCCCTCCCCTCCTCTATGCAGTCTAGTTTATTGTCCCTTCACAGTCCCCAAAGAGAAGCAGAATATATTCTCTGGAGAGGGTAAAATAGCCAAGGGCAACAAGGAAGACAGTTGACAATATAAATCACATGCGCACACACACTGAAACTCTGCAGTGTATGAAAAGGCTCAAATTCCCTGTTCTTCTTCCTCTCCTTGGCTCCCAGAACACTGGCAGAGTCTTGCTTCCTCCAAGAAGTTCCACCTTTCTAGGGAATTTTATAAGCCTGGAAAAACGTCTGAAGATACTAATATATTAGTGCCCTACAGAAACAGGTAGGAGCTGTTGAGGAAGGATCAAGCCTCAGACCCTATCAGGCAGCTGGCTTTCTATGCCTGGCTCAGGACACTGAGAGACAGAGGTTCTAAGTCTTTGCAGAAAACACTTAGCATCAACACAAGGACCAAAGCAAATAAGATCAAGCCACTTGGAAGAGATAGAAACAGTTCATGGAGAAAAAATAAACAAACAAACGCCATCATCAGGAGCCTCAGTAAGAGTGGAGGCAAAGCATGAAGGAGGACAGAACTCTGGGTAATAAAGGATGCTCATGTGCACCTTAAGATGGAGCTTTTAAAAAGTTCAATGAGAAAGTTTGTAAGATAAAATTTGAGAAATAGGATAGCAAAGGCAATGACAAAAAAAAATGGAAATAGAGTGATACACATTCCAACAACTGAGCTCTGATAGGAAACCTAATGGGCAAATCAGAAAAGACATCAAAAGAGAAAACAATGGCAGTGGAGAGGAGAGATCATGCAAAAAACAAGACAAGAAAATGTCCCAGAATTTATGAATATGAATATCTGATTAAGGACCAGAAGAATATTTAATAAAATAGACAAAAGCAAAACTCTATCAAGTCATTGTCATAAAAATTCTCAACATTTTTTTTGAAAGAAATGATCCTGTATTTTCAAGGGAGAAGAAGTGGGCCTTATATATAGAACCAAGACTCAAACTAGGGCCTGGGCAAGATACTGTAGAGTTGGCTAAGACAGTGTACAACCAGAAGTCTCTCAGGAGTCAAAAGTAAATGAGAAGATCTTAAGTCTGATAGGTCAGCCTGGGCTACATAGAAAGACCCTGTCTCTAAAATCAAACAAATACAAAAGAGTCAGGGTAGAATCAGATTTCTCACTTGTCATTTTGGAAGAAAGGAAGGCATGAGACATGGTGGAATAATAGCTTCCTGCCCAGGGGAAGCCTCCCGGATGGGATGTGCCCCCAAAAGACCTTCCCAGAGACTTGGGTATTTACAAAATAACCTGACCCTCAGACCACATTGAGCCTGGGCAAGTAGGAAATATCTGTGCACCTGTAGTACCCTCAACAAACCAAGGGTACCTGGATTTGTAAAAATAATTGGAGACCTTCAAGAATACAAAATGGGAAGTTTTCTCTTGAAGTAAATGCACCTCATGAATGTGTTTTGTTTAGCCTGGGTTAAATTAAACTCATTTAACTATACTTAAAGAAAAATTTTGAGGGAATTGTTCCCAGGCTAGACATGTGATTAAGTCGAGATACAAATTAAAGGTAAGAGCAGAAATGGAGACATTTCAGCTATGCTCAGTATCCAAGCTCATTAACTCACTCTTAGGCGACTGCCAGGGATGCACTCTACCTAAAAGAAGCGTAACCAAGAAAGGGAAATAAATGAGGTGGGAAAATATAGAGAATTCTTAAAATGGTGGAGGGAGATCCCAGGGGAAGATGATCCATCCAATCTAGAGGGAAATTAGTCCAAATTAATGGAAATACATGTTTTGCCTCTGCTGACTCCTAATTAAAAAGGAATTCACATTTTGGTTGTATTGGCTAGCTGTTGATGCAGTAAAGATGAGCTCCAAATTTAGATGCTTAAAATAAATGTTTGCTTATTCCTCCCAAGTCTGCGAGTTGATTCAGTGTATCTGCCGATCGGGGCTGGCTCAGTTGACTCATTCATGTTTATGTTGTTGATAAACTGCTCAACGAAAAGCTGCCTGATCTAGGACAGCTTCATCTTGGATGCCAAGAGTTTGTTTCCATATGCCTCTCACATGCTACCAGCTGGCTTGTGTAGGCCTGGCAGGGACCTAAGAAGAAAACGGATGCTTAAGTAGCTCCCGGTGGCCAAAGCCCAGAACTTACATAGCTCCTGGTGGCCAAAGCCCAGAACTAGTTTCCATGATTCCACCATATTGTATTTGCCAAAGCCAAACCCAAGAGTAGCTCAGATTTAAAGAAAAAAAAAAAAAGATTCTACCTCCCAGTGGGAAGAGTAACAAAGACACCTTCCAAAGGAAGCTAGAGAAGACCAATGAAGAACTTTTAGTGTTGTCAGTTTACAGTGGGTGTGTTGAAAGATTTCTATGGCTCAAGGGTACTTCTCATGTTTATGTTTAAGAAATGTTGGACCATGTTAACAATAGCATTATCATGGGAAACCATGAGTATTATAAACGCTATGCTGTTGGAAAAGGAAGGAGCAGGCATGTGTGTTTGGGAGGGTGCCCAGAGCGTTTAAAAGAGCATGAGCCTTGGCATCAGTATGAAATGTTAGGTTTTCATATTTATTTTCTCACCTACTTAATACAATCCTGCTCATATATCTTGAATAACTAGAGTCTTAGTTTAACATCTGCAACAAAGGGGTGGACAGGAAAACTGTCATAGGGTTACTCTTAGTAGGCAAGGTACTTGGGTGTTGCCTGCTGTGTTAAAGGCTCTCAAAAATGTTAATTTCAGGGCTGGGGAGATGGGCTAAGTCAATAAAGCACTTGTTATACAGGCATGAGGACCCGAATCCTCATCTCCAGCATCCACATAGATGGTCAACTGCAGTGGTGGCACCAGCTCTGTAACCCCAGCACTGGCAGATCTCTGGAGCTCATTGGTTAGCCAGTCTAGCTTTTAGACCAGTTCCAGACGCAGTGAAAGAACCCGTCTCAAAATCGAAGTAGAGGATAATTAGGGATGTTAAGAACATTTGACATCAACGGCTGGTCTCCACACAGAAGTGCACACATCCATACACACACACACACACACACACACACACACACACACACACACACAGAGAGAGAGAGAGAGAGAGAGAGAGAGAGAGAGAGAGAGAGAGAGAGAGAGAGAGAAATTCCTACCTGCCATGTCCACATATACATAGGTATTTAGTCTCTCCCTTCTCCATCTCCTCCAAGTTCCTGAACTCTGATCCCAACTGTGTGGTTATTAACTTGGGGTGATTATATCCAGATTATTTCGGAATTCAAGGCACCTTGGGAGGGGAGCTCATTGATTTTCACAGAAGAGCTTTTGTTTTCAAAGCAAGACCCAAGAGCAAAGAGTCACCAAAGCAAACAGCTGGCATCCTTGATGTAATATTGGCTACCCAACATGTGGCTACACATTAACCAAAATTGGGTACCCACCCATGGCTTTGATGTCATCCTCAGGAAGTTGTCTCACCCCACCTTTCCTCAGAATGAGCACATTCGCCCTCCCTAGATGCACCTTGACCTTGTCCACATGTTGCTGATATAGTTCAACTCTATCAACTCCCCCATCGATCTCTTCTACTATGGCAGCCCTCATGAGAATAGGCTCTGTGTTTTGTACCTCCAAATGGTAACAAAAGTCCCAGCTCAATTATGGCCTCAAAAGCTACTATTTACTACTGATCACTTATGGATGTCTGTGTTTATGCATTCAACTAGTGAGGAAGGAATTCTTATCCCATTTTTAATGGATGAGTCAGCTAGGAACACAGAGAAATACATTGTAGTCTCCAAACCACCCAACTAGAAAGTTCTATACTTAGGATGGGGCTCTGATTCCCTATGTCTGATTGTCTATCATCAAAAATGTGCCAAGTTGAATTTGTTGACATTAAGAGATCATCTCCAAACCTCGTGAGTCAGAGCAGCCCTCCGGAGCTCTCTGTGCCTAATGGGGTCAAAAGAGTCCTTCAGGAGCTACTGGGAAGGGCTGGGAGTAAGTGAAAAGATGCACCGTGTAGGCTTTATTGACAAAGAAGTTTATTTAGAAACCCATAAAGGACCTCACAGATACTGTATTTACTGGAAGGAGAAGGATCAGATCATGCAGAAGTGTAGGGAGTTGGGCCATGACGGCCCACGCAAAGGGTCATGGAAGATGGAAGTCTGATCCAGTGCCCTAGCCTCGGGGTCCATTCCTTGCCTGTGCTGACATCTGGTCTTCAACACTAATAGTTTGTTTGCTTGTTAGGGCTCCCCATCTCCCACCCCCTCCATGCCCCACCCCATGCTTCCAGACTGCTGACTTCATCTTGTGGTGACTGCTGTTTTCCAACTCTCTCATCCAAACCACTTCCTCATCCTTGTCCTGGGAGAAACGCAAAAACTCCAGGAAAGGCAGCTAACATTCAGTTTGAACACAATAAGTTTTAAAATCAGACTCTCAGTTCAAACCCAGCTTGGTATTCTTTTGTTTCCTTACGTGTATCTTAATTCATTTAGCATCAAAGACGTCTGGAAAATTCAGTGAAATAAGACGATGGAATTCAGTAAACACACAAGGCTTTTCTGCTTCTCCTCCTCATTCCTGACAGTTTCAACACCATTCTTGTGTGATGCACAGTAGAAAGCTGGATAGAACATGAGTCACAGCTGGAAGGGAAGTCAAAGAAACTCCACAAGTCTCTGAACTTCTTTCAGGCCTTCTAAGAATGGAACTGTGAAACCCCAGTTCTTGCCTGATATTCCAATAGCCATCAGAAAGAAAGGGGGGACCCCCTCCTGTTTTGAAGTGTTAAAGTAGGCAGATTGGTTACTGTTGGAAGAGGGAATGGTACCCTTTCCAGGGTCTTATCTCTGCAAAGCCTAGGCAGACAACTTGGACCTCATCTGTCCAGAAGTGGAGAGACAGGTTTTGAGCAATGGCAGGCAAGTCAGAATTCTTGGTAAGTCAGTGGAGTTCTGTAAGAGCTTTGCTTTCTACTTTCTCCTCTTGTCACTTGAAGTCTTCTCAAGGACCAAAGAGAGAATTGCCTGGAAAAGCTGTCAGAAAGGTAAAAAAAAAAAGAAAGCATGAAAAGAAGAGGGGACTTTAACAGTTATTCAGGAACAAGTAGCTAACAGCTGTTTACTGTCTCATCTGAGAACACAGTAGCTAAATAAATAAAAATAGCTACAAAGCAATCCCACGAGTCGGGTTTACAATATAAATTCCCAAGGCAGGGTGGATCAGTCACTCTTGGCTTCTCTTCTAAATCTTCGAAGCCTGTGTGTGCACTGAGCAGAAATACAAAGTCACGCCTGAGCTGCAATGTCATTGGCAATGCTGGGGTCTCTCTTAGTGTAACACCGAGCTGGCATCTCACTGAATGAGCAAAGAATCCCTGAAACCTGTGTTCATGTACATTATAGAAACTTGGCTTTTTCTTTGTGGTTTTCAACCATCTTGTTGGCTATCTTTGACCTGTTGATAATGTGCCCCCTAGTGGACGTCTCAGAAAGTTCTTCTTGCTCTATATGGAAGTTGAATTCTGCTCCCTGACTTTAATCTTTGAATCCTCAAGGCAAATCCAGAAAGAAAAAAAGAGGAGGACCGTGGGGGTCCTTTCACTAAAGGCTTGGGTGGAGGAGCGGTGTTGCCTGGCAGTCTGGGTGGGAAAAGGTCAAAAGTACAACTAGCAATCCATGTTCTGACTTAATCAGCAACTTGGGTTGTGAAAAAGATTCGCAGATCATGGGGTAAATAGCACATTGCAATGTGACTATCATTTGCCCAGCATTTGTTGAGTTCCAAGCATTGTGTTGTCTGTTTGGACACATCTTTAGATGAAGGATACAAATAATTGTAGTTAAGACTTTTCTGAGGGGAATATATAGGAGGATTTTATGACTAGTGACCCTGACTATCTTAGACATGGTGTATGATAACCTGAGTTATTCAACTTCTCTGGAGACTGATAGATACATATACTAGAATGTGACTAACATATTGATCAAAACTAAACACACTGCTCCCCCAGAGTTCTCAGAATATCGCCCAGCACGGAGCTCTCCATTGGTGCATGCTAAAATAAAAAAAACTGAAGTGAAACACGGGGCACCTCTGTGAGATAAAGTTCCATTTGCCATCAATTCCACAGAGAGGAAAACCAAGGCACACGAAACATGGTCACTCCACTAGTAAGGGGCAGAGCTGAGCTCTGCATGAACAGCCTGGGCCAGAATATATTCCCCGAAGGCCTACACCAGTCTGTTTTCACTTGAACATACCAAACCCTTTCAGTGGGGTTGGGTGGGGATGCAGGTGTGTGTTGGTTGAAGCTAACCTTAGGTGTTCTTTTTCAGGATGCTGTAACCTTAGGTGTTCTTTTTCAGGATGCTGTGACCTTAGGTGTTCTTCCTCAGGATGCTGT
>JAQHUG010000068.1:2319705-2335896 GCA_028555095.1 Dicrostonyx torquatus | reverse complement strand
CAGGATGCTGTAACCTTAGGTGTTCTTCCTCAGGATGCTATCTACTTTGCTATCATTGTTCGTTTGTTCTCATTGGCTTGGAGCTCAATGATGCAGCTAGGCTGGCTAGCTAACACACCCCATGATATGCCATGCTCTGCTTTTTGAAATTTTTAATGTGGATTCTGGGGAGCAAGTGCAGGTCCTCGTACTTATGTAGCAGCAAGCACTTTGAACCAACTGAAACTTCTCCCCACCCTTCTGTCATCCTAGCCGTTTCAACAGGAATATTTTCATTACAGTTCCTAAAGAGGATTTGTGTCAACTCTGATGAACCATTAAGCTAATTTCAAAATGATCCAAACAGATTGAAATTACTCTAAAACAAGATTTGCCGATTAGATATACAGGTTGATTATAAAAGGTTATCTAGTTTTATTCCTATTGTGGCAAAACATCTGTGCCTAAAACAGCTTAGGGGAGAAGTGATTTAGCTTGATTTACAAATCCAGGTTTCAGTCCATCATTGTAGGAAAAGTCAAGGGAGGAACTTCAAACATCTAGAAACATCACATCTACAGTCAAGATAGAAATAAGTAATAAGTAAATGTGTGTATGCTCGCTTGCTTGATTTCTCTGTTCTCACAGTCTCAAATCCTCTACATAGGGAATGGCACCACCCACAGTGGGCTGGGTCTTCCCACATCATTTGACTTAATTAAGATAATCCTTCACACACATAGGCCCACTGAGTGTAGGCGATGACTGTTAAACCTAGCATTCACAGTAGTACAGATTCATGTTGGTTTGTATTTGAGGAGCTGATCAACACTGTGCTGGTCTTTAGCTCTGTGTTTTCATTTAGAATTATTCTTTTGGTAAGATGAATTTGCTAGAACAAAATCTAGAACTAGTCAATAAAGATCTGATATAGCTTATTATTTTTACTTTAAAAGTTAACATTAAAAATGCCAAAAATTATTGGTTGACTTCATCTTAAGTGAAAAATAAATAGCTGGCATCTATCTTCTGGAAAATGCTTTATCCAATCATGCACAAATGAGCAATAACAGGAGACAACAGGTAGCAGGGGAAGCGACATCTAACTCACCAGTTACTCTAGGTTTCCCAGGGATCTGAATGCCATGTCTGGTGGCCTATGGCACACACCATATGGAGATTTAATCTGAGGGCAGTTCCTCAGACTAGTTGTCCAGCAGCTTGCAAGATATCATCACATCATGGAGGATCTTCCTCAAAATATGCTCAATGTGTTTTCTGAGCCACAAACATATTTTAAGTATATTAGGAAATGTAATAGAGGATTTTACATTAAATGGCATCAGTATGGCTGTATGGGCTGAGATCTCTCCTCTGTCTGCAGAATCTAAAGAAATGTGTCTTAGATGCGATATTCCTTATAGTCTAGTAACAGTACAATGTCTGAAAAATTACCACAGAGGCAAGGTAGGGGTAGATATTTTTCTTTTGCTGAGCAAGTCTGGGTATTGATTCTGCTAAGAAGAGTATCAAAATGAGGTGGCGCAAGTGTACTTGTCTGGTCAGAACAGGGGCTTTCTGGGAGAAATTAATGATAGAGGTGGTAAGACTGGTTGGGTTTTCAGTAACCCAGGGGAAACCCAACCACGAGCCAGGGTAGAAGCTCTTTCCCACCAGTGCCCAGGGGCACGTTTCAACCTGGAAAACCCAGAGGATGCAGAGTGGTATCCTACCCTTCTCCATGGGGCGTGACCACCACCCAGGAGAGAAAAGCAGCTGACACTCAGGGATGGAGGGCGGGGAAGCTGAGAAGCTGACATGGTGGATGTTTCAGTATGGCCATGGGAAGGGGTTTGGGGAGTAGGGACAAGGGAGGCTGTGGGGATGGCCATTGGAATTAAAGGAAGAGAGATGAGGGAAGGAGTTAAGAAGAGGTGAGGAACATCTCTTGGGGAGGCGCCCTTCACACTACCTACTTCAGAAGAAGCACACACAGTGACAGAGCTCAGACATATATACTGAGACACATGCATGGCATAGACACATGTGAGTGCATGAATACACACACATAAGCTTCTGTGACTTTGTGAGTGTCACCAGCCTGTCAAGGTGGAGCTAGCTAGTGGAGCAATGACATGCACGCACTTCTAGGGAAGGGGGAGCTCACCCCTGGGCTACTGCTGCTAGTCACAAAGGAGAATGTGCTGTAAATCCCACTTGAGAGTGAGTGGATGATTCAGATGTGATAATATTCTTCCCTCACTTTTCCACCTCATCTCTTTCTTTTCTTTCTTTCCCTCTCCTCTTCTTCCTTCTTTTTATTTTACTTTATCAAGCCAAGGTTTCGTGGAGCATAGGTTGTCTATGTAACCAAAGGTAAGCTTAAACCTCTGATCCTCTTGCCTCTTCCTCCATAATCCTGGGATTATAATATGTGCCGCAAGGCCCAGTTTTAGTGTTGCTGGGGATCTACTGAACCCAGCCTTTATAGATCCTAGGCAAGCACTGTACCAGCCAGACTACCTTTCCAGCCCCTGGTCTTCGACTTTCAGCTAAACTACACTAATAGGATATAGTCATGTATGCATTTCCCTAAGAAAAGCTCCAATCACGTCAATGTCTCAAAAGAAAATGATCACACAAGTACAAAGATACTGGGAGAAGGGACACGAGGAGAGGAAGATGTGAGCAGAACTTGGAAGGCAGGGAAAACAGGGGAAGCCTGCTGGAGTCAGTGTAGGAAGCTACAACCTAAGGTGTGGGCTGAGTGAGGGGCTGAATGGATGGCTCAACAGCTGGAGCACTTACTGTTCTTCCAGAGGACCTGGGTTTAGTTCCCAGTACCCACTTCAGACAACTCACCTGTAACTCCAGTTCCAGAGTATCCAACATCCTCTTCTCACATCTGTGGGCACTGCATACATGTGGTGCACACAGACTCATGCAGGCACATGGATGTACACATGAAGTAGAAGGTAACAAATAATTGTTTTGGGGGGCTTGTTGGTTGGTTTTTTTACTTTAAAGAACTGTCTTATGTCCCAATGCAACCTGGGCACTTCTGTCCCAGAGACACCAAGGAGGCAGAGATCATGGGGTTTGGAGTGGATGAGGAACATGATACATCCTCTTCTAGGGGCTTAGAATCTGGAGCAAAAGGCAAAGCGTAAGTAGTAGTCACCAGGGTTGCAAGGTTGAAGCTAGGTCCAGTAGCAGAGCTGGTGTATAGACGCTGGGGTGACTGCACCCTGTACAGTTAATCTGCCTCCCAGACTACAGATTTCTGAGATAAAAGATCCCTAGTCATCACCTTATCAGACATTATGCCTAAGGATATCTTACTCAATGTTTACTGTTTACGTTTCTTTACTTGTCAAAGAAGCTAGGAAGATTCCTTGGCATTGAGTGTTTAAAAAAATAGATTAATGACATTTATCTATCTATCTATCTATCTATCTATCTATCTATCTATCTATCTATCTTTCTTTCTACCTATGATTTATTTTTGTCTATCATGTCTATCTATTATCTATTTCTATGTATCATCTTTTTATCTACCTATCATCTATTTCTGTCTATATCATCTATTTGTATTTATCATCTATTTTTAATCTATCATATATTTCTATCACCTACTTACCTATCTATCTCTATCTATCTATCTATATATATATATATTTGTCTATTCTCTACGAATCTATCTATGTCTGCAAATTTCAAGGTGTCATTATTTTTTCTGCTGTGTAGTACTCCATTGTATATATGTACCACATTTTCCTTATCCATTCATCAGTTGGGGGGCATTTAGGTTGTTTCCTGGTTCTAGCTATGACAAACAATGCTGCTATAAACATAGTTTAGAACATGTCCTTGTGGTATGATTGAGCATCCTTTGGGTATATACCCAAAAGTGGTATTGCTGGATCCTGAGGAAGGTTGTTTCCTAATTTTCTGAGAAATCACCATACTTGCTGTGGGACAATGGTCTGTACCCTGTCAATTGTATTTTAATAAAACACTGATTGGCCAGTAGCCAGGCAGGAAGTATAGGCAGGGCAAGAACAGGAGAATTCTGGGGAAAGGAAAGGGTCAGTCTGCAATCGTGGCCCAGCCACAGAGGAAGCAAGATAGCAAGATGTAATTGCCTTGACAAAGAAGGGTACCAGGCCATGTGGCTAAAGACAAGAGTTGTGGGCTGATTTAGGTTGTGGGAGTTGGTGGGAGTCCTGAGCTAATAGACCAAGTAGTTTGTGATTAGTGTGGACCTCTGTGTGTTTATTTGAGACTGGATGGCTGTGGGACCTGGTGGGTTGGGTGTTGACAAATGGCACCCAACATGGAGCAACTGCATCCACAGAAAATCCGAGAGAGCTTGGGAAGTAATTCTAGACACAAAATAAGAGCGTTAAACATGGCTTCTTGGTTGCAGCAAGTTCTCGGGTTTGCTCTCTTTGCCAGAGGCAAGTGAATCTTATTTAAGAGAAGCTTCCTGACTCAGCTTTAGCTGTGAAACTTTGCAGCTCTTTTAAGAGGCCCTGCCACCAAACACCTAAATGGTGTTTAAAAATTGCTGACAGCATGCTTCTTGGTGGTGTCAGGGACCTTAAAATGCCATAGAGTTGTGGCAATAATCATGACTCCAGCCAGTACCTCTGCCATGAGGCTAGACTCTCAAAAAGCTAAGGAATGGAGTGGATCCAGCCATCAAAGCCACGGATTTAATCCTAGCCATATAGCTTAACAAATTTAAGACTCATGTGGTCAAAAGAAGAAAGACATACAATAAAGATAGATTTATATAAAGAAAACTTCTAAATAGTTTAGAGTGTGTTTAAAAATATATGTAGGCTTGGGAGAGAAAATGAAAAACATAAAGTTTTTAAAATAAAAAAAAAGAGTAGTTGGGTGTGGTGGCATACACCATTAATTCCAGCAATTGGAAGGCAGAGGCAGACAGATCTCTGTGAGTTCAAAAACAGCCTAGCCTATAGAGGGAGTTCCAGGACAGCCAAAGATAGACAGAGAAACCCTGTCTCAAAAAGCCAAAAATTAAAAATAAAAATAGAAGAAATAGAGTTTAAAATAAAGCCACATAAAGATGGAAAATACACAGAGTCTGGATACTGTACATTATTGTGTTGTCTTTGAATTGTATGACTGCTGAGGAAGGAGCAACAGCTGCTAAAAGACATTTGATTATAAATGCTGCTGAATTAATCCAACATATATATTTTGAAAACACCTTGACTTTAAAATATAAGTTAAAAGATATATTATTTTAGAGAAAAGGTTTTGCTTTTGTTTCCGCAGGAAATGAGAAGCTGTGGATTCAATCTAAGTTAAGAAAAAGCAGGTTTGATCAAGGAAAAACTCCTGAGAAATTTCCCATCAGAATGGATGGCCCAGATGTCTGAGTTCTGCATCCAGCACAGTTTCAAGACTGCTGGCTGAGATGATCAAGCCTCACAAAATATTCCATTCAGGATTTGACCATAATTCAAAATTTTCTTTAGGTCCCTGTAAGATTATCAACACCCCTAATCATCAGGAAGTTGCCTGGAAAACTATGCCTGTATTTGCAAAATATGAATTATAGGTGTTTATCTTTATTTAGAGTGTTGGTTACAAGTTGTATGGATAATGGTCAGGAAGAAAGCTAAACAAGGGAGATTTGATTCAGAGTTCTTGTTTTTTTTTTTTTTTAAAAAAGAGGAGTGCTGTGGGACAATGGTCTGTACCCTGTCAATTGTATTTTAATAGAATGCTGATTGGCCAGTAGCCAGGCAGGAAGTATAGGCAGGGCAAGAACAGGAGAATTCTGGGAAGAGGAAAGGGTCAGTCTGTGGGGGTGGCCAAGCCACAGAGGAATCAAGATAGCAAGATGTGACTGCCTCACCAAAGAAGGGTGCCAGGCCATGTGGCTAACACAGACAAGAGTTGTGGGCTGATTTAGGTTGTAGGCTGATTTAGGTTATGGGAGTTGGTAGAAGTCCTGAGATAACAGACCAATCAGTTTGTGATTGATGTGGACCTCTGTGTGTTTATTTGGGACTGGACGGCTGTGGGACCTGGTGGGACAGAAACCTCTGTTAACACATACTAATATCCAAAGGGGCTGTACCAGTTTGCATTCCCACCAACAACACAGGAGTGTTCCCTTTACCCCACATTCTCTCCAGCATAAGTTGTCATCAGTATTTTTGATCTTAGCCATTTTTATAAATATAAGATGGAATCTCAGAGTTTTTTTTATTTGCATTTCTCTAATGGCTAAGGATGCTGAGCATTTCCTTAGTGTCTTTCAGCCATTTTAGATTTCTTTGTTGAGAGTTCTCTGTTTAGGTCTGTACTCCATTTTTTATTGTTTATTTTTATTTTTATTTGTTCTTTTGATGATCTGTTTTTTGAGTTCTTTGTATATTTTGGAGATCAGTCATCTGTTTGATGTGGGGTTGATGAAGCTCTTTTCCCATTCTGTAGACTGCCATTTTGTCTTGTTGACCATGTTCTTTGCTTTACAGAAGCTTCTCAGTTTCAGGAGGTCCCATTTATTAATTGTTTCTCTCAGTTTCTATGCTACTGGGATTATATTTAGGAAATAGTCTTCTGTGCCAAAGCATTAAAGTGTATTTCCCACTTTCTCTTTTATGAGGTCAGTATGGTTGGTTTTATGTTGAGGTCTTTGATCCATTTGGACTTGAGTTTTGTGCATGGAAATTGATATGAATCTATTTTCATTCTTCTACATGTTGATATCCAGTTATGCTAGCACCATTTGTTGAATGTGTCTTCTTTTTTCCATTTGATTTTTTTGCTTCTTTTTCAAAAATCAGGTGTTCATTGTTGTGTGGATCTTTGATTCAGTTCCATTGGTACTCCTGTCTGTTTTGATGCCAATACCAGGCTGTTTTCTATACTGTAGCTCTGTAGTAGAGGGACTGTGATGCTTCCAGAAGTTCTTTTATTGTACAGGATTGTTTTGGCTATCCTGAGTATTTTGCTTTTCCATATGATGTTGAGTACCATTCTTTGGAGGTCTATGAAGAATTTTGCTGGGATTTTTGATGGGCATTGCATTGAATCTGTAGATTGCTTTTGGTAATATTGACATTTTTGTTGTGTTAATTCTGCCTACCCAAGAGCATGTGAGATCTTTGAATTTTTTTGTGTCTTCTTCAATTTCTTTCTTCAAAGATTTAAATTTCTTGTCATACAGGTCTTCCACTTGTTTGGTTAGAGTTACTCCAATATATTTCATGCTATTTGTAGCTATTATGAAGGGTGGTGCTGTTTCTATGATTTCTTTCTCAGCCCATCTATCATCAGTGTAAAGGAGAGCTACTGATATTTTTCAAGTTATCCTGCTACATTGCTGAAGGTGTTTATGAGTTGTAAACACTTGGTAAAATATTTGGGGTCACTTGTGTAAACTACTGTATCATCAGCAAATAGTGAGAATTTGACTTCTTTTTTTATAATTTGTATCCCCTTGATCTCCTTTTGTTGCCTTATTTCTCTACCTAGAACCCCAAGAACTACATTGAATAGAAATGGAAAGAGTGGACAACCTTATCTTATTCCTGATTTCAGTGGGATCAGTTTGAGTTTCTCTCCATTTAATTTGATGTTGGCTATAGGCTTGCTATATATTGCCTTTATTATGTTTAGGTATGCTCTTTGCATCCCTGCTCTCTCCAAGACTCTTATCATAAAGGGTGTTGTATTTTGTCAAATGTTTTTTTCAGCATTTAATGAGATGATCATGTGAGTTTTTTTTTCAGTTTGTTTATATGGTGGATTATATTGATGGATTTTTGTATATTGAACCATCCTTGCACCTCTGGGATGAAGCCAACTTGATCATGGTGGATGACTTTTCTGATGTGTTCTTGGATTCAATTTGCCAGTATTTAATTGAGCATTTTTGCATCAATGTTCATGAGTGAGATTAGTCTGTAATTCTCTTTCTTAGTAATGTCTTTGTGTGGTTTGGGTATCAGGGTAATTGTAGCCCCATAAAAAGAGTTTGGTAATGTCTCTTCTGTTTTTATTGTGTGGAACAGTTTGAGGAGTATTGGTATCAGTTCTTCTTTGAAAATCTAGTAGAATTCCGCACTGAAACCATCTGGTTCTGGGCTTTTTTTTTTTTTTTTTTTTTTTGGTTGGGAGGCTTTTGATGACTGTTTCTATTTCTTTAGCAGTTATAGGCCTATTTAGTTTGCTTATATGGTCTTGATTTAATTTTGGTATGTGATTTTTGTATATTGAACCATCCTTGCACCTCTGGGATGAAGCCAATATTTATTTATCCAGAAAATTGTCCATTTCCTTTAAGTTTTTAATTTTGTGGAGTATAGGTTTTTGAAATATGATCTAATGATTCTCTTGATTTCCTCAATGTCTGTTGTATGTCCCATTTTTCATTTCTGATTTTGTTAATTTGGATATTGTCTCTCTGCTTTTTGGTTAGTTTTGGATAAAGGTTTGTCTATTTTGTTGAGTTTCTCGAAGAACCAACTCTTTGTATCATTGATTCTTTTATTGTTTTCTTTGTTTCTCTTTTGTTGATTTCAGCTCTCAATTTGATTATTTCCTGGCATCTAGTCCTCCTGGGTGAGTTTGCTTCTTTTTGTTCTAGACTTTTTAGGTATTCTCTTAACTCACTAATGTGCCATTCTTCCAGCTTCTTTATGTAGGCATTTAGTAATATAAACTTTCCTCTTAACACTGCTTTCATTGTGTCCCATAAATTTGGGTATGTTGTGTGGTCATTTTCACTGATTTTTTTTAGGAAGCCTTTATTCTTTTCCTTGATCCATTGGTGATTCAGGTGAGCATTGTTTAATTTCCATGTGTTTTTGGGCTTTCTGGAGTCAGTGTTACTGTTGAATTCTAATTTTAAGCCATGGTGATCCAATAAGATACATGGAGTTATTTCAATTTTTTGTATCTGTTGAGGTTTGCTTTGCTTTGCTACCTAGTATATGGTCAATTGTTAAGAAGGTTCCATGAGGTGCTAAAAAGAAGATATATTCTTTTTTGTTTGGATGGAATGTTCTATAGATATCTGTTAAGTCCATTTGAGTCATAACATCTGTTAGTTTTCTTATTTTTTTGTTAATTATCTGTCTGGCAGACCTGTCCAGTAGTGAAAGTGGGGTGTTGAAGTCTCACACTATTAGTGTGTGTGTGTTTTAATGTCTGATTTAAGCTTTAGTAGTGTTTCTTTTACATATGAGAATGTCCTTGTATTTGGGACATAGATATTCATTATTGAAATTTCCTCTTGAGGGATTTTTCCTGTGACTAATATGAAATGCCCTTCTTTGTCTCTTTCAACTGATTAGTTGAAAGTCTATTTTGTTAGATATTAGGATAGCTACACCAGATTGTTTCTTAGGTCCATTTGATTGGAATTTTTCCCCAAACCTTTACTCTGAGGCAGTGTCTATCTCTGAGGCTGAGGTATGTTTCTTGTATGCAACAGAAGTATAGATTCTGTTTTCATATTTAATCTGTTAGCCTGTGTCTTTTTATAGGTGAGTTGAGTCCATTTATATTAAGGGATATTAATGATCAGCAATTGCTAGTTCCTGTTATTTTAGTTTTCATTGTTGGTGATATTATAGTGTGTGTTTTCCCCTTCTTTGGGATTTGCTGCTGTGAGATAATCTATTATCCGTGTTTTTGTGGATGTAGCTATCTAACTTCCTTGGGTTGGAGTTTTCCTTCTAGTAATTTGTATAGGGTTGGATTTATGGCTACATTATTGGTTAAATCTGGTTCTATCACGGAATATCTTGTTTTGTCCAACTATGGTGATTGAAAGTTTTGCTGGGTTTAGTCCTCTTGGCTGGCACCCCTGGTATCTTCATGTCTGCATAACACTTAACCAGGACCTTCTGGCTTTCATTGAGAAGTTGTAATTCTGATAGATCTGCCTTTATATGTTACTTGGCCCTTTTTCTTTGTAGTTCTTAATACTCTTTCTTTATTATGTGTATTTAGTGACTTGATTATTATGTGGTGAGGGGGCTTTTTCTTGATCCAGTCTATTTGGTATTCTGTAAACATCTTGCATCTTCATATGCATACCTTTCTTTTAGATTGGGAAAGGTTTCTTCTATGATTTTGTTGAATATGTTTTCTGTGCTTTTGAGTTGGACTTCTTTTCCTTCTTTTATCCCTATTATTCTTAGGTTTGGCCTTTTCATGGTGCCCCATATTTCCTGGATATTTTGTATTAGGCTTTTGTTAGATTTAAAGTTTTCTTTGACCAATGAGTCTGTTTCCTCTATTCCTTCAGCGCTTGAGATTCTCTCTTCCATCTCTTGTATTCTGCTGTTTATGCTTGCATTTGTGGTTCCTGATTGTTTTCTCATAATTTTCATTTTTATAATTCAATTGGTTTTGGTTTTTTATTGCCTCTATTTCAGTTTTCAAGTCTTGAATCATTTCTTTCATTTGTTTGATTGGTTTTCCTTGGTTTTCTTCAAGGGATTTGTTGAGTTCTTCCAAGTTTTTGTTTCTCTTTTCCTCCATTTCCTTGAGGGAATTTTTTATTTCCCCAATATGGGCTATCTGTGTCTCTAGTGATCAATCTTCTAGGTGCCAGTGGATCCAAGGCTCAGATGGTTGCTCCTCATGTACAGTCAGGGCCACAGTCCCAGCTACCCCGGAGGTCCCTTGGTGTTCCCAGAGGTCACTTAGTGCTCCAGGGGTTGCTCTGTAATCCTGGAGGTCCTTAGGGCCTACTTCAATGGAGCTTGCTTGCTTGCTTGGGGCTGCTCCCACTGAGGTCCCTTGGCTTGGGCCTGGTCCCACAGAAGTCTCTGGCTCGGGCAGGCCTGCTCCCTCAGCGGTCCCTTGTACCTGCTCCAGTTGAGGTCACTGGCTCAGCTTTGTTTTTATTTTTATTTTATTTCCATCAGTGTTTTGCCTGCATGGTGTCTGTATGAGGGTAACATGGCTGATTTTTAATTGTTTGATGTTTTGTTGCTTTCTGGACATGGTTGTTTTGTTTTTGAATTATGCTTGTTTATTTGTTGTTCCCTTGAAACATGGTATCACTGGGTAGCACTGTCTGCCTTTGGAACTTTGGAACTGACAAAGGGCTATCTGCTTCTGTCTCCTGAGTGCTGGGATTTAAAGGGCATAGCACCACCATGCCCAGTCTAACATGAATGCTTTTTAAAAATTAATCTTACTTTTAATTTGAAATTTTACTAGAAAAAAAATTATGTGTGTGATTCAGAAGCTTTCATCGACTTTGGTAAACACTTGCAGATCTAATTGTCTTAGTAGGGGCTATCTCTCCTGCCTTTCCCTTGGCCTGCTGTGCAAGGAAGGCTTAATTACTATCAAACACATCATTTTCTTAGACATTATTTGTTGCTGGTGCATAAGAAGTCTCTTATTTTGTTTTCTAATGAGCCAATGGCAGAAATGAAATATCTAAGCTGAATTACAAAATGTTCTTCATACAATAAAATTTGATCATGTATTTCCCCTCTTTCAACTCCTCCCAACCTCCCTACCCACCCAACTTCATGTCCTCCCCTTCTTGCCTATGTATTCTCTCTCCTGCTCTCATGCTTTCACTATCAAAAATAAGATAAAATAAAACCCAAATCAAAACAAACAAAAATACCAATTTGATAAAAAAAATCCCCAACAAAAAACCCACAGGGGAAAAAAAAACCACGGAATTCACTTTATGTTGGCCAGCCCCTCTGGGACAGGAGCACTTCCATGTAGTGTGTTTGATAAACCCAGGGACAAAAACAAAAGCAAAAGTAATAAATAAGAAAACAAAAAACCCTGATTTTCCATTTGCCAGCAGGCATCATTTGCAAATTTCTCCTTGGTTAGGAGTAGACCCCCATGCCTTCTTCACCCTCTAAGTGCTGGAACTCCATCTGGCTTGAACCCATGAAGGTCTTATGTGTCACCACACTGCCTGTGTATTCACGTGTGTGTCAGTCCTACCGTACCTGGGAGGCAGTTTTCTTGGATTCCACCTCCCCTGATTCATCTGAGTTGATGATCCTTGAGGGAAAAGGTTTGATGAAGACATCTCATTTTGGACTGATGCTCCTAAGTCTCTACCTTTCTGTACACTGTCCAGTTGTGGGAAGAGATGTGTTTTTAAAGGCCTGTGATGTAGCTGTTAGCATATGAGGTTATTTCATACGAATACAGTAATAGGGACTGAAGAAATGGCACTGTGGTAAGGATACTTGTTGCTTTTTCAGAGGACCAAGTTTCAGTCCTCCGCACCCACATGGTGGCTCACAACCATCAATAATTTCAGTTCCAGGGGATCCCATGCCTCTCTGGCTTCCATATGCATTTCACATACATATATCCAGGCAAAGCAGTCATACGTATAAAATAAAAATAAATAACATCTTTAATACCAGAGAAGATGTTAAGATAAGTAATTCTGGGATCAAGAGATGGCTCAGTCAACCTAGTGCTTGCTATGCAAACATGAAGGCCTAAGTTTGAGTCTCACCACTACAAAACAGCTGGATATGGTGTATACACTTGTAATTCAAGCACTGGGGAAGCAGAGACAGTTGGATCTCAATGGCTAGCCAGCGTAGGTGAACTAGTGAGCCCCAGGTCCCAGTAAGAGACGTTGTCTCAAAAAATACCTGCCCACATACATATACAGACATACATTTAGATCTGTACATACACACATGTATATCTGCACATACACATGTACATACACACACAGCTATGTACATACAAAAACACACTTGCATTCATATGTGTGCACACACGCAGTCACACTCACACACACATCCTGCCTCCCCACTCCAAAAGAAGAAATGTAATGCCAAAGAAACTCTCCCATGCTTTGGGGACACACATTCAGACTCACATATGCACATGAAAAGAAAACAGGAGTGGAGAAGGAAACCCGGGAGTTAGCCCATCTCTCTTTTCCTCAGGCTGCCGGGAAGATGGCGGACATTCAGACCTAACGTGCTTACCAGAAGCAGCCCACAATCTTTCAAAACAAGAAGCGTGTTCTGCTTGGAGAAACGGGCAAGGAAAAACTCCCTCGGTACTACAAAAACATCGGTCTAGGCTTCAAGACGCCCAAAGAGGCCATCGAGGGCACCTACATTGACAAGAAATGCCCGTTTACTGGCAACGTCTCCATCCGCGGTCGGATCCTGTCCGGTGTCGTGACCAAGATGAAGATGCAGAGGACCATTGTCATCCGCCGGGACTATCTTCATTACATCCGGAAGTACAATCGCTTTCAGAAACGCCACAAGAACATGTCTGTGCACCTGTCCCCCTGTTTCAGGGATGTACAGATCGGCGACATTGTCACTGTGGGAGAGTGCAGGCCCCTGAGCAAGACTGTGCGTTTCAACGTGCTCAAGGTCACTAAGGCTGCTGGCACCAAGAAGCAGTTTCAGAAGTTCTGAGAGCTCTTTGGCCAGCTCCCTAGAACAAATAAAGTTATTTTCTTGCTCACAAAAAAAAGAAAACAGTAAAAACCTTTAAAAATAATGTATTTATAATACTTCATAATTGATAAATACTAGACTAAGACATGGTGGGATCTAGATATTGCTGAGAACCTGAGACAGGCATAAGCAACCGATGACCAAGATGCTCTCAGAATTTTCTTACAAGGTCTGCTTTTTGGAGCTACTAGGAAAGAAGTGTGAACATCATTTGTGCATGAACAGGATGCAAAGGAGAAAAGACCCAGCCAAAGGAGTTCTGAATGGCTCTGCTGGGTTGGGCACATTCCACAGAAATGATTTTTCTCATGACATTTGTCTCTGTGAGGACATGAACACTATTAGCTGGGGACTCCCCAAGGGACTCTCCAGTAAAGAAAAGAATTGCTTCATTTCTCAAAATCCCATTCCCATCTGGAGGGTGAGAAGTTTAAGATCCCATCCCAGGGAGCAGCTTCTTTGGCCACGCTTTTTTCCTGAAGAAACCCTGTGCCTTCTCTCCTTGCTGAGCACAAAAGTTTGTTATATAATGAAGGGCATCTCGAGGATCAGACAATGTGAGCCCAGGACAACCATGGAGCTCCTCTAGAATTAAGATGCATTACCGCTGACTAGTTCAGCAGAGGCCAAAGTCAGCAAAACTCAGGTTTGGGGAAAGGCAGCTAAACTGTAGACTACACAGTAATGTCTGGGTGACGTAGATGGGGAAAGGCCAATGTGAGAGAGAGGGTGTGGTTTTCTGCAACGTAACCACTAAGAAGTTGGTGGTGATGATGGTGTTGATGTGCTGCTGAAGAAGAAGATGATGATGATAGCTATCTTCAATGGAAGCCTTGCTGTCCCCCCAAGTACAGTGCTAATATTTTAAGGATATTCTCCCGTCAACTCCTCTACAGGGCTAGGGAAGGAGATGAGTTGATAGAACGCTTGCTGTATAAACATGAGGGTCTGAGTTCAATCCAGCCACCTACATAAAAAGCTAAACATGGTGATTATAATCCCAGAATTGGGAAGGCAAAGGTGGGATGATGGGCTCACTGACCAGTCACCTAAGGCTAATTGGCAAACTCTATCACTGCCTCAAGAAACAAGGTGGATAGCTCCTGAGGATAAACACCCAAAGCTGACCTCTGGCTTCCACATGCTTGTGCACATGTGTGGCACTCATGTACCACCCCCTACACCACCGTTAAGATCAAATCATTTATCAGGTCCAGTCTACAGAGGAATAAGGCAAGAATTAGTGAGCAATCAAAGGCTCCACAGCAGTAAAAAGAAACAGTATGTAACCTTGACAAATCTCCCCATTACCACTAGCTCATATCAACAGAGTGTCCTCATTTGCAAAAGACATAGGCTAACCTGAAAATACTTCATCTCCCTCAAGATCCTTTATCATCTCACAGTGGGGTATAATCCCTGTCTTCCTCTCTAAAATGAGAAGGAAATCTGGGATCAGGTGGGAAAGGAAGACAAAACAGAAGACAAAAAAATCCCAAAAAGAAACAAAACATCTTTCTGCCCTGTGAAGCCAATGGGAAACTCCGTGACTCCTCTGAGAGCATAATGCCGCCAGTGCCCAGAAGACATCTGAGGACTACCAAAAGCCAGGGAGAAGCTCAATAGAGCCAGATTTTGCAACCAAGGAGGCAGCCATTCTATATTTGCCTTTTCCTTTAACTGGATGCTACTAGACTGTTTCCAGAAATATTCGGGAAACTAAAATCTCATCACCTTAAACAACAGAGGAAGATTTTGAGGTTTTGCATATTCCTTCTGACTCAGGGAAGCAGGAGAGAGGAGCAGTGGAAAAATATTTTATTTATCTGCTCTGTGGAATATGCCATTCTTCTTATAGTGTACATGGCTAGAAGCATGAGTGTCTCTGTCATTTTTGTATCACTTGGACAAGCTTCACAGACCACGATATTGACTTTTACAAGGACAGGGAAGGGAATCTATGGCTCCTTACTGCCAAGTGGGGGGATGAAGTAACAGGAAAAAGTTGTAAAGCTAGAAGCATTTTCATTTTTGCCAGGGACTCCCCAGACTTCTATTTTTACATGACATGTGTCAACTCTGTAGGGCAGCACCATCTCCCGGGGTTCTTACCTGGGCTGAGATGTTTGATGAGACTTGAGCTGGCTGACTACTGCTCTTGAGAACCACAGAAATGGCCTACCATCCTCCATCCTGGGGCAGGCAGTAAGGAAGCAAGAAACCCAGAGGTTGTGTTCTCCTCAAATGCTAACGGCCACACTGATGGCATTAGCAGGTGGGGCCTCTAGAAAATGATTAAGTCTTGAAGATGGAACCCTCAAAAATGAGATTAGTAGCCTTGTTAAAGGGACACTTTAGATCTATCTTGCCTTCTGTCTTCTATATAAAGACACAAAAGAAGACAACAGCATTAAAACCTGATGGGGCTCCTCCCCAGAACCTAGGTTGTTCTCTGGACTCAGAGGTCCAACCTGTAGAATGATAAATAATTTTCTCTAGTTTCTAAAATACCTACTTTATCGTACTTTGTTGGAGCACAGTGAAGGAACTATTGGTGGCTCTTGGGCAGGTAGAAGGATTTTTTTTTATTATTGTTAAAAGAAATATTTACATTTACTCCCCTTGTTCCCGGCCCTCCCGCTCCCCCACTACCCCACCACCCTCCCCCTGCTTCTTTAAGATGGGGCAGGATACCCTGCCCTATGGGAAGCCCAAGGCC
>JAQHUG010000068.1:2277286-2314910 GCA_028555095.1 Dicrostonyx torquatus | reverse complement strand
CCGAATGACCAGAGAGTTTAGAGGAATAGAGTGTCCCTGCACCCCTTTCCGGTCTGGGCGGGCCCTGGGTGGGGACTGACTTACCCCTCCAGGTGTTTCTGCTGGGACTATCTCAGGGCCCCCTGATGCTCCAGGATCTCAGAGGCAGAAGCGCAGGCTTGGTGGATGTGGCACCGTGGTACAAATAACCCCTGCTTCTCTGCACTCACTCCCCGATCCCCAGAGCCTTAGCCCTAGAGCCTGCTGCTTTGTGAGGCCCTAGGACCCCGCAGCTGGAAGGGGGAGCTGGGCTGGGCTGGGAAAAAATCCAGTACCCGGGCAGGGCCCTGCGCCCGAATGACCAGCGGTAGAAGGATTTTTTATGACTGCCTTTGTCAAATGGCAATTCACATCACAGGGGACAGCCTGCTGCTAGTGGGCAGAGTCCATGAAGCCTCACACATTATTGCTCAACGAAGATGTCAAGGACCAGGAAGGGCCTGCCTGGCTCCTCATTCTCCTTTAACACATCTCATGAGTGCTCCCATGCAGTCTGAGGAAGGAGGACCTCATCTTTTAAACTTAACCATCCTCCTGCTGATGTCTTTGCATGACTCAGTGTTCCTGCTAGAGAATCTGACTTCCTAAAACAGGCAGTGGTATTTTGATTCCCATGTGCGCTATGGTCCACAGAGGGCCCGTGAGGAGGTCACTGAAAGTCTGTGTAGTGTAGCTCCTCAGCTACACTCCAAAGCCTCCTGAGTACACACACAGGAAATACAGACGGATGTTCACATCAGCTCCATCTGACAGAAAGAATTGCCTAGAAATTGGGCAAATGTTCACTGGCAGGAAATCAAGTAGCAAAATGCAGCATACTTCATATGCTATCATATTACCAGTGAAGATACACAAGTGCCAGGTATCTGAAACAACACGGATGGTCTGAAAAACACTGTGCTATGCAGAGAGAAGGACCATGCTAAGAAAACTGCTTGTCACTGTAGGATAATCCTTCTGTACGCTGTGAATGTGCATTATTCTCCTTGGTTGATAATAAAGTCGATTTGGCCTATAGCAAGGCAGAATAAAGCTAGGCAGGAAAGTCACACTGAAAATACAGAGAGGAAGAAGGGCAGAGAGATGGAGAGATGCGAGCAGCAGCAGCCTGATGAACGAGATGGGCTAGAGGACAGATAAAGCCATGAATCATGTGGCAAAATGTAGATTAATAAAAATGGGTAAATGGGTTAATTTAAGTTGTAAGAGCTAGTTAGTAATGAACCTGAGTGATAGGCTGAGCATTTTGTAATTAATATAAGCTTTTGTGGGATTATTTGGGACCAGGCAGTTGGGACAGAAAAGCTCAACTCTGTTTACAACATGTGACCTGGATTCCTTTTTATAAGGACCCAAAGCTAGTTTAGGTGTTTAGGGTTGGTCAACAGGGGATGTATGCTTTAAAGGAGATTGTGGGAGAGCTTGGTTCTTCCTCTTCTCACCTCATTCAGGAAACTGATCTCTAGTCAATCTCTCTCTCTCTCTCTCTCTCTCTCTCTCTCTCTCTCTCTCTCTCCCCCTCTCTCTCCCCCTCCATTCCTCCCTTCCTCCCTTCCTCCCTCCCTCCCTCTCTTTCTCATATATGTACATGGCCAGAGGTCAATACCATGTATTTTGGGGGGTTCTTGGCTTTATTTCTTGAGGCAGAGTCTCTGGCTGAACCTGGAGGTCACTAATTCAGTTAGATTGCTTTGCAAATGAACCCCAGGCCTCTTCCTGTCTCAACTTCCCCCAAACTGGCATTCCATGTATATGCGATGACTGGCTCTTTAAGCAGGTGCTGGGGAGCCAACCTCGGCTGCTCTTGCATGTATGCTAGTATTTTACCCGCTGAGCCATCTCCCTAGCCCCAACTTGTTTTTTAAAAAGCAGAGAACTGATCAACATGAAAGGAAGCAGCAGAATGGGCCAGGGAGGGTGTGGGTAAAAGAGGGTCATGAAGGCTTGCATTCTAAGTAGTGTTACGGCTCAGATTTAGGTGACATTTATCCTGTTATAATAAGAAGTTATACATGTGTGTGTGCACATGTGTGCATGTGTGTGTGTATGTGATGTCTGTGCATGTACAGTTATTTTAGCTAACTTAAATAAAAAGCATTTAGATTTCAATATTAAAAACTGGAAGATTTATTTTAAATCTAAACCTATTATTTCAAATGCGCCAAAGACTTGGTTACCACTGAAATTTGGACCTGGAATGTCCTCCTAAAGACCCGTGTATTCAAGGCTTGGGACTAATGGAAACCAGTGGAAACTGAAGAGTGGGTCTGCTAAGAGCCTTGCAGCCTCTGGGGTCAGATCTTGAAGGTGAGTGAGGGTGGGAGCCTGCCTCTTCCTCCCTCTCTCTCTCAACAGGATCATAAAGTGGGGAGCTATGGACCCCATCAAGTGCTTCCTGTCAAGTTCACCTTGGCCTGTAAAACTCAGCCAAAGAAACCTTTTCTCTTTGTAGTTGGATCCATCCTGGGAATTTCCTCCAGGAACAGAAAGCTAACAGTCGTGTTTGCAGAAGTCTTCAGTGTCCTAACTCCCAGTCTACAATTGCTTCTCTTATTGTCACTCCAATTTAATTTTCTTATCATGCTTCTTTCTTGGTAACAAAGCAACACTTGCACACACAAATTGAGGAATTCCCACTTTTGACCCATGAGAGATGGGTTCATGGTCTTACTCAAGATTCTCCTAGTCTGTGTCATCCTTGGAAGGCTTGGCTGACCTTTGTTGAGTCGTATGTATTCTAAATGTTGAAATATTCATTTTGACTCTGATTTTGGATGTTTGCCATCTTAAAGAAAAATGGCCAGCAGGAATGTACTGTTTAGCATGCTTTCTGTAATTGAGATTTTGGTGACATTATGCATGTGAATGAGATAGATACTTAGCTTCAAGCGAAGTAAGCATCAAATGAAATGTTCGTTTTCACCAACAATTTAAGTAAATTGTCATTATCTAGTGACAAGAATTATACTGTGTCACATCTATGAATTTTGATTATCTAATATCAGATATGAGCCTCTTTCCTCTTCCAAGAATGAAAGAGAACTAATCCATCCCATGTATCAGTGGGGTGCAGAGTGAAACATGAGCCTGTCACTATCTGGGTGGGTGTTCCTTGCACAAGCACCTCAACACGTCTATAGCGATCCCTCCTTTGAAGACTTTGTGTTTAATTTCTCGAACATGAATTTTTAATGTTTAACATGCAATACCTTAGGGATAATTGTTCTAATTCTCTTACAAGACTGAATATGATTGCTCAGTTGGGATGCTAAGAAACTGTTTGACTGTCTTTTATGGACTGTTGAAGGAATTCAAGGAAATTTCATGTCCGTTTTCTTCCCATGTATTTGATGATGTTGAACGTTCTTGGCCCTTGAAGTTAGGCAGAGCTGTGCCACTTGCTTTGGCCACTGAAACATGAGCACTGAGAGTGCGTATGGGTTCTGTTGTCTTTCTTTTTATCTGTACTGGCAAACATGGAAATGATCTCCCTCCTACTTTCTGTTGTGGTTTGTATGTAGATCTCTCCTACCCAAGGTTAATGTGCTGAAAGCTTGGTCCTAAATGTGAAAATGCTGAGAGGGTGTGGGACCTTTAAGAGGTGGGATGCAGTGAGAAACAATTAGGTCATTCGAGATGCCATGCTCAGAGACTACTGTCTGCTTGTAGGCAGTGGATTAGGTACCATAAAACTTGAGTGGTTACCAAGAGGATGGGTGATTAGTGTGCAAGCGGCTGTCATATTCCTTGTGTTTGTCCCGCTCTCGCTTTCAGCTCTCCCATGGAATGTCACCTGCTTTGGCATTATGAGGCTCTTGCTGACCGTAGTCACCTGAACTTGGACATTTCAACTTTCCAGAAAATGATCCCAAACAAACGTCCTTTCCTCACGTTCTCTCAGACATCCCAGAGAAGCCCCAGTGGACAGAACACTCCCTGGATGAGGACAGCGAGGAGCAGTGCTTCTAGCTGAGTAGGGATGATATGCTGCATAAACAGGGGTTTTAGAAGCCTCTGAGGTTAGGGGCTAACCTGTCATGGCTGATTCACTAATGACACATCCTAACACCCAACTCCGCTAGCTTTACTTCATTAGACATGACTATTGTACACTGAGGTTTTCAAAAAAAAAAGTGTGCATTTGTAATACTATAGATTTCGGTACATAATTTAGTGATCCTTTTATCACAAAGATCACCAAAGATGTAACTAACACTCTGTAACTAAAAAAATAAAGTAAGAAATGAAGAATAGGCAACCACCAAGAGAAATTGGAATCCACATTTATTGATGAGATATGTATATACACACACAGAAGTTAAAACACTTAGTGAAGGATTGGATTCCCAGGTTATTCCCAGCAGATGAAGAGTATCCAGTTATTTTACACAGGAAATGTTACAGTCATCAGTCCACATCACAAAAAAAGCTGAAGACAAACATGGGAGACCTCAGCTACCCAAGATGTGCTTTGCCAGCAAGGTATTTCCTAGTACCATACATAAGAGACAGTCTCCAAATTAGTTGAGTTTCTCATCATTTTGCATTCATTAGTCTTTAAATACCACGTGCTATTATAGATACACTATGCTACATGACATCAGACCAACAGGGACTGTGAACTTGAGGGAAACCATTAATCTTAATTTCCACTCTAAGATAATCCTGCCTAACGTCTACTTTCCCTTCAGTACAGTTCTTATCCAGAATTTGAAGGACCCAGACACCACATCCCCTCATTCCACACATATCTGGAGCAGCCCCTGGAAATGAATGTACTTCACATCTTCATGATCTCTGAAAGAAGGAGAGGCTACGGGAATCACAGACCTCACAGCACAGTATTCAGTGAGAATGAGGAGGGATGTGGCTTGGGCCATCAGCATCAAATTGTCCTTGTTAATCTCATTCTCACCCACTTCACACAAGCAAGCAGAGCATACTGGGTAGGGAGATCAGACTCTTGTCACATACTTGGGATCAGTGCATCAGAGGTTGGTCCTCTGCCGCTGCCAAGGCTGGCCCCTGGCCTTGCTGTGCTTCTAGTATTCTGTTGTATTCTGACAAATGTGCAATGCTACCAGAATTGTGCTTTGGGGGGCAGGGGGCAGGAGGTTTCACTTGCACAGCAGCTAATCAGTAAATGCATCCCCGTATTCTGACTCAAGACATCAAGGGGAACACGGTTCTTCAGAATCTTAGGTCATGAGCATCGTGTCATGATGAAGATCTGACAACCAGAGAGGTTGACCCTTCCCCAAAGACATGATTTGAGCATGCCAGGGAGCAGATGGAGCCCCCCCTTCTTTTGTCTTTATAGGACCAGTCCTCTGGTGAGGGAGGACAGGAGATGAGTCTCCTTATTCTAAACCTCCCTCAGCCTTGACAACCACAAGTTCCCCAGTGCACTGAATGGAAAGAATGAAGGCATAGGATGACCTTTCACTGTGTGGCAAGACACACATTCAACCCTACCCTGCTCAGAGTTGTATTTACAAAGGTGCTGAACACATAGATTTGCAAACAATCATCAGTATGGAGGCTTCATAGGTAAGTTCTTCACTCAGATTACATTGAGAAAGAGAAATAACCCCTAGAAAATACCTAAGACGGCAAAAAAAGTTTTCCAAAAAGCAATCAACATATCTATTTCATTTAGATAAACAGCAAGAACATTTAAATTAAATTACATCTATACACCATTTCACTGAAATTACACACAAATACCTACATTATCGCTACACAAAGTGCATAGGCACTGTCTTCATGCGTGAACCAAGTGTCAGCGTGTACACACAAGAATGTCATGCTCTGACAGCTAGCTGTGCTTGGAAACAGGTACAATCTTAGCCAGTGGAGGGCACATCTAATCTGTCCACTTAATGAGGAGCAGGTTCAAATACATGCTAGTGTGTGTTCTATGTAACAGACTACCCTTTCAAACACCGTAAAATACTAGCCCTGCCACCACCTCAGAGAGTGTGTTTGGTGGAGGAAAGACACCGCGTGTTTTCCGTGGCTACTGGTTTACCTTGAGGGAAGGTTACATAGTTTGATGTCTACCTGAGGATAACCTATTTGGGTTTATTCTAAATAAACTCAGGGTGACTCTAATTCCCACCTCCAGTCCCCCAGTGACACAGTATGGATTCTGAGCGGGTACTAAAAATATGTTGTCGTTAATTTTCTTTAAAAATATATGTTCAATTCATGCAACAATGTGAGGTTTTGCTCTCATTTTGCTTGGCAAGACTTGAAACTGCACCTAACCTGTTCCTAATTCTTGTCTTACCACTCATCCTCCGTCTTTGCTACTCAACATTTTCCTAGGCCAATTTTCACATAAGTGTTTAGGAATGTATAAAAGATTCTGATATAGAAATGATCCCACTATTAGCACCGGCCTTTACCTTATGGGAAGGTAAAATTAGAACGGTCAATTGGGAAAACAAGGTCAAGCGCTGGGAGAAAAAAAGTCAGCCCTGTTCCTTGGCATTAGAGGATTAGCTGTCCAGATGCGCATCCTGAGTACCTAAGAGGGTTAAGCAATTCTTTGTGCCTAGTTTGGTCTTGTGACTCATTGTATCGTCAAGGACTGAGTTCCTAAACTTCTCAAATGTGGCTGTATGCTCAAGAAACAGTTGATAACCCTAAATTGCTATAGAAACTTGTGCTCAAATTAGTTACACTTCTATCTATGTGGTCATATAGAAAATATCATAAGAAAATATCTGCCTGAAAAATTACAGATACTAAAAACATTATTTCGGCCTACTCTGAGTCTTTACGGTTTTTGAAGAATAGATATAAACATGTGTAATATTATTAAAGGCTAAATTAAGGTTAAACTTGTAATATTCAGGACTATAAACATTTCTCTTTATAAATAATAGCAAAGGACTTTGGAGATTCGTGTAAGAAAGAATGTAAGATTGGGCCAAAATAGCTTTGTAGACTTAGGGTGCAATACTGATCAGAGGGCAATATGCTGTCCCTAGTAACACAGGTTACTGCCAGGAAGCTAAAATATATCTGCTGGCATCAAGATAAAATTCAGTTCACAGTTTGCCAGCTCTCTCCTCAAGCTGTAGAAAACAAATAGAAAAAGAATATACAAAAATTCTCCCAAAAGTAGGTTTGTTTTCATATATACAAATCTCTAGATGACCAGATGATCTGGTCTGTGATGTGCAGCGTGAAGGTGGGATGCTGAACTCTCACAGAGAAGAGAGGGAAAGAAGGAGGAAGGGAAGGAAAGAAGTAAAGAAGGAAGGAAGGAAGGACAGAAGGAAGGAAGGAAGGAAGGAAGGAAGAGGAAAGGGTTGAGGTGAGCTGTAAGAAGAATCTGGGTATCAAAGACTCTTAAGACAGGAAGGGAAATATGGAGGAGTTTCGGGTTGTGTATCAGAGAATTTGCTCCAGCATGGAGGAACCTTAGGGATATGTTTGACCACTTCCTTGGCTTGTGAGTGTATCTGTCCCCTAGGAAAGGCTGTTTCCAGGCAGAGTAAATGGTTGCCATGAGGAGAAACAGAGCCCAGAAGCAGCAAAAGCTCTGACTGCATCATCCCCATGTCCCAGAGGATGGTAACAAGGATAACAGTCGTTGTCAGGTTCCAAAGCTCATCCAGGGACTGGGGGTGTCTCCAGAGGAACTCATTGTCTAGGTCACGTGCTGACTCTGCAGAGAACAGGTCTGTTCCAACAGTAGATTTTATTCTTAGCACAGAAACTCCTCAAACTACAACCAGAAAGACTTCTAAAAATACCAAAATGGGTAACTGGATCTTAGAATAAAAAATAAAACAAGTCTGGGAGATGGTGTAGGGAAAAATGCTGATGGGAAATGATTCGGGGTGGTAGTGTGAACCTTATTCCCCAGCAACCTTATCTCTCACTTTTCGACAGTGACCTCAAGTGGGTCAGTTAAGAAACATTATCTTTCTTCTCTGCTCCCAGTCTTCTGCTACCTCAAGGCTGGGGGTGCAGTGGACATGACATGGTGGTGGTGGGGAACACAGGGACAGACATGAGACACCCAACCACCATCAGTACCACCAGGAAAAAGTAACCCTTTTAAACCTGGCTTTCCATCTTGTGCTCCCAAATCTGAAGAGCTGAAATCTTTTCTGGCAAGAACGATGTCCACTGCACTAGGCATACCAACTCTACTCTAGCAGAAGCTTGTTCAGAGGGCGAACACGCAAGCTACGGCCTATTACAGCAGAACCGGAGAGGGTAAGCGGCCTTGCAACATCCTAACTAGAGACTCTGTGGGATCAGGAAAGGGCACAAGCACATGGGAAAATACCCCTCTTATAAGTGACAGCGTCCGTCCCTACAATGTTCTGTCTGTTATGCAAGCAAACAAAGAGGAAAACTTTTGAATGAAGCCGATCAAATCCGCCTGCATATCCCTCCGGAGGAAAGGTGCAGCTCCCCGGCTCAGGATTGGATGTACATGCCTGCACGCATGTGGAGGGAAAGGTACGTGGAGACGGTTGCTGTGGTTGTGTAAATCTTGCACGAAATGTCAGGAGTGTTCAAGCTTGTTTGCCAGAGCCTGCCAAGTTCCCATGCAGGTTTGGCAATTAGGGCTGTTTGGGGAAAATGGTGTGGGCTGAGTATTTGGAGTGGGCTCTGCTGCCACAGCAGGCATGATGCAAGAGCCCAAGAGCATCTGTGAGGTGTCTGGTCCCTCACGGTGACTCTGCAGAACATTTCCCTGGGCAGAACTGCTGCTCCTGTGAGAACTGTGAGTTTAGGTTAAAGGAATCTTTACAAAAGAATATTTACTGTGGGTTGGGTTAAACTATGCGTTAAAATGGCCACTCTCTCAGCTTGCTGTAAAGCATAGAATGAATAGAGGCTTGAGTTGGAGATGCCCAAAGGGAATGAGGAAAAAACATCTAAACTCATTATTTATTATTGTGGACTTTTACAACTTAAAATGCAAATAAGCTATGCTTTAGACCAGGAAGCCTCTGAAGATGGAAGAAAGTAAAGCAGAGAGGAGAGAACCGCATGTGCAGAGCTAGAGGGAGTCTTTAGTCATTTGGCCCAATCCCTGCTCTTCTCATACGGAAGCAAGAGAAGTACGGACAGACAGTGGCTTGTGTAAGCCACCCAGCTACAAGTGGGCAGTGTCTAAATCCAATGTTTCCTCTCCCAAACCACGTTGTTTTTAAGCATCCCTGTGCCGTTGGCTAATTATGGTTTAGGCAGTGAGACTAGATATTACTCAGTTAAGATCTGTTGTCTCCTCCCCGACCAACCCCCACATAACTACATGGCCATTTACCACTCTGTTGAGCAATGGGATGGAAGGAAAGGAAAGAAGACAGCAGTGAACTGGGAAGAGAGTTTTAGGGAAATTCCTAAACCGACTGTTGTTTTTGAGCAGATTTTATATCACTCCATCCATGGAAAGAGCTGTCACCTTTGCCACCTGGCTTAGTTAGCATTCAGTGACCTTTCCTTTGGGTTTAGCCAGAAATTTCTATAGATGCCAAGACCATGAATATTCAGTGACAACTTGATTTAGGAAACCCTCATTTGAGACCCTTTATCTTCTTATGGTCCTTGACTCTGGGGTCCCGTAAGCATCCCAATACTGGAAAATCCCATCTGGTCCTTCTTCTCGGCTTATAATGAGTTGGGCTGGAAAATAAGTGTGAAGCTGACGACAGAGAGCAGAAGCTGGGCGAGCTGCCCCTGGGGAGTAACTGCTGCAGTTCCTATCATCAAAGGTGAGAGCTGCTCAGACTTGTCTACCAGAGTCACAGTGTGTGAGCTCCGGTTTGGATTTATTGCTCTATTGCATGAGAGAAATAGCGCAAATGTAAGAGCCTGGATCCTGACAAAAATAAAAAATTATAGGAAACTTTTGCTTTGTAAGACAAACGGGGAATTATTTGCAAAAACAAGGCAGGATTGGGGTTTTTTTTTCTGAGGACCCCAGAGATAAGTTTCCCAATCTCTCAGCGAGAGAGGCCTCTAGATGATTGTATCTGCATGCGGCATAATTTTCCAGCCGCCACAGGAAACTACCTGAGACCTAGTCAGCTGATTCCCAGCATCCCCTTGCAGAAATTGTCCCACACATTGAATTCTTCCTACCCACTTCTCTGCGCTCTTAGTTTTCATCCAGGGACGTTTCGGTAGCCTTTCACTCTGACTGTCCAAGCTGACTAGAGAGAGGAGAAATGGTTTTAGGGAGCATGAAAACTTCTACAAGCAATGAGACCACACAGGATTTTTTGCTATACCCAACAGGAAGTAAAAAAACAGAATCTGGTTGTGACCTTGTGATCCTAAAATCACCTCCAGGCCTTTACTGAGGGTTTGTGTGCTTATACTGTGATGACTGTATATGGAGAGGCACCCTCAGAAATCTAAGGTTAAACACCACCTTCAAAACAACCATCTTATTCACTGACTGGATTGGCTTTGCTGGGTTTTACTCAATAGCTGAATTATAATCCTTCTTGCTTCTCAAAGGGAAAGAATGAGAAACGGAAGGCTGAATATCTGCTTGGTTGGTTTGCTTCTGAAATGATTTTGTTTCCTAAGAAGTAACAACTGAATCTATTTAAGGAACAGGGCTACCAAAGCCCCCAAAATACAAACCACCCTAGAGTTAGTGTATGTGATACTGTGTCACATTCAGTGTGTGTGTGTGTGTGTGTGTGTGTGTGTGTGTGTGTGTGTGTGTGTGTGTGTTTGAGAGACGGAGCGAGAGAGAATACACATAAGAGTTTGAGCATTCAGATCTACAACGGCTGTATTTATATGCACACACATTAAGGCTATTAAAATATACTTGGGATCTGTTTGTTCTGCCTATGGCACCTCTTCTAGACAAAGGAATCCCCAGTGTGCGTGCCATGGGAAGGATAAACGAGGTCTTACAAAAACAAGACACAGTACTATGTTAATTCCATCCACATCCTAGATTTTCAGGGTAGTCTCCAATTTAGTGAATTGCTTACTCTCAATATAATTTATTCAATTCCCAGATAAATATAATTTCCTTAGCATATTCTTGTGAGATAAGGTGTGTAATCTAAAACCAGCAAAACCTGACTAGAAAAGCAGTGTCTCTTGGCTCTCCTAAAAACACTGCCCTCTGACATAGATTAATGGGACAGCTAGGGACAAGCTGAAGACAAAACAAATTAGAAAGATTTTCAAGCAGACTATGAAGCAACAGCACACATTGTCATCACGTGACTGCTTCTGAGATAAAGACAATGTATAAGTAACAATGTGGCCTTCCATCTGGAGAGAACCATTGTATGGAATGGCCTCCCCCAACACACATAGCAAAACCCAGCATGCTCCTGGATACCTTCCCTAGATACATCTACACAGAAAGGCAAGTGTTCCCTATGGGGATAGGAGGTACCATTTTCAGGCTATCTAGAATAGTTCCACAGCTAAACCAAAGACTGTCATCTTGGTTCCTCTTGTCTTCTGTAAGGGATCCATTGCCTGTCATGGCTACCCTGATAAACTGTCCTTCAAATGAAGGTGAAAACAAACAGCATTCAAAATCCACCTGCCAGCTGATACGCTGGTGCCCACCTATAGTCTTAGAACTGAGACTGAGTAGGAAGGCTGTGAGTTTGAAGCTAGCCTGGGCTGCATAGCAAGACCTTGTTTCAAAAGCCTAAAACCAAACCAAAGAAAAAATTCACTTAATACTGGTGGTCCTTGTTTAAAAACAATTAAGGTTTATGAGAATAAAACAAAATAAAACAAACAAACAAAAAAAACCAGGAATCTCTTGTCTTTTTGTATGTTTCCAAGCTGTCTGATTTGAGTCACAAGAGAGACTCAAAGGAGAGGCAATGTCGTAGTACCCTTTCTTAGAGACACTGTATCCTATTATTACTTATGAAAGTCTTCCCAGCTCTACTTGCCTCGGAAGACACATGTACTCTGACCTATGGACCAGGTTCCATCTGATCTTTAGAGTCAAATGTGTTCTGTTTCTCAGTTACTCAAGCTCCCAGCTAACCCTTAAACCCAGGAATCTTAGGAAAATACTGCGGGTTATTCATCAGAAGATAATAGTGGAGACATTCAGAATTTTAGCTTGCACAACCGATCATTAAGGATTCATTGGCTGCATATCACAGGCAAACCACAGTGCTGTGCCAATTTTATTATTTCTTCCTTCAGACTTTCACAGCCCTTGGAAAGGAGTCTATCTGGGAGGTTGTGTGGAGTCATTCTTTGTCCCTCCTTGATGGTTTGAGGCTGCCTGCACTCTGTCTTAGGAATATCACCTTTATAGGATTTTATATAGAGGTTGGCTTGCTGTTCCTTTCTCACTGAAGAGGCAGAATGCTTTTGTGTCTTGGGATGGTTTTCAGGCCCTTTATACAATGGAACACTTTCTACATATTATATATCAAAATGATATGAAAAGTGTCCCTCTGTGTGAGGAAGCTAAAACACTCAGCAATGTAGATGGATGAGAATGTGATGAAAGCAATTTGGATATTGAAAAAATTTTTGTTAGGAACTCAAATGAGAATCTTATCCATGGAACAAATAGAAACAGATCAGACAATCACGCAACTTCACTATACTGTCCGAATGCAAATCAGACAAGTGTGCTTGAATATTTAAGTCTGGTTAAAAGTTAGATTGACTACGTTCTTTTACTTTTCTCAAGGTATGCAGTAGTTATATGCAGATAATTCTTAGCTCATTTTCAAATTTTAAATTCCCATTTTTCATTTTTATACACACGCGCACACACACACACTCACACACACACACACTCACACACACACACACAGAGAAGGCAGAGCAGCTGTGATGGGCTCCATGGTCACCTGCCTTCCAAGAATATGGGCACCCACTGAAACTCTGAAATATTTAACTTAAACAGTACACAAATCATAAGTTGTCAGAGTTCCCTATAACAGATGCTTCCGATCAACGCAGGTGCTGACTCTACAGGTTGAAGAGGAGGAACTTCTAGAAGCTTCTAGCAGAATCTTTAGTGCAGAACAAGGTGAGCCATGAACACTTTAAGGAATACCATACTGTGTGTGCTGATTGTCTCCAGTCCCTGGCGTGTACCACACTGCTTTCGTCCTGTCTCCCTGGGGAAACAGCATACACAGGTCTGCATTGAGACACAGGGAAGCTTGCGAGAACGTGTCTTCTGTTCAAAGTGGATTCTCCAGCTGCATCCATCCAGACAATAACACAAGTAAGAAAATTAGACAGTTATGAAGCATTATTTGGCAAAGACACAGCACGGTGCCTGTCATCATGGTGCACAACTCCTCTAAGCCTCGGCTAACAGATTAAGTAAACATAGAAATATATGCATTTTTCCTTTCGCAAAGGAAGCCTGTTTAGAACATCTTTTACCATAAGATATGCTGGGGAGTTTATTCAAGAATTGGCTGAGAGTCAGGTCATTATTTTTCACGTTTCCAAGGCTCTTCCTCAACACTGCAGTCAGCTGACTTTCCATTGGCCGCCAGAGTTACCTGAAAACAATTACCATCAACATCCAACTTACAGGCCATGAACCACATAAACACTACCCATGGGTCATGTGGAGAAGCACCAGATCCAAGCTTACAGTGTACACTGAAACCGTAGTTTTAAATGGCATTCCTTCAAAATTAGTTTTGAAGCCATCCTGGTGTTCAACAGTGGATAGAGAATTAAATTATATTTGCCTAGAGGGTACTGAGGGATTACAGATACTCAGCATTGCAGGAACAGCTTCAACAATGTTTTTAGGGTTGTGGGGAATCTCAGTGCCCAGAGACTCATTACATATTACTGTAATCCTTAAATTACAGTGAGTGCCATGTGCTACTCCATATAACCATACAGAAAGAAATCCAGAACTAGGCAGCTACTTCTACTCATGCATGTGAAAGGTTCAGCCACAGTGAGGCCAGGTGAATTTCATACATGCTTAGTCTTAATTACTGAAATGATGGTGTTTTGTCTCTACTGAATACATTATCTTGACTTTAGAAATAATAAGGGGGGAAAGGTTTAAAAGTTGGAGATCAGTAGTGATGTATTCCAAATCGTTTTAATGCAGACACCTAGGAACCTATAATTAGCAAACCATACATATTTTTTTTCTGGCCCAGAGCAAACTGAACCTTTATGCAGGAGGGAAGTCTTCCCATCCACTTCTAAGCAGGTTTCCTAGCTTACCTTCTGTCTGTCTGTCCTCAACGTCATGTGCAAACTTAAACCCAGGACTGATATTCCACATAATGAAGAGACTGGATTTATGGAAGCATTAGAATATGGAGACATGACAAATGCAGCAAAGTTTGAAAGAAGTCTGACCTCCTTTTTACCCAAGTGGAAATGAAATGCATGCATCTAGAACTTGCAGCATGCTGGGAACAGAGAACCAAGTGACCTTCGTGAACCATGCAATGAAAATAAAAAACTACCCGTTCTTTCAATTCCCATTACCACACCCCAGCCCCCCCCATTGCTTAAAAAGCCCATGCAGTTAGCAGGGATGCCTCACATGCTGTTAGCCCAATGAGAACAAACAGACTGTTACATAACTCCAAACTACCATTAGGAGGTAGAGACTGGCGTGACATAACAACACTCAAAAAGTTTTGACCAGAGCTGCAGCAAACTGGTTTCCCCTTCAACAAACTGTCAATAAAGACTGCCAGAGACAGACTGGAGAAACCTGCCTATTCCTGGTGACCTTGAATGTGCTTGTTTGGCTCTCAGTGATCAATCAGACCAACAGCAGTGCACAGTTATCAATCACAGTGTGGCATCCTGGAAGAACCATACACCATGTTGGATGTGTTCTCCTTTTGTGTGTAAATACTGGGACCTGTATTTCAGAAGTAGTGGGAACAGTGGCTTTTCTGGTGCTTGTCCCCCTGCTACGCCAAAGAAAGCTGAAAGCCCTCTCCCTACCCCATTCTACACCTGTCTTGTTCAACCAAGGGTTGAACACTCTTCCTGCTGGGCTCTAAAAACTGGAACTAAAAAGTGGTGAGGCTGAGAGTTGACTGGAAAGAAGTTCAAAGAAATGAATGGATGCAAGCTGGATGCTTGTGGAAAGGATGTGCATCTGCGCACACAGCTCTGGCTGCCTTCTACATCAGTGACACGGGTAACTGACAGAGGGAGAAGACTGAGGATCTGCTCCTCTTCAAAGAGCTAAAGTCAATCACCTCACTAAAAATATAAGCATCTGAGATACTTATGAAAGCGGCACACCCAGATACATTATCCTCAGGGCCTGCTCAGATTGAATATTGACACCATCTAAATGCTAATTATCCAAGACAGATGCAGGTGGTTGATAGGGTAGTCAATTTTATGGAGAGATTGAGCAACTCGCTGTACGATACTGTGCAATAAAAAGGCTATCTAAACAAGACATGGAATCAAGACGTTAGTGGGGTTTATTCAACAAATATGTATTGAGTGCCTACAATAGCGCAGGCACTGTTGGGGAGTTTGGGCACGATAATGCTGGATGGAGACCACGCGCCACTATGTATGGGCTTGTTTTATAGCGACAGGATCAATTTATTCCCCTTCATTATCTTTGCAGTTTTCTTTAAAACGTGTAGTAAATACTCTTGAAATATTTTGCTTTGTTTTGATTTTTGTTTTTCAAGACAGGGTTTCTTAGTGTAGCTCTGGTTGTCCTGGACTCACTCTGTACACCAAGCCGACCTTGAACTCAGAGATTCGCCTACCTCTGTCTTCCTAGGGTTGGAATTAAAAACTTACACCTTTTTGCAATCTTTAAGAAGAGGAAAGTGAGTCTGAAAAGGAAAGACATTTCCATACCTCTACTCCTTACTTTTCAAAACACATTTAGTACTATGAAGCCCTTTGAGAAGCTGTCCAAAGGGTCCCTGCATTAACTGGGATTCTTCTTCACTTAACAGCGAAACAAAATATGGTTATTCCACTGCATCTCATCCTATGTTTCCTTGAGTGAAAATAATCTGAGTTCAAATCTTCTTTCTTGTGTTATACTGCATGTTCTCGTTTGCATAGCCCCAGCGCATAATCAGGGCCTTACAGGTACAGGCACTCAGTAAACACTTGGTGAATGACAAAAACATGCCATGTCCATGGGGGAGGGGGACACATACCACTAAATCATACAAGGCACACAATAAATACTTGATAAATATAAGATAAAATCATTTCGTGAGACTACTGATCCTTTTTGATCCAAACTAACATTTTTTGTGTGTGTATGTGGAAAGGAACTTGACGTGTTCACTTGGATGTGAAAAACACTAACAGTGCAAGAAAATGGATTATTGACCCAAACATCTGTCTGAAATTTAAAAACTAGACATCATTTTTGTCTTGTCAGTTGATCAATGAATAGTCTCACTCCTTAGTTTGTAGCAGAGCCTGTGCGTGTACTTGATGTAGAGGGAAGAAGCAAGGCTCTCTGGTCTACAAGTACTATGGACCCATCATCCAGTCTGGTAAATGGAATTGCTCCTGTTAGCCTTAGCTCTCTGGCAGAAACCATGGAGTTATTTGGAATAACTCAAGATTTAACACAGTGAGAAAGATTAAGCAGGATTTTCCAGCAGGAGTCAAAAAGGCAGAAGGGATCTCTACTGACTCAAACTGGCCTCAGCCACACACGCAATCATTTCAGCAAGCCAGCCCTTCCTTCTCTCACCTCCCGCCAGGGTCTCCAGGTTTGCATGGCTCTGGTCACAACGCTATATCTTTAACAATGGCAGGTTAGCTACAGTGAAGGCCAGCAAGGGCCCATCAAGCTTAAAGACTTGGCACCCGACAGCTTGGAGGAGAACCCAGAACACCCACAGTGCAGGAGAACTGGAGTGTGTGATACCTAGCATTTCAAAAAGACTTTGGGTAACTGTTTGGAAGGACAGTTATTCTTGGGAAAAAAAAAGAGAAAAAAAAACCTTACCCTTCCACCCAAAAATAAAAAAATAAAAGGAAGTCAGCCAATCAAACTTTAAAAAAAAACAATTTATAATACAGAGTAAGGAGGAATACTCATGCTACATAAAGTCAATGATATTTGAGCAACATTTTTCTTGACCCTTCCTTCGAGGAAGAGAGTATCTGAAGGCCATCAAAGTTCTAACAATCACAAATTCTTGGCCCAACAAGTGAAGAAAATTGGCCAAATTAGAGGAATGAGGTGAATGAGGGAATCTGTTGAAACAAGCAACTGCTTGGTTCTTTTGGTGTTAGATTTACTGATTTTTCCACCATGCAGAGTGGGATGATCTGGGCCTCATGGAAGCTTGGGTTACATGATTCCTTACAAAAGCATGGTAAGAATGGATGCAGGGTTTTGTGTTTTTAAAAAGTCCAGCATGCACTATTTATATGCAGGTCTCGATGTCCAGGAATGGGAAAGGTACCTTGCACTCATCTATTATGACAGAGTTGTGTGCAGCATAGACACACTGATTAGAGTTGCTTTCCCTATGGTTCTTCGTGTCATCGTAAATGGACTGTGTCTTGGTCATTTCAATGTCTTCATGCATTCGGTGTTGTGAATCAATGGTATCCAGTTCAGACTTGGAGAGGTGATAGACGATACCAGCCCCAAAAGAATCGCCCACAACATTGACTGAAGTTCTCATCCTGTCCCTAGGGATGAAGCAAAGAAGTTCAGTGAGGAATTGCTCTTTCTATGAATCTAAGAAGAAATATTTCAGAGTGTTTCTGCAACCAGCAAGTATTCAGAATATCTTCCAGTGTGTCTTACATTGTAAGTTAGTATTTTTTTAAAAAAGTGATTGTTAATAATATAAAGACTCATCTCAGGGATTCAGCACCAAGAAAGCTCACTGAGTTCTTTAAGAGTAGTTGTGCTCGCTCATCAGAACATACAAGACAGTCAGTGTGAAGAAACTTTTGACTACATTTCCTACACTTCTAAAGTCCTGTCAATGAAGGTGCTGGAAAACTACTAAAGAACTAAATAAATAAGCAAATAAATGTGAAAAAGGGAAGAAAGGAGATGAAGTAACGCTGTTGCCAGCAAAGTCGTAGCTGAGGACACTCACTTTCCATTCAGATTCTATGAGTATGATTAAGGTACAGGAAGAGTGGAAACCTTAATTTTAAAATTTGAGCAATGACTGTAAATAAATCATAATTGTTGGGAACCAGTTTATTTGTTGTCAGAAAGTAGGAATAATGAAGCTATACTCGGAGGAACCTGACATGGCTCCCTTGCAAGTCCAGCTGTCCTGATTTCAACCAGGCAGATCTGCCCACAGTGCTGGGGGTGCCTGTCCAGTGATCAGTGCTGACCCTGAGTTCTTGGATGTGTCCCTGTCTTTGAATGTGCTGGTCCCTCTTCTGCTCTTGAGAATCTGGCTGAGAGGTGCTGGAGTCTGTATCTGAATGAAGATTTAGGCTTGAGGAAATCCACGGGCACCTGAAGCTTATGGTAAAGAAACCTCACCATAAGTGTCCAAAAAAGAACATGGGACAGGAGTTGACAAGGCATTAGAGAGAGTCAGATGAGAGTAAGAAACCCCACTGTGCTATTGCATAGCAGCAGAAATGCCCTGTGCATTTCAAAGGCAAAAGAAGATGTAGGCAGTTTTAGCATAAAGAAATTATTTCTGAGAAGGCATATATATTTAACTTGACTAAATACTACCCAGTATATACATGCATCAAGATATAATGTGGTACTTTTTTAATATAAGTGTGTTTTACATTTTAAAACATAAAATTATGTGTATAATATAATTTTTGTATACAGTAGAGAAAGTAAATTGCTGGGATGCAGTTCAGAGACAAAGGACTTACCTAGCGTGCACAAGGCTTTGGGTTTTATCACAGCACCATAAGAAAAGTCATATATTCCAGAGGTAGCCTGGATTGGAGTCAAATGTGATCTTTGTCCCTTACCTACTGGCAGCTCTGAGCCTTTTCAAAACTGAAATAACGAGAGATGGCCATTGCATAGAGTTGTTAGGAAGCTAAAACAATAGACCCAAAATGCTTATCACAGTTTCAGACACTTGCTAAAAACTATAAAAAGTTATTTAACCTGAGGATGACGTACATGTAATATCACTAAAAGTTTTACTTAGTCAATTCAAATGTATCTGGGCAGTTTCTAGGCAGCACATCCAAATATGACTGGTTAAGCTGCCATCTGAAAACATTAGCCTTACCTTTACCCCAACTCCTATAACAGGCAAGATGTGGCAGACAATGCCAACTACCACCTTGATTCCACAAAAGAGAGAAGTAGCTTTAGGTTCTAGAAACAAAGAGACTGCAATTGCTCCACTAAGAGCAGTTTATAAGGACAGAAACTGGCTTTTACAACTTGAGAGGAGGAGTGGGGACATTACGTATGTATAAGCACCTTCTCCAAGAAGGTGGAGAAAGCAAAAATGGTTAAGAGGCAGAGAACATAGGTTGTTTTTATTTTAGAAGCAGAATACTTGAAGTTGATTAAACATTAAATGAAGCCCATTGAGATGGCAAGGCTAAAGGGATGGAGAAAAGATGATCCTCTCTGGTGACGAATCCTGAATAGATTTAAGAGGATGGGATCCAAAGTGGAGATGACAATTGTATCTTTTGGTAGAGGGACTCAACTCTATCACTATGGAAGAAAAGGGACATAGGACAAATTCATGAAGATGGGTTCCTCAGGAAGATGGCAGGAGGAAAAGGATGTATGTCAGACAGCAGGATGCCAATTTAGATTAAGCCCCATCTTGCCAACTTCCTCTGCTACTATGCATCCTGGGAAAATTCCCAGGATACCGAGTCAGGAGAGCGATCATGGCTATTCTGTTTATATGTTTTTTAACTAATTAATTTTAAAAACACCCTATCTTTTCTCATTTTACATATAAATCCCAGTTCCTACTCCCTCCCCTCCTGTTTATATGTTTTTTGCCTCTCCAATACTGCAAAGTCAAGCAACTTCCAAATCACCAGAGAAATGTCTTACTGACTTTAGGGAACTGTAACTCTGGCCCAAAATAGGATATGAGAATTTTTGGTTCATACTTGGAAAGTTTTCTGCAAACAAATAACTTTCATTTTCTATCATTGTCACCATTGACCTCTTGGGAAAGTCTGTCTTTCATGTTGACCCCAGTAGTAGAGAGAGAAAAGAGGGAGAAGGGGGAGGAGTAAAGGGAGGAGGAAGAAGAAGAGGAGGAAGAGAGGAGGAGAAAGAAAAGAGGGCAAAAGAAGAGAAGATTAAAAAAATAAAAGGAACAGATTTGTTTTTTCTACCTCTGGGATTCTGTCTGCCAGGAGGGCAAGAAAACAGAAGAGATGGGAACAGAATTTTGCATTTAATGAATTCATTACAAATGACACAACTCTTCTTTTGGGGCTGGCAGGGACCAGAAACAAGAGGGGTCTGAACAGTCCTTCACACCAAGCACTGGACCTGGCTTATTTGAAGAGAAATAATTGCCAAGGTACTCTGGTTCTTTTTTGTCTTGGTCCAAGTCCTCTGGCAGGAAGATGTGAGAATGTCTAAAGGTCCAAGTTCTCATAGGGAATGCTGGGTCATCCAGATCTTCTGGGTCTTTGTAATGTGTTGAATCCTGAGAAATGATTATTGCTGTAGATGTAAAAGAACCCAATGCTGGAAAGTCATAGAATGTCACCAAGTAGAAACAAAGCATCATGTGGGCTCTTAGAAGACAGGGTGAGGGACTGTCTTGAGGGTCTCTGTGTGGCAGCAATGGGTCACGTAGGGTTCTTGACCAGGCTGGCATTGGAGGTCTAAAGTCATCTGGGGTTCAGGAAGGAAGGACACTCACCCAACTGTTAGATGAGATTGGATTCCATCTTGCAGAGCCATCCCGCACAGCTTTCTCATTTGCCCCGTTAGAATGGGTATACCCACCAGCGGGAGAGATAATAGCTGCTGACATGCCATCTGAGAGGCTCGTCACAAAATCCTTTGCATATGAAAGGCTGATACGGCACAAAATAAGTGCCATTCAATTAGCTGTTCATGGTATTGCTATTATTAGTCAAGTGATGAGTTTACTTCCTCTTTAATCCCCCACAAGATGCACACTCCTCATTCTGCACCAAGTACACTGTTGGGATTTCTTGAGCACACCACATCTGGTTACTGTTTTGAAACATCTTACTAGAGTGTAAGCTCTTTGAGACCACGTTTTATAGTTTCTATGGAGGAAGATGTTTCAAGACCTCCCACGAATAACCAAATCCATAGATGCTCAAGTCTCTTACACCAAATGTCCTAACAGTTGCTTATAACCAATAGGCATTTCCCCACACACACTGAACCACCTCTAGATCACTCACAATGCCCAATATAGTAGCAACACCACATAAACACCTGTTCCATTTTGTATTGAGAAGACTCAGAAGTCAAAAACATTTGTAAACGATCAGTTCAGATACAATTAAAAAAATGATTTCTAGCAACACTTGAAGTCTGAGAACATAGAAAGCAGAAAGGGTTGTGAGCACTCAATGTGGCCTGGGGCAGGCTGGGAGAGTTGGGAAGTAGCTAGGAGCAGAAGAAAGAACAGAATGGATTGTTCATTTGGATTAGAAGCAGATGTATTTAAGAGAAAGAAAGGATTGTTTGTTGTTTAGCAAAACATCTGACAGAATTTGCACAGTGAAAAGGGACGAGCAAGTCACAAAAATCCAAACTGAAAGGGGCGGACAGCGAGCTGGGAAAGACACAAAGAGAACAAGAGGATTCAACAAGACAAATGAGGGAAAACAGTCATCAAGGCAGGGGTGATCACGAGAGGTGTGGGTGCTGAAGAGTTGTTTTTCTTAAGGAAGGAGATTCTCAATACTAAAGTTTTCATTGCTGATACAGGCTCAGCAGTTATGAGCCTGAACTGCTCTTGCAAAGAACCTGAGTTTGATTCCCAGCTCATATATGAGGTACATCGCAATTGCTTGTAATTCCAGCTCCAGGAGTTCTGAAACCCTCCTCCGGCTCAGGAAACCCCACTCAGGGCATTTACTTACACACAGACACATACACGTAAATAAAAACAAAGCAAATCTCTTTTAAAATTTAATTCCTAAACTAATATGTCATAACTAATACATAATAGGTTTCACAGAACACTGAGATTCACCTGTAGGTGAAAGAGACTTTCCATTTTCATTTTCTTATTCTCCTTAGCTTTTGTGACCTATCAAAACTGGTCTCGCTGTGCGGAGTTTTACATGCAGCCAGCCCCTGAACATGTGATCGATTGCCTTGCCTTGAGTTAGAGACCCACTGGTTGGGAGGGGAGGCCTTGGTGGAATGTGGATCACAGATCTTCTAGAGTGAAGCTGAAACAGATTAGAGATAAGGTAAAACAGAAATGAGAAGAAAGCTGCGTGTATGAAGAATGAAAGCCACAGACTGACATAAACATGGGCTTCTAGAATCTTCAAAGAGATGGGGGATGTAGGAGTTAGTTTCCTTTTCCATCAGGATAGGAGTGGAAGTTAAGTATGTTTTGTATGTAGTAGTAGTAGTAGTAGTTGTTGTGTGTGTGTGTGTGTATGTGTGCGCACACACGTGCTCATATGATCACACACTTAAAATTATGCACATGGATTAAATAAAGTCAGAGACTCCATCTTCTCAGGCCTGGACTACCCAAGAAACATCCAAGCTGTCTGTATTTGAATGATAGTTTAGTCATTTAATAGCCATCAATCAGGATAAATTACATCTCTCAGTTACCTCAACTACATGGGGCATATACTATTAGAGTCCTTAAAAATTGCTGTAATTTTTAAGTGAGTGACTGCTGATCAGAACAATGGCTAATACTTAATACACTGACAATTTAATTTTGTTGAATGGATGCATAAAATGTCAACAGTCAGTCAATTTAGAGTGCTAAGATACCCACAATCAGGAAGATCCTGGCTGATCAGAAACTCCCTACTCTAGCTTGTTTTCCCAGATGTGAGATCCCAGGACCCCATCATCAGCACCACCTGGGAACTCAGAAGACATGTCAAGTCTTGAGCTCCATCCCATACCTCCTGAATCCAAATCATATTGGGTGCAGACTTGGTTTGAAGACCAAAGCTCTGCTCCCTCCAGAAAGGGGTGGTAACACATGGAGTGTCCCACAGGGTGGGGACCATTTTAGGTAACATTTCTAGATGTCATCTCAATCACACCTACCCTTGCTTAGTAAATATAAGTGTCTTATAAGAAAAGATCTCCCTAACCGAGTGTCTTAAGAGAAATGGAGCACACATACATGTTGATGTCACTATATGTTGCTTTTCCTTTATAGCTCTTGCCAGGCCCAGGAACTGATTTTGGTATTGAGTCTCAGTTTTCCCTTCATTTTCCATCTTTACCATCGTCCAACAGTTTCTTATAAATATCTGAGTTTGGATATTAAGGTTTTCTAGGTCCCAGGAGATGGTTCAAGTATTAACCAGGCCTGCTTTTTTCATACTTCAGGACCTAGGCATTTGGAAATGCTCTAGAACCTTGGTTTTCACCATAACATTTACAGAGCAGCTAAGCTTGCCTACAGACAAGCACTAGGGCCTAGTGAGCTGGAAGGAGGCTGGATCAGCTCCAGCAATTGGCAAACACTGTGACACATTAAATGTCTCCACAGCACGGGCTCTGTTTGGTTTTAATTTGAAAAACAGCTAGCAGAAAAAAAAACTTACAAATTTACTTACCACCATCTCTTTTTCTCTGCTCTGCCTCCGTCAACTACTTTTCTAAGGACTAGACAACCTCCTCTGGCAACCCTATCTCAGCCCAGCCCCCCTGCTCCACTTAAACACCAGTGAGCAGCATCCAAAGGATGGAGCTTAGCAAGCTCAGACGCTTGTTTCCAGAATGCTCTCTGGTAGAAAAGAATGTGGCATCAGCACTGATTGAAAGCAGATGTGACCCAACTCCAATGCCCATCTTCCCAAGATCCTCCACTCTTCCTTCTTCTTTCCTTCTTGACCACATGGCCTCACCCCCTCTGAGATGAGAGCCTTAGAACTAGAAAAGAACTTTCCATTGGTACATTGGTGCTCTTCTTTCCTGTTCCAGCTCGGGGAGGTTTGTTTGTTTGTTTGTTTGCTGCATGATTTTGTCAAGGAAATGAATCCAGATGGATCATCATTTTTGTTGGTGTTCAGTCAATATCCTTCCTGCTGGCACACAGCAGGCATACAGTTAGGACACCATACCCTCCCACACAAGTGGGAGCATGTGGGCACCTACATGGAGGAGAGAGGATCCAGTCCTCTTATTCCATTTGCTAACATTTAGGTCAGACATAGGCAGGGTCTTGAATATTTCATAAAGTGACTCTCATCCAAAAGGCTTGAGAGCAGGAGACTGTCAACAACTCCAGGGCTCACGATGGCAGAGTTGATGGGGCTGGAGAACTTGAATTGTAAGAGTAGCTAAGACTATGTCACTGTTCTACTTCATTAGGTTACTGGTAATAGTTTAATCATAAGAGGGAAAAAAGAAAACAAGGCAAGCAAAAGGCTCTTGGTTTTCAGTACATAGATTCGAAAATGTCTTTGTTCATTTGTAGTACTATAACAAAGTACTTGAGACTGGGCCATTTATAAAGAACAGAAATTGATTTTTCTTAGAGCTATAGAGCCTTATAAGTCTTAGATGAAGGGACCAGAACCTAGTGTGGCTGTGCTCCTGTGCCATCGAATGCTAGAAGATAACAGGACAAATCAAGAGGTAGAAGGGACTGAACTCATCATTGTATGGTGGCACCAGTGCCACCCTTCCAGGAGCAAGCAGATCTTAAAGTCCCATATCTTAATCCTATTCAAGTGAAAGGGAAATGTCGGTGTGAGTTCTTAAGGGGAAAACAATAAAACCCGTAGGGAAGACCATGTAGGAGTCCATCTTCTCCAGCTTCTCCCTCCACCGACAGACCTTGTGGTGACAATTAAGAAACAACAGACACAAAGCAAAGAAAAACCACCTTACAAGTCACAAAGAACAGAGAGCAAGTCACAAGTCACAGAGAACCTAGACAACAGAGAGGACCCCCAAGAAAGACATACATGGATCTAATCTACATGGAAAGTAGAAAAAAGACAAGATCTCCTGAGTAAATTGGGAGTGTGGGGATCATAGGAGAGGGTAGAAAGGGCAGGGGGAAAAAGGGAGACGAGCAGAGAAAAATATATAACTCAATAAAAACAATAAAGAAAAAGAAGGGAAAAAAGAAACAACAGAAAGGCTAGGCAGTAGTGCTGCACGCCTTTAATCCCAGTACTCGGGAGGCAGAAGCAGATGGATCTCTGTGAGTTCAAGGCAAGCCTGGCCCACAGAGAGAGTTCCAGGACAGCCAGGGCTGTTACACAAAGAAACTGTATCTTGAAAGAGAGAGAGGGGGGGGGAAGAAGAGGAGGAGGAGGAAGAGGAAAAGAAGAAATGAAACAACAGAGAGTCATCTGAAGGGTCCCTGTTGTCCTGGTCATACTCTCTATTGTGCCTCAGCAAGACACTGACCCTTGTGATTAACAGTGACTTCGTCTAAGACATCCTCCATAGAGCCGATGCAGAGATGTCGTGCCTGCCAAACAAGTGTGTCTCTCCCTCATTCCTGATGGCATGACTGCTTACTCGCCACTCTAAGACCCTAGCGTGACAAGGGGGACTGCTCCACTAGCACAAATGTTTAAGAGTTGAAATTGTGTATGCAACCATATGCATATGTACAAGCACAAGTGTAATGGTTCCTGCATGTGCAAGTGTGTATGGGAGACACGCCAGAAACCAACCCCAGCTCTCAGCCACTTTTCATCAGACCGCCAGCCTTGTTTGTGAGACAGGCTCTCTTGCCGCTCACCAGCCTGGGACTCACTGATTTGGCTAGGATGTCTGGCCACAAATCTGACTGTCTCTGCCTCCCCAATGCGGGGATTACAATGCATGAATCACAAAGACCAGTTTATAATTTTTTAGTGTGTGCATGCCACAGCAATGCATATGTAGAAAACAGGGGGCCACTTTGTGAAGTTGGTTCTCTCCTTCCACTTTACATGGGTTCCAGGTATGGAGCACGGGTTGCCAGCTTGCACAGCAAGTGTGTCTTGTCTCACTGAGCCATCCTGATGGCCCACACCTACTACTTTTATATGGATTTCAGAGATTGAACTTGGGTCCTCAGGCTTGCAAGGCAATTACTATGTGAGCCATTCCCCAGCCCTGAAAGATGAATTCTAATTGTGGATTCCAGGCTTCAGAAAGAAAAAAATACAAGAAGAGATGAGGCAATGGAGTTGGAGCAAACAAGAGACTCCACAGCAGAAACCAAGGAGGCTCAAGAGCGAAAAGCTAGAAGACAATGAAAGCAACAAGAGACAGGGGAAAGGGGACAGAATTGGCTATCTGCCTTTGCCACGTTTTGTGTGGTTAAGGTTAGCGGACTCCTACTATGTCCTTTGTCCCCAAACACTGACAATGTCTTCCTTTCCCCTTGGTCCTTTTCCTCACCCATATCTCACCTCACACCTTTGTCTCCTTCATCTGACTCCCTCCTAGTTCTTCTCTCCCTGGGCCACCACCGACTCATGGTTGCCTCACTTCTATAGATACCACAGCCAACACAGGGCACAGAAAAAAAGGAAGTTGTCAGAGAAGGGCTCTCCATCAGAATATGAGAGGCTGACAAAGACAGACATGAGGTCCTAGTCAAGCCATCTCTACAACATATCTCTGACATGAAAGAGCCAATCAAAAAGTGACACGGCTTCCAGGCAGCCCCTGGGATTGAACAGATTGTGTCCACAGAGCCTCTTCTTGCCCCAAACCAATCCTTACTGTTCACACAAGCATCAGGCACAAATGTGAAGAGACCAGAGTTCCTTCTAGCTTCCCCCATGTCCTTTTGGCTTCGCATTTCTGGAAGAGTGTGACTATGAAGGATATACACACTGAAGTCTATAAAATGTGGCTTCATCCTGAAAACTGAAAAGGAAGTGCAGGTATTTTTGCTTTCCCTCTCTGCCAGCGCTCGTCACAGTACACCTCCCATGTTAAGGCCGGTGACACTGTCCAGCACTGCAAAAGTGGATGTGATACATTGGTATGGTGTTCAGTGAACAGCAGTGTCCTTAAGGCCTTAGAGAGACTCTATTCCAATCTCCCTGCTTAGAGATGATCTAGCCAAGTTAGTCCACATTTATAAATGGGCTATGAATTTTCTACACTAGTAAAATGTTCTTCATCGGGAAATGCAACCTGGCTAAATGCACATAGTCAGTTCAACCTTCCTACATGGTCTTCAAGGGTGTTGTCCACCTTACCTCACCTTCCATCACTTAAGTCTCCACATTATTTGTAGCCCCAATGCCTTTGCACAGACGGCTTTGATAGGGATGACCTGTTTCTCCTCCACCCAAGTAGCTCTGGGCTTCTTACCAATATGACTCTGCATAGCTAGCCCTGCTTTTTGAAGCTTGAATCTGACCAGGAACAAGAATATGAAGGGCTCCAGAAGCAGGCAGACCTAGGATCAAATCTTGTTCGTTCCTCAGTCTAAGCCTCAGAGTTCTGCCCTACAGTATGGCAATGATAACAGCAAACTTTCAGGACTGGCATAGCCTGGTACAGGACCAGACGCATAGTGTGCACCCAAATTCAGCAACCACTTCTGTTTTCTCATAGCTCTACTTTGCCTTTCCATCTTAGACTGCCATAGATAACTCCTTTCAACATTGTGCTTTTAATTGTATGTTGTCTTAAATTGTGCTTTGTTTAGTTGTAACTTATGCACATTAAAATGCACCAACTTTTAAAGCACATAGTTCAAGCAGTTATGACAAATATAAATACCTGTGAATATGGGATATTTCTATCATTACTCAAAGTTTCCTTATGCCAGGGAACCAATGATAACTTTTCACAGCTATGGCTTATAGTGTCTTCCCTGGGAGTTTCATGTAAATGCAGTTACACAGTGCACATTCTTTTGTATATGGCTCCACACACTCAGTAGAATGTTTTGAGATTCTTTGCATATATCATTAGTTGGATCATTACTGATACATTTTCTTTTTGATACAGGGTCTCCCATAGCCCAGGCTAGCCTCAGAACCACTATGTAGCCAAGAATGATCTTGACTTCCTGATCATCCAGCTGTGTTTGCCCTGTGCTGGTATTACAGCTATGAGCCATGTAGCTTGCTTTACACAGTGCTGGGAATGGAAGCTAGGCACACACTCTGCCAACTGAGCTGCATCCCAAGATCCTCTCATTGCTATATTTTATTCTTGTATTATTTATCTGACTCCTCCACTAGACTACAAGCCCTCAAATTACTTTTTAATTCTTTAGGCCTCCTATGTAGATGATGTGGGAAATACTGTATATGTGTTGCTTTAATTAATTAATGAATAAAGAAGCTGTTTTGGACTGTGATAGGGCAGAGTAGAGTTGGGGGGGGAACTAAACTGAATGCTGGGTAAAAGAAGGTGGAGTCAGTGAGACACCATGTAGCCTCCACAGGAGACAGATGCTCTGGAACCTTGCAAGTAAACCACAAGCCTCGTGGTAAAATATAAAGTAATGGAAATGTAGCCATAATAACTTTTATAGAAGAGGGGGAGAGGAAGGACACACAGAATTACCAAGAGAGATTGGCTGAAGTCTTATTACAATCTTGTCACTTGTCTACTCCTAGAAGGCAGCACTCACAATCCCCAGAAGAACCAAGCCCACAGGCACTTACAAGAGCCAGTCCACCGCGACCAGCAGACTGATATCCTCCGTTGGCAGGCCCACGGCTGTTAGAATGAGGAGCATGGTGACCAACCCGGCACTGGGAATACTGGCTGCACCAATGCTCGCCAGGGTGGCTGTGAGGCTGCAAGGACAGAGAGAGCCAGGTCAGGGGAAGAAAAAGAGTCTTGGTAAACTTATCTTTGGCAATCTTGCAGATAAGAAAAAAACATCTTCCAATTTTCCTATGGTCATTCAAAATCTCTTTCTTTCTCCAAGGAACAAAGAAATGTGAAATACTACTATCCAGGAACTGAGTTCAACAATAATGAAAGCTTATAAATTCATGGACTGGAGCCACATCCCCTTTGTGATGCCCAATTAGCCTAAGGTATATGAAGGCAGTTGAAGTTCTAAAACAGGCGTGGAAATATTGATGATGAAGAAATAAATCACCCTCATCCCTCCTGTGGGAACACAACTGCATTCATTTCTGTTTATGCCTCCATGTGTCTGTGAGTGCCACAGCTCTTTGGACTACGTGGCAAGAGTCTAAGGAGATCATTGCCAATAGTAACATGAGAACTGAGGTTAGAAAATATTCAGAACTGACTGAGTGGACATCAGGGGAAGCAATCAACATATTCCAGGAGACATTCAGCTTCACTTGCCTGGACATTTCCCCCAAGGCTGGAAAAGACATTATTCAGAAAGAGAGTGCCAGGTAACAATAATGGAATAAAAGAAAATTTCTCATGCATTTTTCATCAACATTTCAAGCAACATCAGGAGCATACCTGGCATCATTTTTAACTCTCCCCGGAGTTCAGAGGTTAATCTTGGGTTCAAGTGTCCTGTCTACATACGAGAGGGTTCTTGAGGCTCACCAACTGGCAGTACTTTTTGATTTGTGTACATGTCATTTTATAGAATCAATCATTTCCTTTTTAATTGCCCAGGTGTGTGTGTGTACATATACCTGCTGTTGTATACACATAAAGGTCAAAAGACAATCTTAGATGTCATCTTCAAGGACACCACCATTTCCTTTGAGGCAGGGCTTCTCATTGGCTTTCAACTCACTGGTTAGTCACTGTGTCCCAGGTACCTGCCTGCCTTCCACTCTCCAATACTAGGATGAAACACACTTGCCACCATGCCTGGCATTTTTATGTGGGTTTGGAGATCAAATTCAGGTCTCTGTGTTTATCAAGCAAGCCATCTTTTGGGACTTGGAGCTGGCCCTTCTTAATAGAATGTTGTTTCTTAAAATAAGCCTCCCCAGTATTATTTTGTGACTACTGAAGAAAATGGGGGCTTCTTGCTTTGGAGTTTAAATGTTAGAATGGTTCTAGAACAGGTACTCAGGCCCCAAACCCCAGACCCTCAGAAGGCTTTCACCAAGTCAGACCATCAATGTGACCAGGCCTAGAATCTCAAGACCTGTAATTGAGAGGGACTTGTAGGAAAGGAAGGTCACTAGAGCACCAGTGAGCTGGCATAATTGTTTCATGGTGTGATCTACAGAACATGTCTGTGCCCTTTATGAGTCACACCAACATGGAGCTGGTGTTGGGTTTTAGAGAACTCCATGACTGAATTCATTTGAGACAGCAAACAGTGTATAGTAACTTACTCTCTTTTTTTTCTTTTTCTTTTCTTTTTTTTTTTTTTAAAAATACTAGGTTCAAATCCTAGCTCCACCACTTGTCAACCACATGACTTTGGGCAAATGCATCTTTTTGTACCTTGACTTCCACATCTGTGCAAAGGAATAAGGAGAGGATGTCACTCATGAGGTAGCCAGCAGCTTTTAGGAACTGATAAGTGCAAAGGCACTTAAGAGAGGTTGGGCACATCACAATCCCCTGGCCAACAAACTGTCATTCTTATCAAGAATTGTAGGAGTGAAACTTCCCTGAAGCCCTGACAGCTGGGAATCCTCAGACCTTCCCCAGTAGGGACAGAGCAGAAGGGAAGAGGAGGTTCCTGGGTTCCAGTCATCCTTAGCCTTGGTTGTTTGATTTACAACATCGGTTGCTTTAGTCATGAGTCACTCTTACAAGTACTCTGGCCATTTCAATCTAACTAGTTTTTGGTTCTGTGAGACAAAATCTTATATGTACATAAATTCTTGTTGGGAGTCAGATGTTAACAGTAACTTTGCCCTCCTACAGATAGTGTTCTAGAGAATTCCCAACCTGCCCCTGGTCCCTCAACCTGTCCTACCTTGTCTTTATTCCACTTTCCTGGCTGGTTTCTCCAGAGGCGAGTTTATGGAGGCTGTGCCAAGTTCTATGTACACAACATCAAAGCGGAACCTCACAGTAACCATGCAAGGTACATAAGCATGCTATTTCACCATAAGACAACCAGGGATTGGATGGGCAGGGTCACTTGGGGTCACTAAGATCTAATGTGGTCTTCTTCTGGGACTTGAGCACTCCTCTGATTGTTACTGCTGCATGGTGGCTCTTGATGACCCTAGGAGGTCTGTGACTTACTAAATATACACAAAGTTGTTGGTCCTTGCTCTCATACATGAGGGAGAAGAGAAAATGAAGGATTTACACAACAGCACAACATAAAGCTAGACTTGACTACTTCCCCCCCCCCAGACACATTGCAGGCAGAGAAATGCACATATGCCATGTGGGAGCCTGTAGAAGCAGACCTTCAAATGTCTACAATTAAGGAGGATTTGACTTAACTTGCCCAGAGGCCAAGATTTAAACATATATGGCCACCCTTATCCAATTGCTCAGTGAAATTTCCCAACAGTAGCATTGTTAAAATAAAATAAATCCCAAGTAGATAAAATTATGTAATGCCAATGAAATTCCAATCACCTAGTCATTGCTCTAATTCTAATCTCATAGTGTGCATTGGAGGGTAAGCCTGATTGCTGACAAGGCCAAGAATGAAAGAACATGAAGCCATCATGTTCATAATGAAGGCTTCATTAAGGCAAGAAGCCCTTTCACCTAAGAGTTTTTAAGCATGGGAAGTTGGAAGTCTCGGGTGATATCTATTAGGACAAGATCCATGTTTGATACTCTGATCTGAAGCAGGCTTCCCATTGTGGTTAATTTGTGGTACTCATTGTGCCATAGCCACATTTTCACTTACTATTAAAGGATTACTGTTTTACTTTATTGATTGTCATTAGTGTGATATGTGCCTTATATGATGCTCCCAACTACCTCGATTCTGTGACTGCTGCCTGTGTGGTACATATGAGGATGATGGACGTTCTACTCTAGTATATACAGCAAAGGTGTCTGTCTGTAAGGGTCAGATAAATCAACACACAAAGGCAGCCCAATAGTATATATCCAATTATAGAAGACGCAGTGTGACTCACTTTGAAGTGGCCTGGGTTCAAGTCCTACTTCACTACTTATAAACATGATCTTGGGAAAGTTTTCCTTTCTTTCTTCATGCTTTATTTTCACTAGCTGAGATATACAGACCCCATTACCCATTTTTCTAAAGTCACTTCAAAGGCCACAAATTAATCTTTAGTAAGCAGAAAAATATATCCAAATTTGGGAACTTGAATTTTAGCCACCCTTTGGACTAGAGTCTTTGAGTCTCGGGTCCCTCATCTGCCAGATGAGATGGCTTCACAAGGCATTACTTGTATTTCCAAATCATATGTAAAGTCTGGTAAGGTTTCATTTTGTTCTTACTTAGTTGTTCAGCCAAGATTTGATGTGTATGGAATGTTCATTAAAATATTCTGGAATGGCTATAAGGAAATGAAAGGAACTAGTAGCCCAACAAAAATAGCTCTAAACTGGCTAAAAGACTCCCAGATAGATAAAATGAGACAGGGCCCTATGGTCTGGGGTGTCAGCCCCTAAAACACTGAGAATCTCAATTTCCAGTGTCTGAGCCTGGCCTTTCAATAAGCTCAACACGGGGAGAATCAGATACAAATGACCCCTCCCACCGTCTCTTACGATTGTCACCTAAAGTGATCCTAAGACCACCAAAGGCCTCCTACAGAATAAGCTGCAGGCTAGTCACCAGCTGTCACTCTAAAGTAGAGAAGACCTTATTGTCAAGGGTTTGAAGGGCAGAAAATCCACTATGTGAATCTGGACACAAAGGGTGTGGCTTCTTCTTCACATGCAGTGGAGGCAAAACCAACAGAACCATTATTCTAAGGGCTGCACTTGAGTTAGGGAAAGGGAAGAGGTTGCTTAAGGAGTCAACATGTGGCTCCTGCCTATGACACCCCAAAGGCAAGATTTCACATAAACACCCTTAGCCTCATTTTACTGTTCTGTGAAATGGGAACAAAATCCATACTTCCTTTGCAGATTGCTGGGAATGTCTGAAGTGTGATATGAAGAACCCCACCACAGGGGCACCGCAAGACTGGAGTTCTCATTATAGAAGCTGAAAGTTATTTCCATGTCAATCTAATCTTTTCTCAAAATGAATCTGTGGGGCTGTGGTTGTTACAGTTATTTGGATTTTCTTTTGCAGGCAAGTACATTAATTATACAGAATGTGATCCACCTGCCCCTTTTATTTACCAGTCTCATAGAATCTGAGAGAGGAAGGGAACATAATTCCCAACATCCCAAAGTAATAACTTTAAACGTCTTAAAGGGACAGGCATTGGTGGTAGGTGACAAGGCCAGGTCTGGGTGGGGAGGGCCAGGGGTGACCAGTAAATGGAAAACACCTGTCTGAAAAGACACTAACATTCTAATTATTTTATAGCACATTACAGAACAAACAGCAAGGCTCCCAGCTGGCTTCAGCCCACCAACTGCCAATTCAACAGTCCTCAACTCTGAATGCCTTCCTCATATGTAGATGGGAATTCAAGACACTGTGAGAGGGAGTGGGACTAAGTGCGACCAGGAGGTAGCTCACTGGCTTTTTGTTGTGTTTTCTAGTTTAACTAAAGCTGAGAACTGTCTCCTAATTTAACAGATGTTCCTAGTTGAAGTAGCAGTGATGGTACTAAAATGATTTCATAGTATAATGTCAGCACAACATTGAATGGTTTGAAGGCTGAAGCCATCACTGACTCTACCTACAAATAAGATCTCCATTTATGGAGAAGCAAGGTGTTTTAGATGACCTCTCAGGACTATGTTCTCAATGTCGAAACAATAGTAAATACAGGCAATAAATAAATACATTCGTGAAGACACAAATGTGTGCTACTTATTTACACTAACATGTCCTATGTCATACTGAGGAACCTCATTAGTTCATCACGTGTATCATCATGCCTTGGAACATTGAGAAGAGCATATTTAAAATATTAATCTTGCATGTTTATGTATGCAAATGGTACATGTCTGGAGATCAGAAGATTTGGTTGCCTCTTTTCATTAGGTTGGGCCTGAGGATTGAAGTCTGGTGGCAAGTACCTTTATCCACTGAGCTAGCTAACCTACCCAGAAGGGAACATATTTTAATGACAGGATAATTGACCCAGAATTAGTAAATGCCACCTTAGCCACAGCCATGTCAGCTCATGACTAGCCGTATAGCCTGGGACAAGCCACTATCCTTCCAAGCCTAATTATCCTTGTGTGTTGAATGAGCATACAACTAACTGGTCTTATCACATCTGGTTGAATGAACTAACTGGTCACATCACATCTGGTTGAGTGAACTAACTGGTCACATCACATCTGGTTGAGTGAACTAACTGGTCACATCACATCTGGTTGACTGAACTAACTGGTCACATCACATCTGGTTGACTGAACTAACTGGTCACATCATGATGTGAGTGGGTATGCGTAATATACCACTAGCCCCCTCCCTTCCTGTCACAGTCTCTTCCCTTTTGAAGTTTGCCAGTAATTCCTTTACTGTGCCTCACTGGAGCAGAAACTCAAGCAGCTTCCATCAAGTGGAGTTCATACAGAGTGAGAACAAGGAAGATGGATGTTTCTCCGTTCCTTCCTTGGGCACTTTGCTCACCTTACGGTCACAATCTGCCCTCCGTCCAGGATGACACCGTTCATCTGGGCTATGAAGATGGCGGCCACGGCTTCGTAAAGGGCTGTACCATCCATGTTAATGGTTGCTCCAACCGGGAGGACAAACCTGGTCACACGCTTATCAATCCCTAGATTTTCTTCTAAGCAACGGAAGGTGACAGGCAAAGTTCCAGCACTGGGGGCAGTGGAGAGAGAGACAGAGAGACTCTGCTTTAGAGACAGGACAAAGCCCAAACCAGAATGACTTTGCAAATTTTTGCTCTGTTTTCTAATCAGTGTGACATGCCAAAAATAGTAACTAGAAACTTTTTTTTAAAGTGAGTTGGGAGTTGAAATTCAATCTTTGTAAGCTGCTGATAGGCAACGAAATATTTAGTTGGTTCTGGTTCCTCAGGGCTACCCAGAGCCTGCCAAGTCCTCTACTCTTCAGTTCCTATTTCCATCTTAGGACAAATCTCCAAGCACATCTGATTGTGCAATGAATTGGGCTGCAAAAGAATTATGTCAGAAAGCAATCAGCTGTCAACAGCAAAATAGAATGAAGAATTTCTGAATGACCCATAATTTCATGCCAGAAATGCTGTTCCAACAAAATGACTGCCGGGACTACATGGAGCCCCTGGGAACTGTCTTGAGTGGGGCTTACTCATTTGGAGAACACTGGGCAAACATGCTGTGTACCCTTCATCACGAACCCAAACTTTGAACAATCCACTGGGGAACTTGACGTACAGTCAAACTCCCAGAGACAGGGCCACCAGCCAGTCCTAAGGCTCTACAAGGACAGGGCAGGAAATCATGTGATCTGTAGCCAAAGGCCACGAAGAGTGACTTCACTTTCACTTCTCCCAGGCATGATGGCTTGGTGATCCAACCACAGGATCCGCCCTTAGAGGCAAGAAGATTTAGCATAGTTCTACATCTACTAAGATAGAACACCTAAGAGAACAAGGGTTCCTCAAGGCCAGAACATTACATCGTTTTAGACAGTAGTGAGAAGGAGGTTAGGTGGACTTGTTCAAAGTTTAAATAATGTTGAAATCAAGCAAAAGAGCCAGACAGCATGGGATTGTGCTGTGGTTTGTCTTGCTTTGATTGCTTTTGTCCTGTTTAAGTGAACTGGAAATTTTCCATCGCAGGCAGCATTTGGAGGTACTTTCAAGCCTTAGTCGGAGTTAAACCCTCATGCAGTTACAACTGGGGCTTCAACAAGGCTGGACAAGCTCACAAAGGTCTCAGGTTCCTCAGTGGGAGAAAAGCTCAGCTTAGGGATGTGCTGGTCCCAGGACCTACTCTGGACCAATAAATCTGAAAGCTTTATTGAGACACCAAAGTCCACACCTTAAGCTGATCCAGGAGTCATATTAGCAGTCAAAACATCCTTTGTGGTTCCAGACCAGGGCTCTGCTGTGCTTCCTGCTGGTCTTGGGCTAGGAGAAGTCAAATAACTGGGCCAGGGGGGTGTATGTGTCTCCTTTACAAAAGCCTTATAAGCCCAAGGAAAAAGCGAGCCTTTGTTCTCATTTGCATGCAGGAAATACCACATTCCTGGCTTGCTGCCTCAGCTGCTGGAATTAGAAGCTGGTGTCCTTGTATTCCTCTCCCTCATCTCCCCATTTCCTGGGACTGTCTCAAAGGTTTCCTAGATACTGTAACTGATCTAAAATGGCTACTCTGTCATTTTTGGTGGCTGGGATTCTGGACAGAGAGCCTGAGACAATGGTTTGTGAAGCATGAAAACAGTTTCTATTCTTCTACTGAGCAGGTTTTCTATTTATGTCCTCCAAATCCACATAACCTCAACTAATCCAAACTAGGACTTGAGATCTTCAGTGACTTCCTGTGCGAACAGATTGACACTCCAGCATCGATTGCTTTCTGGCTCCCATCAGAGAGATTCTAGGATGTTGCTAATAATAATGTCTAATATTTGAGATTCTTCCTATGATTAATGGTATTCACTGAAGCCAGAGAACTTCTCTGATACCAGCCTCTGTGTCCACCAAGAAGCGTCAGTCAGTCACCCTCAGTATTGCTATGGTTGTTATGGTGACCCTGTTTGGGGCACTTTGGAACCTTTGGGATGGAAGGCTTAAGTGGATATAGGCCAGCTGGATGGATCTTGAGGCTTTTAGCCTTGGCTCTGCTTCTGGCCCCATCTCTGCTTTCTGATTGGCACCAGGAGGCATCATCATGAGCTCCTGCTGTCGTGAACAGTCCTCTTCCAGCTTCCATCTCTTCTGCCCCACAGTGAACTGTGTCTCCTTAAACCCTGAGCCAGCACAAACCTTTCTTCCTCAGGTTGTTTCTGCCAGGTGTTTTGTTACAATGACGTGAAAAGTATCTAGCCAGAGTCTGCCTCCAGTAGAGCGAGGCAGAGCAGTATTTAATGGGCTGTTTTTGGGTGCTGGATATTTTCCCCCTGTGCCTATTATGGCAAAGACACTATGACTCAATTCTTGGAATGTACATCTTGCCTATTGCCTTTTAAGAAAGGGAAACTCCACATCCGGGCAAAAGCCACATTTTAAGTGAAGATGAAAACCATATTTTTCTCCCTAAAATACAGAATAGGGGAGGGAAATGGGTCTAACATTTGAGGCTTTCCTTAGATAACTCAAGCATTTGAGTTTGATTTAAATGCCAGGATATACCAACCATATTTCTTTAGGATTTGTCTTGCCTTTTAAAGTTACTAGGATAATGGCCTAACTATTCAAAAGAACAATAATAATAATTTTTAAAACTGTTGAGCGCCAAAGACACTCCAATTGGAGCTTGTCCTCTTCTTGGCAAAACCGGCCTCTGGGCAAGGAACTGCCCATACCTCAACTACTGACAAAATACATAAAAGCTGGAAATGGATAAGCA
>JAQHUG010000068.1:2260739-2276751 GCA_028555095.1 Dicrostonyx torquatus | reverse complement strand
AAAAAAAAAAAACAATTTAATGACAAAATTCACAAGAGCATTAGAAAAATGTGAAGCATTATGTTATAATTCATATAGAAAAAACATTTTAGCAAAATTGAACTTCTAAATAAAAAAAGAACATTTACAGCTTTGAATGTATACATATAAAAAACTTCCAGTATCAAACATCATTATTTATTTTCAAGACAGATATCTAGTGAGGAGGCTTCTTAGCTGTCGTGTGTGATGTAAGAGTTAATAATTTGCATGCATAAAGCAAGTCTGAAAGCCATCCAGGAAAGGATGAATATCCACAAAGGAAAACAACGAGCTGGCTCACACATGACTCAAGAGGCAAAGAATGGGGAGGAAAAGGCAATAGGAAATAAAAAGATGTTTTCCCTCATCTGTAATCAAATGCATGCAAATTTGCTGAGTAGCTTTGCCATCAATAAGATTGGAATGTATCAAAGCAACACAGATGTGGACTATCCAGCTCTGGTGAGTGGGTGGGGAGAGACACTCTCTCAAACACAGTCGGTGGGGACATTGAATTCTGGACTTTCTGCAGTGTTGACTGGTGATGCATCCCTAAATACCAGTGTGCACTTGTTGACTCAGCAAGGCCAGGTCTAGACTATGTCAGAGAGCCTGATGGAGGTGCTTGCCAAAGCCCTGTCCAATGGGTGTGCTTCAGATTTAGACCCCTGCACATAGAGTGCACTAGAGTAAGGTGCTTCATTAGTATTTCATGTCATTTTACGTGCTTGAGTGCTTTGTCCACATATATGTGCATGCCTGGTACCTAGGGAAGACAAAAAAGAGTGTGTTGGATCCCTTGGAGCTGGAGTTACAGGTGGCTGTGAGCTGCCATTTGGGTGCTGCGAACCAAACCCAGATCCTTTCCAAGAGCAACAAGCACTCTTAACTGCTAGGCCATCTCTCCAGCCTTTTATACCCTGTATACTATAATAAAGTTCACAAAAATAGTAGCAAAAATCTATTATATTAATAGATAAGATGTTCATGATATCTTGGCCCATGGAAAAGAATAGAAGATTCTAGAGCAGCATATATACATAAAAAAAAAAACCCCAAGGTTATTGTGTACTGTTATTATCTGAAGACCTACTTTGTCTGGTGAGGCTCAGTGTCTTCCTCAAAATTTTATTCTCTGTTTGAACTTTGTCACTAAAGAGGTATACCAAATTCATAATCAAATAACAAAAATAAAGGTAAATAAGGTTGGCTTCTATTCGGGGGCAAATGGTTGCTTTGTCTCTGAAGAAGTGTTTTCATGGATACAGACATTTATCTTACAGAGAATTTAAAGCAAAAGGAAGTAAAAGGGAAATTTTGAAGTGTTTCCCTTCATCTCGGGAAACAGGACGCTGAATCTAGTCCCCAGTACTGTTTACATTTTAGCCATTTCTGGAAGCTCACATTCTATTTTTATTGAATTCCCGTGGCTTGCAATATGCAAATATAATTTGGCTTCCCATGTGGCTGTTGGGTCACCTGAGGTGACTTTTATTGCCTGACCCTCCAGCCATGCTATGCCACTGAGTGGGCTCCTCACTAGCAGGACATGGGGGTCACAGGATCAGCAGCGGGCCCTGGTGGCATCTGCTGGACTCTCAGTTGTGATCTTGGGCTCAGTTTTATGATGCAAAGACAGATATCAGAAGGAAAACACCAATTTCAGTTTGAAGAGTAAAGCTTTCAGTCTTTGAAATTCTACAATTCTATATTTTTAAAACTAGTTTTTGTTGTGTTTTTTGCTAACTTTGGTCCAAGACTACACTCAAAAAAATACTTTTTGTTGCCTATATTTGAGGTCCCTTTTGATTTCCTAGGCACTAGAAATAGATAATGAAGCAGAAGCTGACTTTCTCTCAAGGTCACATCATTTAAGCTGGATTTGAGTAGGGAAAGTAAGGGTAGGATTGTCCATTAAGAGATTTATGCTAAAGCCAAAGAATTAGCTGTTTTCTGCTTGTTAGAGAGGAAAAAAAAATCACCATTTACCCTGTGAGAGTTGGTCCTTCTAGTGCTGGTGAGTTGTGCAGAGGCCCTGGGTTCATTCTCAGAACCCACATCAGACAGCACACAACTGCTTAAAACTCTCTCTGCTGGCCTTTGAGGGCATCAGGCATGTACGGAGAGTTGGTGTGGTGTGGTGTGGTGTGTGTGTGTGTGTGTGTGTGTGTGTGCAGTCACTTATTCATACGTATAATATAAAAATAGACACATCTTTTTTTAAAAACAAGTTGATTCTCCCACTTTTGAAAAAATTATTGATGAAAACCTCAAGAGCTATTTTTAAAAAAATAATAAAATTTTCCAAATTACAGGTGGTGTGTTAAGTGAACGACATCATGCTATGGCTTTTGAATAACATTGAAGGCTACATCACATTAGCGCTTCAGGTGACACATTAGACAAATTCACACCATGCAGCCACCCAAACTTGATATGAGGTCCTATTTCTTCTAGTGCAGCTGCCAACCAGCCACAGGCTAACCAGAAGCTTCAGCACTGCCCAGGACAAGCCAAAAGTTAAAGTGTCTACCTTCTAGAAAATATTTTCATATGATGTGAAAGGGGTTCTCACTGAATTTAGGGAAGATTTGGGAAGACAGAAAGTGGCCAATAGATCAAAAGAACCAACATGGAGAAAGGTGGTTTCTCCCGCCCTCTACCTGGAAGCTGTTCCCAGGGCAGTGATCCAGGCTTGGAAAATACCAGCAAAAAAGGAGAACGGGTTTTTTCTGGTTATTACAAAGTAAATCAAGGGGAGGAAGATGCCCCCATGGATGATGAGGCCCACGATCACTGTGATCATGTACATCCCCAGTTGCCTAGCAACCACTTCTAAGTCCTTGATGGCGATGATCTTCCCACAGATCAGGCAGGCAATACCCAGTGGGGAGTACCTGAAAAACACAAAAGAAAACAATAGCATTGAAGAGGTCGTTAAGCTAGTGATTCAGGACCTAAATCCCACCTGGGGACTGCACCTGGAGGAAAACCCTCCCTCCTTTTAGTTATTTATTTGTTTGTTTTTCTGCACACACACACACACACACACACACACACACACACACGCACGCACGCACGCACGCACGCACGCACGCACGCAGGCACGCACGCACGCACAGTGCTTTGCTGAGAATGAGCACAAGATTCAAGGCTTTGAACTGACCGGCTTAACTGTTTTATGGACTGTGTGACGCATGTTCTGACAATTTAAGCGCAAAGGCAAACTTCATTGCTCTGGTGAGTTCTAGGAATAAAGGAGGCCTGCCTTGTTGTCCTTTAGCTTATCCCTCTGCAAACACTGAGTGGAAGGCTGAGAGACGAAGTGTGCCTCTGGAACCTTGTTTGACATCCTTGTTCTTCAATTCCTTCCTAGAATTTGGGGACTAACTTGAGGAACTTTCTGGAAATGTACAAAATGGGATTTGTAAATGTCCATCTTTTTTCTTTTAAATATTAGATGTTAGGAAATATATTTAAAATGATGGAGAAACCAGGAAAAAGGGAAGGAATAAGAGAGAGGGGCCTGCCAAAATAAAAGCCCCTGAACCAAGGAGTGTGTTTAGAGAACGTAGTTTGGTGACTTTAAAGCCTGAAAGCCTTTCTCCCCATATAATAGCAATAATGCAGGCACTGTTCAGTGTGTTTCGGTCACTATTGCAGGGCCTGCATTCTCAGAACCTCACTTAACGACCACAACCCTAAAAGCTGCCCGTCAGTATTACCACTTAGTAATTAAGGAAACAGTCCTTTGGAAAAGACTAGTCCAAGCCCACAAAGCCAGAAGGAGAACCATCCCTGCTTATGAAAGCCCAGACCCTGGGGTTCTTCTTACCAAGCCAAACTGCTTCCCTTTAGTGCACCGTCCCAGTTCCTTGTAGGTAAGCGTACAATTACCGTATACCAATTTATGCCATATTGACATTTGTTCGCTGTTGTTATCTTATAGACGGCTTAGAAACTGTTCTGTTCCTCTTCATGGGAAAACACTCTCACCTGGACTTGGCTTTTGCTTGTCTGAGACTATTCTTTATTATAGTTAATTATAATAATAATCAGTATTAGCGTTATTTAACAGAGGCATTTCTGGGCATAATTTGTTCACACTCTGATAGTATCTGATGAAATAAGATATTTGTAGGGAGATTTATAACTCATTAACAATTAAAGACATATTTTTGAGAATAACTAGGAAGAAAATAAAATCCCCAGATAAGAGATTCCAATGCGGGGTAAGGCTGAGGTGAGACTCTGCTTCCTTCCTTCCTTCCTTCCTTCTTTCCTTCCTTCCTTCCTTCCTTCCTTCCTTCCTTCCTTCCTTCCTTCATTCTTCCCTCCCTTCTTTTCTTCCTTCTTTTCCTTCCCTCAATCAGGCCTGGCTCCAGTCCTTTTCTAAGTTTAAGAAAGGCTATGGAGAGCAGATGATAGTCCTTAAATACAGAAAACACAGACTTTGTCCAGCCTTTCACCAAGTACAGGACCTCATTTGGGGACATATTCTCATTTTTCCGCCGTGGGCATCAGGGTTAGAGGGGCTGACTCCACCATCACCAAGTAGCTGTGAAGCTCAGCGGGAATGTGCATCTATGTACACACTGCCGACTTCCCTCCCCATCCTTCTCAGTCTGATTCCTGACTCTCAGAAACATTCACAACAGCTTCTGTTAGCACAAACCTGGGCAACGAGGCCTCTCCTGGCCTATGCCTTTTCATCCAAGTCTGAGCTAATGAGGCTTTCTAAAGCCTCTCACAGGCTGCCCAATGGCAGACGGTCCTCTGAGCAAACCTTGTTCAGAAAGAGCCAGGTTATATCTGACAGCAACAGAGTAGAGCATTAGTGTAGCTCTGCTCTTCCTGGTGGAACTTCCAGCCTCATCCTCACTGGCTCTCCTCTGGGGTGCAGGCTGGCCATGGTTGGGGACAGCTTCCCTAGACGTTAATAGGAGTGTGAAACAAGCATTCTGTCATGTCATTTAACCCTGTGTTTCTTGCCATTTGATATTCTTCTGGTGTGCCCATAGTCACAACATCTCATAATTCTGCTATGGAGCCCCAGGGGTCAGCACTATGTCACGGAGACTGTAAATAACTGAACAGAAAGCCTTCCTATAAAGCCCTGAAGGGTTTATCTTCATGAACCAAGAGGTCAGTTCTTTTCCAAACACCAATCACCCTTTAAAGCTGTCCAGAGAAACCTAGCTATTTGGGATGCCAGTCAGTTTTCTTTCACCCCCGCTCCTCCTCTCCCCAGGCCAAGTCATTTGCAGAATGGCAGAAACATGTTTTCAAGGCACTTCACCACAGAAGATCAGCTGCAAAGTTCCCCAGGGGCAGTACATTTGAGCCAAAGCCAGAGGGGCTAGAGAGAGGCAGGGCAGGAGCACCCAGCAGGTGGAGTTTGGGCAGTGGGGGTAAACACCAGCTCCCATTCTAGATAGAGATTACTAACCAAATGCCACAAGGTGAAGCGTAAGAGTTTGAGAATATGGAATAGGGAACATGGAGTAGCCCTTGCTACTCCAAACGTTTGCCCACCCCTAACTGGATGAATATTAATGGGGGTATAAAAGAGCCTTTGCCCTTGGACTTACGGCTGGCCGTTACTTCCCTACACCTGACTTGAGCTGTATTCCTGGGCTTCCATTATCAATGAATGAGCTCACTGTAGATGAGAGTCCATGGGAAAGAAAGGGGGAAATGCCCAAAGTCCAAGGCTACCACTCCAAACACCTGAGTCGAAACAATGAAAGACCATAATTAAGTGCAAATAGAGGCTTCAGACTCCACCCAACAGTTCTGAAGCCAGTGACACCCAGTAATTACTGGGTCGGCTTCCAATTCAAGACACAGTCATTAGGACAGAAGTAGGGAATGATTCCATGTAACCCACAGGTGGGTTTTTTTCTCAGCTCTGTGTTCTGTTTACAAGGGCACTGTCCCCCCAAGCTTCCTGTCTTGAATGAAATCCAAGTCATGAGTGGCCCCCAGAGCCCCCAGAGGCTCTGACTCCTGCCTGCCTGCCTCTCCACCATCAACCCCTCCTTTCACCATTTTAGCCATTCAGAATCCTCCTCTCAGTTCACTGTGCCGTCTGTCAGGTCTGGACCGTGTCTTGCTCCCACACATCCTGGTCCCTCGGATCTACTTCCTTCACCCTGCTTTTGCTCTCTATGCGACTAACTGAATTCGTGTCTGTTTCCTTTTGTCTGCTTCCCTTCCCGTCTTTCACTAGAATGTGGGGCCCACGTAGGCCAGAATCCTCTGTGGTAGTCATTGTTACACCACATCATCGTCAGTTTAGAAAGGATTAATGAGTGAAAGAACAAATGGACTGAAAAAGAATTCTTTGCTTTACCAAACTTTAGTTAGATCCTTCCACGGTTAGGCTCTATTTGTCTCCTTCCTTTAAAACACTGTTTCCACAAAGAACCCCACCAGCTCAGTTTAGCAAGCATCCCCATCCTCATTGTGTGGCTCTCCGTCTCTCACCGGGTTCCTCATGGTCCACCATCCCCTATATGGTATCTGGCTAACCCGGCCTAGACCCTTAGCAGAATCCCTCTGACTCAATTATAAATTCTCAACTTCACAGTACGGTTGGGTCTGAGCCTAGCCCCTCTTCATCGCTGTAAAAGCACATTGCTGTGGTCCCTATCCCCTTTGAGGCAGCCCTGCAGAAAGCTACCCTTCCTGGCTCTTTAACAGTATGGATGGTGGAGGACCAGTAGTCAAACGGTAGAAATAAAGAAAGGGCAGATACCTCTTTCTCTAATAGAGGAAGACTATGGGAAGTTTTGCTTCTTGTATAAGTTTTTCAGGGTTTGGAAAAAAATTTAAAGAATTTTCAGAAAATTAAATTATAGAACTTGCAATAAAACCAGGGGGTTTTCAGACTTCTTAAAGACTTAATACACACAGAGATGCAGGAGATAAGGGTCAGACTGATGGTGATAATGGTCACAAGAATAACCATAGGTCTATTCGCAGAAATGCTGTGGTCCTTTGGGGACAGAACAGTTTCAATGACTGGGGTCACCATTTTATCTAATTCTTGAAGCAACTTCATGACATGGACTTTACAATTATTTTTATTTACTAATCAGAATATTAGAATTTAAATGGGTCTAACTTGCTTAAGGTCACATAGCTTGTAGCCAGAAGTTCTTAGATTTCATCTACTTCGGATTTGGAAACAAACTGAGATAGAGACAGCTGGACAACACAGCTTTGCAACCTTTGTGCTTAGTGTTAGCATCTGGAAAACGGGCTATTGAAAGCATCTATTTTGTTAGGTACTACTAGGGTGGAAAGGGGGAACGTGGGAAGTTAACAGATTAATACCAAGCATATTGAAAAACCCGGAAAAGTCTTAGCTCTAAGTTAGTGATGATAATTCCTTTAATAAATTAATTTAATAATAAAATAATTGAAGTTGAACACAAGACAAGATAAAAAGTCATTCCAGCTTACATTTTAATGATCATAATTTTTAAGCCCGATATGGAGGTGCATACCAATACTCAGAGGGAGGATCAAGTCATGGTCTTCCTTGGCTATACAGCAAGTTTTAGCTGGCTAATACTAATAATACAAATTATATTATCTTCACAATGAGTTTTACACAAAATAAATATGCAAACATTTAGCATCACCTGAGGAGCTGAAGACCCAGCACTATTACTGAAAGGAACACTGTATTTTATCACCATCCCTTTATCCCTTCTTAATTTAAAAGTTCAATGAGGTGAACATGCCAGAACTAATATTTTGTTATCTTATTGAACTGAAACCTCAAAGTCTCCAGTTGGCCTCTCATTCCTCGAGTTTTAATGAGATTCAACCACAAACACATCATTACATTTGGCTCTGGGGAGATAATGTGAATTTCTCTTAATTCTCAGGTTATGGAGTGTTATTATCCTATTGATTTTGCTTTCCATCACTTAGTTTTAATTTCTTAGCAATTTCAATGAACTAAATACACTTGCCTCCCCCTAGTTAAATGTTTAAATCCTAATACTGGACATGTAGAAGTGGACCTTTTAGAGGTGATTAGACAGCACTTGAATGAGTAAGACTGGTGTCTACTAAAGTTGGGACAGTTCTGTCCCCCAGATTCCTGTGTGTTGAGTCATAACCTCAGAACGGTGGTTTAAGAGACAGGTCACTTGGAGGTGAGCCCTTCTAAATGAGATTAATGTTTAATAGAAGCGTGTTGGTGAAGCCCATTCATTCCTTTCACTACGTGATGGTACACATAAAGAATCCTTCACAAAGATCAGCCCCTCACCAGATACCAAATTTGCCAATGGCTAATTATGTACTCACCAGTCCCCTGACCTGTGGTTTTTAAAAAAATCCTTTGTTTGTAATTTCACCTAGCCTGTGGCATGCTGTTCCAGCAGCAGAAACAGACTAAAGCAGTGCTCTAGAGAAGAGACCTGGGATATTCCTTCCCTCTTTCTCTCCTGAGCTGTTTCTTTCCCTCTTTCTTCCCTGAGCTGTGTTGATCACATGGACAGACACCTTGATCAGACTTCCAGTTTTCTGACCTGGGAGAAATACCTGGGGTGCACAAGTCCCTTAGTGTATAGCATGCCGTTACAGCAGCCAGAGCAAGGGTCAACATGGGAAACAATAAAACCCGCTCTCAAGTCAAAGGACAAATGCATCAGATTTGGCCCAGTGACCACCACTGTGGGAGGAAAGGGAGGCAAGAGGGAATGGAAGAGAATTTCCACCTTTTCTGTATCGTTCTGGTCCACACACACTCTTTTCATACTGGGTGGATGCCACTGTCCTCTAGGGACCAGGCTCTACCTGGTACCATCACAATCTTAGACCAAGCAGACTTACCACATGATCATGATCACTAATTTCATTACGATCTCGTTCAGGATGTTGAAAAACTCCACCATCAGTTTGGCCTGCTCACCCATCTTCCCCATGGCAATGCCAAAAGCAATGAAGAACCCTATCAGACCTGGGGGCAAATGACAAATGAGTCAGGACAAATGACAAAGTCTGCGCTTCCTTTCCCTCATTCTTCAGCATGAATGGTAGGGGTTCAATTCTGCCTGCTAGACACCCTTGAATAAATTAGGAATTAGAAGGAAAAAGCATTACATTTTACACTGAAAGCTACCCCACCTCCGCATCCTATAACTATTGCTTTTCTTGAGATTTTTCACATAGGCAGCCCAAACTCTAAGCAGTTCAAGTGTGAATTCCTTGAAGAAAATGAATTCACTTTCATTCTAAAATAAAAGGTGCCATCTTCTCTTCCTCCTCACCTAACAAATCCTGTGGGAACAGCTCCCATTATCACTCAGAGCAAGATAGCAGAGCCTCTTGGGACTCAGGGATTACCATGCAAACTTTGGAGCCACTGTTGGAACAGCAGAGACCAAACGGTCCATAAAGCTCTTGCTGGAGAAACGTCTAGACCATTTTGGTGTTGTCCTGAGATAAGACATGACAGGAACACTTCACCCTGGGACTACCCTCCAGCTACACAGCAAGGCAGAAAGAAGAACGATGAAACAGGAGGTAGAAACCCAAACTAGCTGGGAAATCCCAATTAATTGCCCTTTAAAATTCAACTTCCCATGCTTTCTTTTCTCAGTCTGTTTCAGGATGATAAAGCCAGAAGGTAGAGCTAGCTGATTGTTAGATCTTGCCAATACCTACCCTCTCAGCCATCTTCTCTTTTTACTTGACATCCTAGTTCCATCACACATCAGCCTCCAGGGTCAATCCTAACCTAAGGCAGGATGGATCTGAGGAGTTCGCTCCCCTGCTCCTCTCATTTCACTAGATTCTGAAGCAAAGCCAATACTCAGTCCCAGGCCTATTGCGTCTTCACCTGTCTAAGGACTTGGTGACCTGCCCTTGTTCTTTAGTTCCTCAAAGGCCAAGCCTGGAGTCTATTTCCAGAGATTCACTCCCACCCCCCACCCCATCCCGAGTATCTCACTTCACACACCGGAGACTGGGCCCACTATGTGGCTAACAGTAGACTCAGTACTACCTGGGGACTGTCCAGTTGCAATCAATATGTGCCCCTGGACGCATGACCCATCCTCAGTCAGACCTAGCTCTGACTGCATACATGAAGTGTAAGTCACAGTTATTCTCCCAGCAACAGAACGTTGTTTGTTCATTTGGCTTATTCTCTGATCTGAGGTATTGGCCATCTTTTAACTCCTCTCTCTCCATCCTCTTCTTGCCCAGCCCTGCCTCAGTTTAGCAGGGCCTTAGTTCAAGTCTTTCCTTATTATAGCCAATTATTCCTGAATTTTGGTTAATGTCGGGATTATATTATTATCATAGCATTATAATTTGATTCTCCTAGACATAAACTCTTTCTTTCTGAACCTCTGATTTTACCCCCCCCCATCTCCCAATGACACCCTTCTTCTCTACACCAAACATTCATCAGTCTAGTTAACTATACTTGCTAGGATCCCATCTCTCTTTAGTGATGATAATGTAGCCCTCGTATTCATATGGCTAACATTTAGAATTTAATATCTTCTCTTAGCTCATGATCAGAGGGATTGACTAGTGACTTCACAATTGAGTTATTGACACAAGGAAGATGTGGCTCAATGAAGACTGAATGCAGGATTGAATGAACTAATTTTGCAGTAATATGGAAAACTGGGTCCCAGCTCTTCCTCCACCCTTCTCTCAGACCACACAGGGCAGCTTGCTGGGTATGATGACAAACAGTCCATCTGCGGAAACTCAGGCTGAGAAGGCCAATTATTGCTGAGTCAATACTGTTGATAATGTAATGTACAAAGTCTTAAGGTCCCAAATTAGAATGAAGACTCTCCTCAGAGATGGCAGACACTTTAGTATCTATGACTTTATAGAAAACAAAACAACAACAAAACAAAAGGTTTTTAAAGAAGCAGTTGACACTGGTTTAAGCAACTGGAGTTAAGCTGGGGATTCAGAATTGTTTTGGGAGTTCATCTGTTTAGCTGATTTTTGAGACTAGTATTGATTTGTAGCTCAAGTTGGTCTTAGACTAATCATCCTCCTGTCTCAGCCTTCTAAGTGCTGGAATAATAGGTGTGCTACACCACACACTGTAGCTCTAGGTTTCTTAGGAGAAAAACAAAAAACAAAAAACACGTTCTTGAAGAAGTGGAAGACAGAGCCTGGGCTCTATCTTCATGTATTGCAAGGCTCAGTCCTTGGGACTTTCCAAAAATCAAAGAGCAGAAATACAGAAAAGCAAAACAAAAAACAGAGTCACTAACTCTGCCCTTGCAAGGCCATGGAAAGAACCTTATTTCAGCTGTGACTGGCAAATGGGAAGTTTCTCAACAATCTAACTTCCCTTGGCTTCACAGTGCCTTGCTGTGTAGTTGGATGGAATGCCGCCATTCAGCCTGCCATTTCCCTGGGTAAACATTGCCTAATTGAAATTGCTCACTGGAACAGGGGTGTTTCATTTGAACAAAGCCCTCTTAGACTTGGTCGTTGGGGTTGAGCGAGTTGCCAGTGTTTTGAAACTCCCAGGCACAGCCAAAGGTCATGTGACTTTCTAGAATCCATCAAGACTCTGGAAAAGACGAGGACTAAATGATTCACTCCAAAATATCAGCCTGTTAAACCTTTAGCCTTCTGGAGAGGAGGGCTTCCTTTGTCAAGGAGGTGGGATCTAAAGTTCGCCCCACCAGAAGGAGTGCAGAGAAGGGAAAGAGGCTGCTGGCACACCTGCAAAGCCTCCACCTCAGAGGGCCTCCCACACTTCCTCCTCCCTCCAGCCACCTCTGGCCTCTCACTGATTCACCTGGGCTTACTGATAGCTGTTGCCTGGTAACCCACTCAGTTTATCTCCTCCCTCTCTCTCACCTACCCAACCTGCTTTCTTCCAGGTCAAACACAAAACATCACTTCAGCCCTGCAGTCACAGATCTGCCTGCTCCCCTGCCACCCTCTCTCTGCACGGATGTTCATGGCGAAGAACCACCAAGCACCGAAAAACCAATCAAGCAGAATTCCCAATCACGTTCTGAATTCCACATACATGTGGACGTTTTTCCTTTGTTTTAGAATAGCCCAGGCACTTGGGACATGCTTACAGTAAATTACTATTATTGACCTAAAATTTAAGTTTATCTGATAATAGTCCAAGGAGACAAGGGCATTGATCTCTGAGATGACAAAGGGCTCACCCAACTAAACAGCTCTTACCTGAGTCCTTAGAAACCTTGTTTGCAAGATCTTGCTTACAAATTCCTATCTTTCCATCTTATGGATAAATGTCCCATTTTCTTGACATCATAGTATTGGTGAGTGGTGAAATTTGAGGTGTGTGGGCCCAGCCTGAAGCCCTACGGTGGTTGAGTGGGTAGTAAAACTGGGCAAAATTGGAGCCGATCCCATGAGGGAAACCTCACCCCCGCACTTCGTGAGATGTTTTCTGGTTGAGTTCTTCCTCGGCTCTTCATCTACTTTTCATAATGACCAGAGCTTGTCTGAGCAGGACCCCGGCATGTGCTAGTATGCACATTTCACAGTTACAACGGCCGGTCTACGAGACCCATGCCAATCCCATTGCAACTTTCCTGCAGAGGCTCAGAGAAGTGGAACAACTTGCCTAGGAGGTAAACAAGCGAAATCCTAAACCCCGCATTTGTCCAGCTGAAGAGAACTTTTGGATGGAGTGGGGAGAAGGCACCAAGTAAACACGATGCTCTACAGTACCCCTTTGTTCCCCAATCTAATGTTGGCCAATACTGGTAACTTTGTATTTTTCATAGATAAGAAGCTGAGATGGGGAACCAGCAAGGAGTTATTGCACAGTGACGTCTAAAAAAATGCTTAATAAACCAAAGATGAGGATATCTTATTTCATAAACTGGTTAGTGACATAAGGTGAGTTGATGACACTAGACAGAGTCAAGGAATGCACCTGACAAGTGTCAGTCAGTCCCTTCCTCTGCTCCCATTCCTGATCTCTGACGTCTGTGTCCCTTTCGGGTCTCCCTCCCTTCTGCCCATCCTTCTGTCCCTCTTCATTCACAACTCAGCTCAGTCTCAATGACCCTCATATCGTTCCCCAGATAGAGCCTCCTGCGCCACCTAGAGGTCAGCAGAGTTACTGCGTCCTCTGAGAAGAAAGCTTGGGAAAAAGAACTGAGAGAAGAAGGCAACAGCGAAAGACTGGCCACTGTCAGGAAGAGAAGTGATGGACACCAGCAACCAGTTTACCTACCCAAGACATTCATCCCGTCTTTGAACTCCAGGCCCTTCTTTATAATGATCCTAGTTTCTTCAGGGCCCTCATTCATGGTTTCATTCAACATGGAGATGACCGCCTTGGTTGTATTGGCTTCCTCGGCCTGAGGTGTCACCAGGACTTTCTTTGTCACTGTCTGAATCTAATGGAGCAGGGAGGAAAAAGCATAAAAGTGAGGTGTGGTCTAAAAGGTCAACAACAACCCAGACAACCACATATTTTAGAGTTCCCAGGATCTTAACTACAACTACGAAATGCCAGAACAAGGCTAATAAAAGTGGGAAATAGTTGGTTTATGCTCAACAGAGTGTTGAGGTCATTGAATATGCAGTAGGGTACAAATGTCCTACTGACAAGGCTGTTAAATAACTTATGAAATCCATTTGCACCCTCAGCTCCCTGAGCAGTGTAGTTGCTGAAGCTGGGGCATATGTGTCCCTTTTTCCTCCCATGATAACACCTTGCTTGGGGGGTGACACTGCATGTCCAACTTTGATGCTCCTCCAATCTGTGAGACCCAGCTAGATATCCTTCTGCTGTACAACGTCACTAGACGTTGGCCCTGTCCTGGGCCTTGAGTCCTTCCAAAACCAGGCTCTGATGGAATCTGGACATCAGGGTGACAGCTGCCAATAACCATCTTTCCAGGATCATGTGATTCATATGTAAGGTGGGAAAACATCTCCTTCTTTCAGGCAGTGAAGCCAGCTAGCCCTTGCCTAATAACCCCCAAGCATCTCTCAGGCTATTCCTCGACATCCGTGGAAGTGGTTCTAATTTTAAAGGTGCCAAGCATCCTGCATGCAAAAATTCACATCTTAGCCTCAAAAATATCACTTTGGAGGGCATTAAAATAGAAATCATTCAACATCCTAGAATGTGGGTGCTGGCACATAGAAGGTGACAGATGGCTGAACTTTGAATAGATACAGAAAGGGATGCATGGAGAAGTCAGCTGACTTTTCAGAGTTAGTTATGAGCAGAGCTGACACTTGAACTCAGATGGCCTGACCACCATTGAGTTCCGCCCACCTTCTCCACCGTACCTAAGTTATGTGGACTTGATACTTCTGTGGCTGGGTTTGACAGTTAGCCATGCAGTACTGGGATGACAAGAGCAGGAGAGAAGTATGGGCAGGCTTCTATAGGAGGTGCCAGGCGTCTTCCATGTTGACCTGGCCACATGTGTACAGGGTAAGAGGACCCAAGACTGGCTACACAAGGAGATGATGACCCAAGTTCTGAGAAACATCAGCATGAAGAGAAAACACAGAAGTGACCAGAAGGGACACTTCTGGATGCAGCTGCCAGGCTCTGAGCCATGAAGGTGGTGACTCATCCTGCGTGTGGTGAAGAAGCCAAAGCTTGGTTAATCTGAAGTGATTATCAAGGACTAGGTAAATCATGACCGTCAGGATCAGGTATGCGGCCAGGAGCTAATGGCTTAGCATCAAGTATGTCCTATAAGTAATCCAAGGCTTGATTTTTAGTTAGTTGGTGAACCTAGATTCAACATGAATCATGTTTGACTCCGAAATCTGCTTTCAAACAGCACAGGAAGGTGCTTCAGTTGACAGGACACTGTCTGGTATACAGGTCAGGTCTTCTGTCTGAGGTCTCACAGAGCCTGTTGTGGTTGGGTCATCTGAATACCTGCTGTAGGACCTGAGTACAATTTACCAGCATCCCTTACCTGAAAACTGACAAATGCCTCCTAATTCACCCCCACACCTACCTTCCACCAGCCTCTCACATTCAGCTACCTGTAGCTTTGTCTATAACCATAGCTGTCACTCTGGGTATTTTTCAATAGAAAACTCAATCTCCCTTAGAATAAGAATGTAAATTTGACCTGCGTCCACAAGCAACTGCTTGAGCTGAGTTCTGCCTTCCTCCAGGTGACAGGAAACATGTGGGAACTTATGTCCTCTCAGCCAGCCCTGAACAACAGGAAGGGGCTGCCTTGTTTTTACACACAAAGGGGCTGACTCGAGCAAGTCGGGATGACCGACCGAAAACTGCCTTCAATCTAGGAACCGTTCTCCTTCCTCTTCACATCTGTTTCTAATTCTGATCAGGAATCCCCCTCAACTCAAGACAGGCAATTTAAAAATACTCCCTGCCAGGCCACAGGAACCCAGAAAGGACTAGTGTCACCCCTTCTCCTCATCTCTGTCAGTGTTTCTCTGTAGGAATGGTCCTCTCTGGTCAAGGGCCTTAGAGCCAGGGTGAGGATCTATACCCACTCTCCCCTTGAGGTAGAGGACTATTCTTCCTCACACTGCTCCAACTCAAAGGGACCTTGACCCAGGCTTTAGCTGGGGGAAACAAAGCTCAGGGGCCATAGGAAGAAGCAGGATGAGGCAGCAGGGAATAGATCCTGATATGGTCTTCTATCCTCTAGAGCTCAAATAGTACCCTTTGCCATGGGGTAAAGAACATCATCATCCAGGAATGACCCCAAATGTGAATTTGGCCAACACCAGAGAAGCTGAATATGATAAGTTCAGAGCAACAACTCCGCATCCTAGGGCTGGTGTGGGAAAATTCTGTCAATCATGTTTTAAGTAAACGCTAATTGGCCAGGCAGGAAGTATAGGCGGGAAAACCAGACAGGAAGTAGAGGTGGAGCAAGGAGAACAGGAGAAATTGGGAAGCAGGAAGCTTCCCTGGCATTCCTGCACAGATCTCCAACAAGGCAACATGTAGCAGCCCAGCTGAGAGAAGGTA
>JAQHUG010000068.1:2247285-2260629 GCA_028555095.1 Dicrostonyx torquatus | reverse complement strand
GTAAGAAGCCTGAGATAATGGGCCAATCAGTTAATAACCTAATGTAGATTCTCTGTGTGATTTTCTTTGGGGCTTGCTGGCTGTGGGGTACTGGGTAGGACAGTAACCCCAACAAGCCGGCCCCCTTGTTACACTAGGGCTTTCTGGTCTTGTTTTCCAGGTTGAAATGGAGGTATCTGGGATGCAACCAGGCACAGACAGGAGATCAGCTCTGTTGGATCTCTCATACATCCTCACTTGCCCTTTCTTAGTTAATTTCCCAGGATTCATAAGTACAAAACTCACATCTCAAAATGTTCAAAATACACTCGGCTGTCACTTGTACCTGTCACTCCAAAACAAGCAATTTCATCCTCCTACATGAGGCTAGCAAGCAGATGAACAGGGTACCCTCAGTGTGGTTCCTTCCTCAGGCTGTAGTCACTCTACAGTTTACTTGCCCTGTCTGGAATGATGTTCTTTAACATAGGTCCCCATTGACTTAATCATACATATTCATGGTGTGTAATGGAATATCTCCATACATGAATACCAGACACTGATAATGATCCAGTCAAGATGATGAGTATATTTCTTATTTTAAATATTCATTTCTTTATCAAATGACATTTGGAAATGAGAAAAAACCCATCCCAGCCTGGTGTGATGTGGGTTCAGTGGGACTTGGCACTGCATTTTTGAGGGCTGGAAATCCAGATTTTTTTTCTAAGCTGCCTGTCTCATAACTTCATTCTTCAGGGGTTCCCTGAGAAGGGCTGAAGGAGACATATATGGGGTCCAGTTTAGTATTTTCATGAGTTAAGGGGTGTGAGGTATGTGCCCACCTAAGCTGGCCCTGTGGAAAGAAAGCAGGGCAGTAAGTGTAGCCTTGGCTGGTGGCTCCATGGCTTCACTTAGCAGAATTACCTGTTTTTAAAAGAAATAAGCATGCACGCGTGCGCGTGTTTGTGTATGTGTGTGTGTGTGTGTGTGCGTGCGCGCACATGCACGCATGTGCACATAGCCTTGTATGAGTATGAAAGTGCTTGTGGAAGATAATAGTTGATATCAGTACCTACCTTGGTCTTTCTCCCTCTTCTGTTTTGAGACAGGGTCTCCCAGTGAACCAGGAACTTGCAAATTCAGCTACACTAGGGATCCTCCTGTCTCAGCCGCCCCAGGGCTAGATTATAGATGCATGCTGTTTTCACAATTAAAAAGTTATCCTCAGCCCTCTGGTCATCTTGAGATTCTCATTTTGTAGGCTAGATTAAATCAGTATCTTTTTCTTTATGGACTACATAGAGCTTTGAGGTAGTGTTGAGAACCAGTTGGCAGTTCAGAGGCTTATGAATAAGGCTGGTAAGAATGTGCTAATGTGCAACTCGAAGACGGGAACAAGAAGGGAAAAGGGAAGGGTGAGTCTCAGAGTGACAGGATATTAAGGATTCAGGCAACAAAGACTGGAGCCACTTGACTCCAATGCTAGAGTCCTTCCCCAGAGCACTTCACACAGCACCTGGGCATGGCAGGGGTAAACAAAAATTAAGAAAATTGCTCTTCAGAGTTGAAACTGTCTCTACGCTATCACGCATCAGGTGGGAGATTGGGCAGGGATGACACGGGGCTTTGGGTTACCTGTTGGAAACAGGCTTGCACCAGGTTCTCCGGGAAGAGATTTCTAATGAGATCCAGAAAGGCATCCAGGCTAGACACCTCGTCATTCTTCTTCCCAGGCCCCAGCTGCTTCTTGAGTTTGGGATTGCCAGGGTGGATGGCCAGCACCAGGATGACCCCCAACACAGCGGCAATGATGGTCGTGGACATGTAGTATACCATGGCTCTCGTACCTAGGCGGCCACTGGCTTTAGCATCCAGGCCTGACAACCCTGTGTTATAAGAAATTCAGAAAGATCATTTCTGTCCTTTTCTACCCCTGACCTCATCTCTACATATCTGCAACCCCCGGTTTTCCATCATTCAGTTACATTAGTGGTCAACTAATACTCTCCCGACTAAATATGTAATCAATTCTACGCTTTACATTTCTATTTTCTAAAGTTATTTTTTTAGATTTCTTTTCTTTTTTCCAAGACAGGGTTTCTCTGTGTAGCCATGGCTGTCCTAGAACTTGCTCTGTAGGTCAGTCTGGTTTTGAACTGACAGAGATCTGCCTGCTTCTGCCTCCCAAGTTCTAGGATTAAAGACATGTGCCACCATCGCCCGACACTTTTTGAGATTCTTGAGAGCTGGGGAGAGTTGGTGACAATTGGCTCATAGTTTACAGATGGCTATATAATTTACATACCGTCAATCAGTATCACATATGTGAAAATAACATTGAAGAGTTTTCCATTTTTAGTTCCAGGGTAATATATTTTCCATTTTGTGACCTTCAGTATCTTCTCTGGAGTGATGGTCTAGCCGAGGCTAGTGTTTCACCTGTGTTTCTATTGCTATTTATTGTCCTTATTTAGGAGAATCAAAAGCTGGAACATCAAAATCGTGTTCAAATGTCTTTAGACTACATTACTAGAGCCTTAAATGGAGAGTCAGCATGGCCCTCCCATCTCTCTGTGCTGAAACATGGTGGCCCTCATGTGTAACCTCATGTGGAAGAAGCAGCTGCCAGCAGCGTGTGCAGCATCTGTCCTGAGTGAGGTGAGAGGAAACCCCAAGTTAAGTCACACAGACCTCAGGTTCCAGTGGGTTTTCTCCAGATGCTTTTTCAGTATGCCCACTTCCTAGTTTCAGTTCCTGCCTCTGCTGAGCAGAGAGACTGAACCCCTTTCTGGGGATAGGCCCTTTATCACATGGGGGAGGAAGTTGGTGTGAATTTCTCTGAATCAATCTGACCCATGTATGACCCACATCTCTCTACAACCCAAAATCTAATTCTGGGCAAGGGAAGCCATGTTTCTCTTAGCTGGCCTGTATGAGATTTGCTGAACAGGACAGGAGAATATTTTCTCTGGCTTAGAGAGATTCATTCAACCCAGAGTTTAATGATGACAAACTCATAGGTCCCTGAGACCTGAGACCCGGTGTTGCTGGTGTGAGGCTGTGGGGCAACTGGCCCAGCATCTGAGTCAGCTGGTGTTATATAGTCCTGCTTCCACAAGGGGGTCAGTGCCGAGGACAGCACTCAAGGTCACCTGGCTCACCGATACCTAACTACAAACCAGCTTGGTACCTCTCACTCTTTTTGTTTCTTTGTTTCTCTGTAGCTTTGGAGCCTGTTCTGGAACTAGCTCTTGTAAACCAGGCTGGCCTCAAGCTCACAGAGATCCACCTGTCTCTGCCTCCTGAGTGCTGGGATTAAAGCGTGTGCCACCACTGCCTGGCTGGCACCTCTCACTCTTAATTCCAAAGTAGTCACTAAGCAATTCAGCATACCCTGCTTCAGTAATATTGTCTGGTGAGAAGAAAATTAACATGAGTTCAAACATAGGAAAAACTCAAATTAATTAATTAATTCTTTTAGCGAAAAATATTAGAAAGTATGTAATCACATATTAAGGATATAATCTTTGAAAAACCCTCAGCTTTTATGCCCAGCATTTAATCTCTTCTCAATTCATATCTTCCCATATGCCCAAGTAAATAATAAGGGCAGTGTACTTTTTTCAGACCAGTTTCTGAATATGATATATTTTTGAAAATATTAAAAATGAAACAAGATACCATCACTTTTAATACAGTTGTTCCTTTATATCTTTGTCTGTTAGAAGGAAAGCCAGAGTGAATGATAGATGGTATTTTTTCCCTTTTTAGGACCAATGATTTGTATCTTAGAGATAGTACGACGTTCAGAAATGCAATGATACAGTCACATCCACTGTTCAGCCAAATAGAAACTCTACTTTGAACTCAAAAGCCAGGGCAGGGCTATGCTGCACTTTGGCAGGCACCAGGAAGGAGCTCTCACCTGTGATTAAACTGGAGATGATGAGAGGGAGGATGAGCATCTTCAGCATCCTCATGAGTATGTCTCCCGGGAAGGCTATTAACATGACCACATCAGGGTGGATGGGAGATGCCAGGCGAAGCAGCCCGCCACATACTGCCCCCAGGATGACACCTGTTGACGAGGGGAGAAAGAAAGCTGAACTAAGTTTTTGTTCTCGTCAGATGAATAACTCCACAGACTCCTCTCCCTGATTTTCTTTCTCGTGCATCTGCCGAATACCACAAAATAAAGACATGACACATGGGGAACCGATTTTAACAACTAGCACGATACCTCTCAGTTACAGCTCCAACCATTCTAACACTAGGGGAGTCCAGAGAACATTTTTAGTACTCCACGGGGAGAAACAAAGACCTGACTCTGAAATCTTTTGAGATATTGATTTCACGTAGCATCACAAATTCTCAGAAGAACCAACTACCAGCAGGCAGTGTCCTTTCTTCTCTCAGTCGGACCTGGCAACGTGATCTGGCATTTGGTGTGTATCTTCCCTTTTTTACTGGAGGCCAGAGGCATACAGGGCTCTAATGATCTATAATCTGGGAGGAGACAAGTCGAGCAAAGATGCTGGCAGAGATGCTGTTTGCTGCACAGACTCCTACATTCCACAGAAAAACCTTAGACTGTTGAAAATGGGTGGCCAACATAAACCACAAAAGCAAAAACTAGAATCCAGGCCATAGCCCCCTTGGCGATGGGGAAAGAGTTGCCAGTCACATGGGTCATGGAGTTAATTCTGGGGATGTACGGTGAAGGGTGCAACTCAAGGACAGATCTATTTTCCTGGATCTACAGGCTAACAAAAAAAGTCATACTGTCAATCTTCTTTGAGTCCTATGATGAATGAGACTTGATTACATACCGTGTGGGTCTTAAAATAATGTCTGTGGTTCCCTGTTTCTAAGTAACTAAGGCAATCCCCAGCTTTGATTCCAGTCCACTGGCAGCTAAGACGGCACAGTGGATGGACGGGTGGGTGTGAATGATGGTGAGGAGGTGGGAGGATGAACTTTAGTTGCTTCTCTGTAGCCTAGTTGAGAGCCGAGGAACAGGGAGAGAGTCGAGAAGAGAAACTGCGGCTGTCATTACAAGAAACTGCCATTTACTCTGTTTTCAATACACCTTGTAGAAAACCCAAAAATGAGATTGTGTTGACACCTCAGACCAAAGAATCACCCCAGAATGAGGTCTCTTCCATGCTCCCCTCGCCAGCTTTATCAGTTAATCAAAGTCAGTGATGTTTCTGGCAAAGGCCTGATGGGGTTTTCTGACCCTGTTGTCTTTATCTTGAAGCAAGTATTTCTCTAAATGTTGTCTTTTGCCTGTCTGCTCGGAGATCACTCAGGTTTGCAGCATTACCAATTCCTTGGCCTCTCTCCTAACTGCTCAAAACATAGTCTTCACGAGTGTGGCCGGGAACCTGCATGTTCACACTCACGGGGAATATACACACACATTACTGAGAACCACAGATTCCAGAGGACAGAAGATGGCTAGTTGAGGTAAATTTGCCTCTGAGGCAGCAGGCTTCCTTTCCTGGGGGAGACACTCTCTGAGAGGCTAGCTTCCCCACAAATCAGGCGAGCTTGGGAGAAAGGGATGGGGTGACCTCAGGAGGAAGGGGAGGAGAGACCGCCGGGCACCTACCAAACACAGTCAGTGAGAGCAGGAGGTTCTTCCCCAGCTTGTCGCACATGCGCAGGCCCAGGTTCCGGTGCTTAGGCTCCTCAGAGCTGAGGTGGCTGTCGTGCATGCGCACTTCCACCTGCTTGGGCATGTTGTTGGCACTGCAACAGAAAACAAGCTCATGATTAGTGACTCCCTGGGCTGAGGTACTAGGGGTCTCCTGTAGGCAAAGTAGAGGGACAAATTAGGAGTGATGAGGGCATAACAGGATTCCAGTTGACCTGTAGAGCAGATAGATACATTTACCACCCCACCCCCATTACCCTGTATCCCCATAGTAAGAAAAAGAAGCACTCCCGTGCTGACTCTGGGATGGAAGCATCTATTCCATTCTATTGAGATAGGCTTTAAAATCTACAGGACATTAAGTTTCAAATTCAGATATGTCAAGTTCCAAAATTTGAGCTCTTTCATTCTCTTAATGACAGGGGAAGCGTTTGTTGTTGTTGTTTTTCCAGGAAAGTCGCATCTTGAATTACACCAAAATTAGAATGCCTCCAAGTTCAAATTTTCCACATCCTACACGGGTGAAAGTCACACCTGCTAGTAGCCCAACCCTTCCCTCTTTCCTGGAAATATCACTGTATACAGCTAAAAGAAAGTTCAGTCAATTAAGGTCTAAATTTTTGTCTGTTTGGTTTTTTTTTTTTGTTTTTTGAGACAGAGTTTCTCTATATAACAGTCCTGACTGTCCTGAAACTAACTCTTGTAGACCATGCTGGCCTCGAACTCACAGAGATCAGCCTGTCTGAGTGCTGGGATTAAAGGCATGCACTACCACTGCCTAGACTGTAGTTTTAAAATGTTTTAAATCAGAGTTCTGCTAAATTGCCCATGAGTCAACACCACTAATAGTCAAAACAGTATGGCAGCATGTTGGCCACTATCATCTGAGATGCATCAGTCATGTTCCAGATGACACACCCTAAGTGAACACAAGCTGTCTTGGGGAGGAGTCTGCTCCACAGAACCCCAGCCGGGGAACTGAGAATTTTACTCCCCCTGCCAGCCCCTGGCTACATAACTTCCTAGGCCAGTAAGATTTTTAGAACGAAGCATGCGCATTTCCACTCAGGACACATTTGGTAGTTCTGTTTACAAATACCATCATTTGACGGGTGAAAACAAAACAGACAGAAAGACTGCAACACCCAGAAGGACAAGTCACTGTAGGCGACATTACAGTGCCTTCCAAAGAAGCAGGGTGCTACCCTTGCTCTGGTACTCTCAACGGACTGGACAAACCCTCGTGGAAGCAATGTCTGCCTGCAGAGCGAAGGTCCGGCAGCATCTGTGATGGTAATGGGGAGAGGTGGACATGTTAGTGTGTGCCATTCTTTTTAACTGAAGACCAGAGGCCAGGGCTCTAAAGATCTACAATGTGGGATGAGTCAGATTATATTATAATCCCCAGATAATAATATGGGAAGGAAGGCTCTGATAATCCTTTATGAAAATTCAGTAAAGGGGGGACTGGAGAAATGGCTCAGTCAGTAAAACACTTGCCCTGCAAGCAAGGAGGCTTGAGTATGGTCTTTGGAACTCACTTTAAAAATCTGATTGTGGTGGCATGCATTTATAATGTCATCACTTGGGAGGCAGAGACAAGTAGATCCCTAGGGCTTGTTGGCTAGACAGTCTAGCCTATTAGTGAGCTCCAGACTAAATGTAAGGCCTTGCTTCAGAAAAGAAAGGTTGATGGATGGCACCCGGAGAATGGCCTTTCACCTCCACATGCACATGTAGACATGTGCACACACATCTGCACATGCATGTGCACCCATCCACCTGGACAACAATCAAACACACACAAATAAAATGTTCAACAAAATACACGAGTGTGGTGCCTGCCCTAGGCAGTCTCTTTCTCCAGAGGGCAGGAGGAAGAGACAAGACTCATCAAGCTCCTGGCAAAGATGCCAATAAGTGGAAGGGCCTATCCAGCTGCCCCAGCATTCCAACAAGATATTGAAAATTTAGCTCAGAGATAAAACTTTGGACTAAACTCTGTGGCTAATTTTTCATAACAAGTTGTTTAATGTATTTGATATCAAAATGCCTTAAAAATCAAGAATAGTATTTTATAGTCTGGCAGGATACTCAGATGAGAGTAAGTATCCAAAACCTAAAAGGTTCCTAATGGCCCTATATTCTATTTACTAAATGGATATTGTAGGTAACCTCTGATTTCCTGTCACATGTGGGCACTTAGGACCACTCTGACCGCTTTAAAAAGAAATAGTATGGCTGGATCCCCTGTTCATAAGGATCACCAAGCGATCGGGGCCACTTCCTTCACTGCCAAGTGAAACAGACAGCAAGGGCTTCATGCGGCCAGCAGAAGAAAATGCCCAGAATGATCTCTTTAACATAGACAGACCACATTTCTAGGTGTGCATTGGGCTTTTTTATATCTTTAAACAATTCTCCAGACACGACTGTAAAGTAAAATGGAGCTCAAAACTTAGAAAATGGCCAGTGATGAACAGAGGCAGTATGAGTTATGAGATACTGAGCACGTGCCCTCAGCCAGTCTCTCCCTAAATTCTGGCATCCCCCCTGCCCGCCCCACCACGAGATCATCAACCCCCTTGCCTTCTACTTCAATTGTATCCTGCTGCCACCGAAATTAGAATCAGACCCACTCTCTCTATTAAAATGAGTTTAGCAAGTACTGAAAGCAAACATTTTGGCAAGTTCCACATGGTCTCATGAAAGCATTCGGCATCAAAACAGCCACGGCAAAATGGAAACACGCAGATAGTAGGCTCACAGTCGCACCCGGCCCCAAGAAGGGTTGGGAGCCTGCTGCACACATTTCTCTGCTATACAAAACTGTTTTTGCTTGCTTAATCGTTTGCTTTTTCATCTGTGACAAAAATGTCCCGGAAGTCCTAAATCAAAACAGCCACATCAAAGTGACAGCATCAAGATGTCAAGGATCCACAAGTGTTTACTTAGAATGCTTCTGACTTGCTTTCTTAGAATTAAGCAGATGCTCCAGGCATGTGGAAAATAAGTTTTAACATATAACTTTATTAATTTATTATTATTATTATTATTATTATTATTATTATTATTATTGGGGCATCACAGCACTCATATGGAAGCCAGAGGACACCAGTCGGGGGTCAGTTCTCATCTTCCACCATGGGTACTGGGGGCTAATTCCAGGTCACTGGGCTTGAACAGCAAGCCTTTTTACTCAGTGAACCATCTTGCCAACACAGAAAATAATTTTTAAAGTAAATTAGAACCTCAGTTGCAGTCAGGAACACAGGAAGCTTCCCAAACTATCTGCAATAATTCTGCAACCAACTGTTGCATTTCTCAGACCACAAGGGTAGCCTATAAAGGGAAAGATTCTAGAATATTACTATGAAATATTAATAGCAAAGATGATTATATACCATTGTGCAGAGCTGCTGTGGAGCCTACACACATTTAGAATCTATACATATGCTGGTTACTTAGCAAGCACCCAAGTAACAGGCACGGATTCATTGGCTATTCTTCATGCTTCTCACTCTATGGTCAGTAGTGAGTGCCTTTGCCTAGAAAAGGGGAGGAAGTGGGTTGGACTCTAACTATCTGCTTACATCTATGCTATGATAGAACCCTACATGGTTGCTACTGGGAATCACAAGAACTACACTAATCCAGGCTGGACAGGCATAAGGGGTATTCAGGAAAGGTCTCTCGGAGGGGCTGGTCCCTGTACTGGATCTTTACCAGTCTATGAGCTGTGAGCAAGCAAGCCTGTGACATTCCATAGGAGCACTAGCCAAAATAAATTGGGAGATGAAAAGATGTCCTGCTTTCTCCTAGGAAGGAAGCCTTTCCACAGACGTTGGCAGCAGGTTTCAGCACGCTCTTTCCATTCTCACCTTTAGTCTGGAAGGAGAGTGTAGCCCCCACTCTGTAGGAGCTACTGAAAATGGGGTGGTGAATAAAATAAACCCAGACCAAAAGCTCTTGCTCTCTTGGTGTGGACATGTAGTGAGTGGGAGAAGGAACAGATGGTGATGGCACCAGGCAGAAGGAGAGACAGTAGGAATATATGATTTTATGTCACATGGTCATGGCAGGTCTCATGAGTAGGGGACATGTGAACATCAGCCTGGAAGAAATTAGGAGCCTTTTTGAACTATTTCTGAAATTTTTTCATAGATTAGCGAGTAAAATAAATACAATATGACCACAAGTACAGCTACCCTATAATCTAAAACTCCCATCAGATGTAAATTGTTATGCCTAAATGTTAGATTTTAGCACGGGCACTGATTCAGATGAATGTCAAATAAGTAATAATAGGTCCTATTACCAACATGAAAGTGGCAGGGTTTTAATGACTATCCCAGCTCCTACTGGGATACATGACTACTAGAAGGAGGGAAGATGGACAGACAGGAGGCTTAAGGTCTCAGTAGTGTAAAGGTTTCCTTCCAAGGGAATGGACAAACAAGGCAAACCCTGATCTGTTTACTTTCCCTGAATCAACGTAGTCGCTCATCTTTTTGTTGGTGTCCACACACTGTGCAAATAGAACAGGGCAGTGAAGAGTTCAAACACTAAGGCAGGGAATTGGGGTTCACCAACTCCAGAGTGTTCTTCCCCATTCCTACCCCTGCAGTGCCTGCAGCCACAGGCACTGTTAGTCACCTCTGTTCTTACTTGGGGACATTCTGGATGAAGGAGCTGGCAATAATTTCTGAACATTAGAGGTCAACTCAGCCAGACCTCTCCCGTGGCCTCCATTGGCCAACAAAGGAAGGCCACATGACAAGAAAGCTGGGATGGAGGATAACTAGACCTTTATGGCGAGCTTACAATTTCTCCCAGCCTTAGTTTCTCCACCGAATTATTTAAACAGGCTGTTAATTTCACAATCGCTATCCAGCCCCATCTCACACATATGCACGCAAGCCCTGTTTCAATGGCAAATTCAGCTTCTCTTGCAAATTGTGCTCTGTGACTCAAAGGGAATGCCTAATGGAACCATGCTAAGTTTTCTCTGTACCTGCTTTTCATTAGCGTCTAATATAGCAACAGGCTCCTTAGATGTGGTGTTGGAGTCTGACTTCCTGCTGCACACTCTCCGGTCACCTCGTGTGGCACCAATTCCTTTTCTCCTCCCTCACTCTCTCAATGAAATGGCAGGAGAATGCCCCTCCCCCTGCCAGGAAGCCGGAATCAGCTGGTGCATCTTGCCTGGAGGTTGTGAGGTCTGCAATGCATTCATTCATCTGCATCTTCAATGTCCAATGCCAGGTTTGAGGGCCCGGGAAGTCACCGTGAGGGCAGAGATGTCCCCACATCACTTTTGCCCTATGAGACTTGGCTAAGTGACATAGTGGGCGATGCTTATTGACCAAGAAGTCTTTCTCTGACAGTTGCTATGTCTTCACAGACCCTGCACATACCACCTAAAGGGTTACAGACTCCAAAGGCTCCTCCAGTCCCTTTTCCTGATCCTTTCCCAGCCCCTGTGTCATTCACTAAGTCACAGATATGCTTTCTGGAAAGGTCCTGCGGAGCGTGGATTACTCCAGACTCCTCCAGGGGAGCACTTCCCCTAGGCTGTCTGAGTATATGAGGGGTGAGGGGCTGGCTAGAGCACATCCTAAGCTGTCCCAAGTCAGGAGGCTAAGACCTTCCGGAAGACAGCATTTGGGAAGGCAGCATCAGAGTATTAGATACATAGTCAACCCTGAATTTGCTTTCTTTTCTTTCACTTAAATGTCTCCACTGGTTCAACAAAACCATTCTGACAATTTAGTCACATTTGAGTTTTAGGAAGCCCACCTGACTAGAAAGGAAGTAGGGCCCAAGCAGTTCCCACAGTCTTTGGCCCTGTTTAAAGTGGAGTGGCCAGACAACCTCCTGAGGAACATAAGGAAAAACCGAAATCATTGTCTTAGCTTTCTTTTGCAGTGATAATCTGTGACCTAAAAGCAACATGGGAAGGAAAGGGCTTATTTCATTTCCACTTCCAGGTCACAGTCACTGAGGAAAGTCAGAGCAGGGACCAGGAACAGGAGTTGATGAAAAGACCACAGAGGGATGCTGCTTATTGGCTTGTTCCCTCTGGTGTTCAACCTGCTTTCTGATCCTGTCCAGGACCACCTGCCAAGGGCAGCATCACCAAAGTAGTCTGGGCCTCTCACATCAACCATTAAAAAAAAACCTGCCTATAGACTTGCATACACATCAATCCTATCGATGCATTTCTCTCAACTCAGAATCCTTTTCCCCAAACAACCCTATCTTGTGTCAAGTTGGCAAAACAAACAAACAAACAAAACGAGCATAATAATAAAACCTCTATACTTTTGGGAAATCCTCTCTGGGAGAGACACCTAAGGTTATCTTGCTCTCACACATCTGCCATTTCCATGAAGACTTACTCACCACGGCACAATTAGGAATGTTTGACCGTTCCAAATTGGCAATCACTTCTGAAAATAAAATGCCATGGCCTGGAAGCATGCTGGTCAGCCCAGGCCCCAAGGACACACTTCCAGAGTAATTGCTGCCCACCTCTGGCTCATGGAACATGAGAATATGTCTGAAAACTTCACTTAGCTCCAACAAAGTAGGGAGACCACAGGGCATGTCCTGAGCCACAGGGTACTTGGCCCCATTTCCAGGTGAATAAAGGCCATGTGACTTTCATTAAACTCCCTCCTCTGGCTGAAATACCCTTTGCATCACTCCATCCAGCCCAGCCTTCTTAAGCCAGCATCCACTTCACCTTCAAAACCCAGGCATGCTTTCATCCAGAGGCATTGAGTCCCAAGATCAAGGTTTAAATCCCCGCTCTGCAGGTTGCTCTGCAGGTGCTTTCAAGGCCTCTTTCACACTTTGTGGCTTATTTTTCCCCATGAGAAGATGGATGCTGGACTAAGACTCTCATATATTAGCTCTCTGCCCACATGTAGCATGATATCTGGAAAAACTATATGTTTAATTATTATTTGTTGGACAAATGGATGGATGGATGAATAGATTAAAAAATAAAATGCATCACAATTCTGTGTGCTACTCAGTTTTGAGAAGTAGTATGGTTCAGAAGTCTGAGAAAGGGAGAGGAATGAGAGAAGTGTAGTTTCTATCCAAGTCCTGGGTATTTATGGATGGATTCTAGGACTCCTGAGGATAGCAAAATTTGAGGATACCAGAGTCCCTTATATAAAATTACCTAGTATTTAACATGAAAACCTACACACATCTTCCTCTGAATCAGCATAACAATGAATATGCTATGGGGCTAAGAAATAACGACAAGCAGAGGGGTGGGGTCTGTACACATTCACTATAGGCATAATTTTTTATTTAAAATATTTTTTGCCCATGGGTGGCTAAATCCATGTATAGGAGATCAGCATTAGTTGTGAGGTATATGGCTGCAAGCATTTGAGGGAGCAATGATTTAAGGGGTGATGGAGTGATCTGGGGATACCTGTGAGAAGAAGCAAGGGTAGGAATGACCTTCCGAGGTCATGGCTTCAGAATGACACATAAACAAAGCATGAAAAAAGATGTCTGAAGCCCCTTAGCTTACAAGTACAACAGGAGTTTCGGGTAGCATCTTAGGATGTGGCCAAGGGTAACAAGGGCTTTTACATGTAGTAGGAGGCCATGACATCACTTTGTTTGCACATCCTAAAGTTACTCTAACAGAACCACACACCAACAGCCCTGAAGTG
>JAQHUG010000068.1:2216691-2246335 GCA_028555095.1 Dicrostonyx torquatus | reverse complement strand
GATCATCAACATTTGACTCCTAAACATCCCAGTGAAAAGGTTTTCATTCCAAGTGTTCTAGAAGAAAGATTTTTCTCCTTCTGAGTTTATATAACCTTCTATTCAGAGTGTGACAAGATTTCTTCATGTGTCAATGGCTTACCTGGTTGGCTCTTAAACTATGGCACCCAAGCTAAGATAACATCTGTCTTTGCAGAGTCCTCTATATTACAGCATGCACAATGTCAGGCATCTATTGGGTGCTGAGTAAAACTGGAAGATTGAATTAAACATTAGGACAAAATACAGTAGTGGAATTAGATGAGGTCTGCAGTATTTCTTGAGTGGAGACATCTGGGCTCAAATACAGAGCAGGCTTTGAGTTAAGGCAGAAATGTCAGGCTTTTTGTGCCTTGCGCATTCTTTCCTTCTTCCCCCACCCACGCTCTCCCAGTGTTTCTGAGGCTACATTCAGAGCACACTGAACCTTTTGTACCTTATTTGAGAACAGACCCCCCAACTCTGCAGTCCATTAATAAGAGACTGGTTTTTATGGGGAGACAGGGGAGAGGTTTATATCATACACAACCCAGAAAACTTCCATGGTAAATTTTCATTTGGAGCACTTTGGTTCTTTCCTTAGGCCATTGTGCCATGTTGGGTGCAGTAAAGGGTGCCATGTTGGCCACTGCATCATCAACGCTAGACTCGTAAGCAACCAGGCTAAAGGCCTTCCATTCTATGTGTTCTGAAAGAAAATTTTGCTCCTTCTCAACTTACAAACCTTCAAGTTGAAGCAAGGTTTTGCCTTGAATCAATTGCTCACCTGACTGGCCCAAGGCTGTTGTTTTTATATTTGAATTAACAACATGCAAACACAGGGTGGTTTCATTTCAATCCAAATTTTACCTTTCTTAAAATGTGGAAAATAGAACCACTCTGTGACATACCTCTGAGTGGTAGTTGGCTATCAGTTAGAAATGGGAAGCGAATATACTTAAGAGTCCACAACCACAGTTCCCACCAGTCCCTATTGCCTTCTTGACAAAAACACCAAGTGTCCATTAACATTTACCAGCAACCACCCTGTGGTGCTTTCCTAACAGAAGATAAGTTGCCTCCTGCCTGCCTCCTCTGAAGTTAGGGGCTCTTTCCCAGTTGAGTTCTATTATTGCATGGGCGAGACCATTCTCTGCATGCTTAAACAAAATTCCTGCACACAAAGTAACTATGCGCTCAACAGGAGATAAAAGTTATAACAGTGAATCATCTTGATTTTACAAGGATGCCACATAATTTATAACTCTGAGCAGCTTCTCTGGGGACAAATGTGAAAATAGAAATGATCTCACCTTCAGGGCAGTGCAGAAAGACCAACATGTAACTGGCAAGTTATAGAGAATGGAGGGGCCTCCATCTTCTTCTCTGCCTCTCCCCTCGTTATCAATGGTCCAAAATTAGATCTCAGTGTGCTAAGACACCCAGCCATGACATCAGCCTTTTCTTTACAAGTCTACAGTGGGGGTAGGTGCTAAAGATTGTGGGCCGGAACCACGACATATAAGGGTTGGCTTGGCAGCAGGAGTTTGTAGCATCTCTGAAGACAGTTGGTTTGTGCACTGGGATGAATGACTATTAGTCATTTCATTGATGAGGGAGCAGGGCTGACTAACTTGCTTGCCATCAAGGAGCTGAGAAAGAGTAGAGATGGGGACAGCTCCGCTCTGTCTCCATCTAAGCCGGATTTTCTTCACTTTAGTATGGTGGCTACAAGAACCTAGAACTTTAATATGCGCAGGTGTCGCTTTAGTTACTGGATCAGAGACCCAACTTCAACTATCTGTGTGTGTGTGTGTGCACGCGTGTGCGCATGTGCACGCGTGTGCATGAAAGGAAGAAGTGCTTTGTTTTATTTTACTGATCTCTAGCAAACTTCTCATTCTCTGGTCTTACTAAGACACCCAGTCTCGATCTCACAGCTGCTAGTTCACCATAAACATCCACAAAACTTCCTTATGAACAGCAGCGCACCTATTTCTCACGATGATAGCCACTTAGGTGGCTTCAGGGCCAAAGCAGGTGCTTTAGACCTAAACACAGCAACTGTGTTAGTACAGTTAGATGAAGTCACTGGGACTGAACCAGAGGGTCCAGGGCTACTCTGACCTGTAATCACCCCTCACCGTTGGCTCTGAGGTGATGCTGAAGAGCTTGGGTCAGAAGGGCATGACGTTCAGCTTAACCCTTGCTAAGAGCAAAGTTCAGAGGATGGGTTCAAAAGTGCTATTTGCCTCTGAATGATGGAGACATCATGTTTTGGAGAAAGGATGACAACTCATCCTAGTTTAGTCCCAGCATTCATTCTACAGCCATGCAAAGAAAATCCCATCCAGTCGCTTCAGCCCTTCCCAGACAATGCTGATGACAGATTTCTTGGTGCTCTCAACACAGATCTCTCTGAAGGAGACCCAAGTATATCAGCTCATTAACATGTGGTCTTTTATTTAAAATGATTTCTAACAAGATACATAAACACATAAAAATCATGCAAATGACCATGTGATATTTGAATATGTGAACATATTGTGAAATGTGCAGATTGAGTTCAACTTACCTATCTCCTCAAATATTTGTCATTTCTCTTTGGGGAATGCATTTAAAAATCTCATAGGTTCTAAAAACACGCTGTATATTATTCCTTTTCTCTTATGAATAGATGTTCTCACGCAGTAGGTTAAGAGGTCCTGATGATGCTACTAGCATCTAAGGGGTTTGGGAGACAGTGCCTATTTTCTTCTTCATCCTCATAACAGCAGATTAGCAAGCAGGTGAGCAGGGGTGAGGTGTGTCTCACTATTATAACCTTCAGCTTATAAAGAGAAACTGGTAACATTTAACTTTACCAAAAACCGCCCACCAAACAGCAAACCAAGGAGAAACCTATATCTTTCCAACTTCAAAAGCTCAGGTTTTGATACTATCCTCAAGTAACTGGGTAGTCGACTCAACCACACCTCTCTCTTCCGGTCCAATATTTAAACCGTCTGATCTCCTCAGCAGGAGCTGCAAATCATGGCTCAGCATGGAAGTGTTTGCTGCCTCCCCCCATTCGCCCCCCCCCACTGGCTTAGAGGAATGGCAAACCAAATCCCCAATGCTACCTAGTTCTCTACAGCACTTGGGGACCAGAAGATTCTAAAATTTTTTTTCTTGATTCATGACTCAGTCTTTGTACTGGAGTTTGTTAGAGGATGTGAGCGATGGCAGTGGGTATAACTTGAAAGGGGGAAATCCAAGCACAAGATTCATCCAGGACCTGCAATCACTGCATAGCACACACTTAATCAAAATCCAGGGAGTTTTCCAGAGTAGTCGAGAATTTGATGAGCAAATCTTGGGACACACAAAAGCTACCACAGGCCACTCTCTGGCCATGGGAGAGTAGGGGAATCCTTACACCAGCATGCAACCAACCTGAAGACTAGCAGTTTAGGCGTTTTCTGCCCGCTAAACCAATCAAGCAGAAGCAAACCTGGGAGTCAGCAAGGCAGTGATCAAGCAGCCATTCAGTTCTTTGTTTGCAAATGCATTGAGGGGCATCTCATAGTCTTTGTGTGAGACAAACATCTGAGTCATGCTAGCAGCAAGAAGTTCCTCCGACTCATGAAACAACCGCCAATCCCAAATCAGCTCTTCCCACAAGCTTGAGGACCTGTCAAGACTCTTACCATCACTACCACACTTCCCAGCCTGGATTCAGACATCAAGGACTATCCATCAGTGTACACTTGTATCCAGAAATTTACTATGCGTACTAGATGCCTGGGAGGTGGAGTCCTTCAAGACCGCAGGGCCAGAGGAAACAGACACATACCCCAAAGCCACCCCCAACTTGTTATGTGAACTTGTCCATGTGACGTTTTTTATCTATCTTTAGGGTGAGAAGGGGTACAAGCTGTATGTGCTCAGGTGCAGGCCAGGGGAGGATGCTGAGTATCCTGTTCCATCTCTCTTCACTTGATTCTCCTAAGGCAGGGGCTCTCACCAAACCTGAATCTCATCAGTTTTGATCTCTAGATCTCTAGAGACCTTTCTGTTTCCCCTCGTGCCTTGTGCTATGCTTACAGACCTGTGGATATGGGGGTCTGAACTTCGGCCCTCCTGTTTACACAGCAAGCGCTCTTACCACAGGGAGCCATCGCCGCAGCTCCTAGGGCTCACCTACAAGTGCAGTGTTTGTGTAGCCTGCCTGGGCACTGCCTTCAGCTCTATATGTTGTTTGTGGGGAGGAAGCTCAAGCACCAATAAGAAAGCATCCTGGCACACATGACTGACATATGTCTCATGCTTCATAGTCTAGTTGTTCAGTTAGTGCTAATGTAATTACCACTGAAGTTAGTTTGCTGTTTTCCTTCGGAGGGCCGAAGTTCAGACCCCCATATCCACAGGTCTGTAAGCACAGCACAAGACACGAGGGGAGACAGAAAGGTCTCTAGAGATCTAGAGATCAAAAATGATGAGATTCAGGTTCAGTGAGAGACTCTGCCTTAGGAGAATCAAGTGAATAATGTTGATCGCCAGCATCCATTGAATACTCTTTACACGCAGATGTGATGTGCTGAGGTTTCATATTATATGGGAGGAAAACAGTCTATGCACTTCATAGGCCAAGGATCAGTAAACTACAATCATGGGAAAATCTCAGCCCAGTGACTGTCTCCATAAACAAATGTTTATTAAACTCAGCCAGACTGACTAGGGATTTTTTTTATTCCATAAGCATAACTATGCAATTAAAAGAGAAATATGAAAATAGGTGCTAACTGGCCCTTTATAGACAAATACTTCACATTACAAACCTATTCCTTTGACCTGTCTAGGGCCTGATGCTGCTCCTTTGTATCTAGCTTCTTGACCCTCCTTCTTCAACTCCTGTTCTTGTGGCTTGGGAGGAGCTGAGATTATGTCCATCTTGGGCAGGGTACATCAGAATGTTCCATTTAGGACCACAAAGATGCACAGGTAGTGCTTAGGTAGGGTTACTATGGCCGTGATGAAACACCATGGCCAAAATCAACTTCAGGAGACTTATTCCCCTCACAGGTCCATATAACACTTCATCATCAACAGCAGAGAAGGCAGAAACTCACTCAGGGCTGGAGCCTGGAGGCAGGAGCTGATGCAGAGGCCATGGATGAGTGCTGCTTCCTGGTTTGTTCCCCATGGCTTGCTCAGCCTGCTTTCCTATATAACTCAGGACCACCAGCCCAGAAATGGCATCACCCACAGCGGATTGAGCCCTCCCCCATTGATCACTAACTAAGTTAATTTTCTTATGAAGACATTTTCTCCTGTCTGATGACTCTAGCTTGTGTCAAGCTAACAAAACTAGCCAGTACAGGTCGGGACTGAGATCAAGTTAACCCAGCAAGATTCAGTCCTAAAACATTTTTTTTAACATAAAAGGTGGAGGTGAGAAGCTCTTGTTTGATAAGGTTTCTGAACTGCTGGAAAGCAAAACCAGATCTTTTAAAACATCTAGAAGCCCATATGGAAGTCATCTCCTTGTATTTGAAGACAGAGAGGCATGGCAGAGAAAGTTCTGATGATAACATTTAGCCTCTGGACCTAAGAGTCTGAAGTTACCTCTAGAAACTCCAGCTAATAATCTAAAGTGGCCCCCTTCATCTAAGCCAGGTCAGGCTAGGCATCTGCCACAACTAAAGAAAACAATCTTTTGAGAGAAACGGTATTATTTAATTATTTCTCCCACTAAGATTTAACTGTTAAAAGTCAAAGCCAGTGAGGCACAGAGGCTAGAACCTACTACCAAAGGGGCCAGTGTCCTGAGATCTCCAGAATCTGCCAAAGGGGCCAGTGTCCTGAGTTCTTTGGAACCTACCAAAAGGGCCAGGGTCCAGAGCTTTATAGAATCTGCCAAAGGGGCCAGTGTCCAGAGCTTTATAGAACCTACTAAAGGGGCCAGTGTACAGAGTTTTATAGAACCTACCAAAGGGGAAAGTGTCCAGAGCTTTATAGAACCTGCCAAAGGGGCCAGTGTCCAGAGCTCTCCGGAACCTACCAAAAGGGCCAGTGTCCAGAGCTTTATAGAACCTACTAAAGGGGCCAGTGTACAGAGCTTTATAGAACCTACCAAAGGGGCCAACGTCCAAAGCTTTTTAGAACCTACTAAAGGGGCCAGTGTCCAGAGCTCTCTAGGAGCTGGCTTGGATCAGGGACAGATCCAACAGGTTATTTTCACGACTTTGAAGAGGAAGCTTTGCAAAAACACAAAGCTACTACACCCCAGCAGCGTACTGGTTTAATAAAGAGTGTGGTCGTGCCACTTAACTGGGAAAAAAGTTACTGAGGACAAAGTTGATTGCCTTCTGGTGGAGTGTTTGGTTATCCAGCAAGTTATCATATGTAATCATATGGAGATTGACGTTGTAAGTCGACACCCTTCTGTGGCAAGAAATGAGTTAGGGCAGACTTCCTGAAGCCCAGGTTCCAAAGACTGGGACCCAGCTGGAACCATCTTTGCCAAAGGGTATCTTCTTATACAGGATCCAGGAAATGAACAGTGTAGTTTATGAAAACAAAGCCATCAGAGACATCTTTGGTACATAGGTCCATGTTACTCCTTCCCAGGTGAAGGACTTTATTATCTAAAGATGGGATGGGTATCCCAGAAGCTCATAAGGCCCTCTGTTAGGAGTGTGCTGGTCCTGGCACAACCCCCAACAAGAGATTAACTCAAGCATTTTTGCATATTTTCAAACACAATGAATTAATCTTAAGAGGGATGGATAGCTGGCTGGCTGGCTGCCTGGATGGATGGATAAATGCAAAAGAAATAGATTATGGATAAAATATTTTTATTGTGCATACAAAGATTAAAATCAGTATTAATCATAGCACAATTGATAGTGGTGCCTCCCAGGAAGAACTCCAGCGGTGTTGCATGTGAAGACAAGGTCTCACCCATCACTACTTACACTTTTATATGCTTCTAACATTTTAGCATGCAAGATTATTACTTTGTAATGTCATGATTAAAACTTCATGGGTAACATGAATATATTCAATGACACACCCTCTTCTTGGGGGTTAGCCATCTCTCAATGGTCTGGAATATTACATAACTTTAACACCATTGTCTCAGATTAACTGGGTAGGCTTTTTTTTTTTCCTTTTAATTTTGCTGCTATTGTAGACGGTCTTTTCTTTTAAGTTTGCTGATATCTGCTATTGTAGATGGTCACATTGATGAGAGTTCTCTGCCCACGTGTTATTTCCCCATGCAGAGAGAAGGAAACACGAGACTCAGCTCATGCCAGGCACATGTTACATGTGACCTGCTCTTTTGGAAAGTACCCTAACTCAGTGCCAAGCCACAGCAAAGGAGGAAAAAATGACGATAGGGAGTCCAAAAGTCCAGGCACAAAGACACCCCCCAGCCCATCTGGGCACATCAGGGCCAGGACAGAGCATCCTTGGCACAGAGATCAAAGCACTGGCCACTGTCTGGCCTTTGGTGCACCTGCTAGCCTCAGAAAGGCCCAAGCTCCATGTTGCTTTGCTGAAAAAAAGTGGACAAAGTTTAGACTTCAAGAGTATGGGACATGAAACTTGCTAGCTCTATGGCCTTCAGGAAATCATTCTATCCCCAGAAGGCATTTCCTCCTCTGCCCTAGCAGTGGGGGAGTCTGTTGGGGTGTGTGCTGTACAGTAGCCATCAGCCCTGTTCTTCCTTCTCTTTTCCTCCCCCATGGCCAGCTCTGAATTAAGGGGAAATTCTGTGAAAAAGTAACTGATAAAAAGAGACAATATAAAACCCAGTTCAGAGGAATGCTCAGACTTCCTAGAAAACACCACCAACTCTGAAGCAGTACTCTTACAAAACAAGTGACATAAAGGTCATCTCAGTGTCCATGTGCCTTCTTGAATTACAGTGTGGCACCCATGGGGACACACAATCTTAGAACATTAGCAAACACGGATGAGAGCAGCTCAAGCACTTGGTGAGTTAGAAGGCGTCAGTGAATGGAACCACTAGGTGAGATGCATGCTGGGTATCTGGTGGAGAGAGGGAAAGGGGATTGTGGGAATAATTCTGAATTTAAATGACATCAGGTTGTCAAGTTATCTGGATGGAGGTGGGACTCATTATAGAACAGGGTCTGGCAGATCATCTGAAGTGCCGTACATTAGCTCTAGACAGCTGATCAGGGGAGGTCCGCAAGCCCAGGCCACAGAAGTAGACAACAGGGTAGAGATCCTGAGGATTGAGACAGACAAGGAGAGGCAGAGGTGAGCCTTGGATGGGGGGATTTCAGTGGCAAGTTGACTATTAACTACCAACCGCAATCAATGAAAGTATATCTGCATGCCAGCCCCAGAGGAGAGGCCCTACTGGAATAGTCCTTTTAATGTTTGAAATTACATTGAAAAATCCACCAGTACAGAGTAGCATGAACAACATGCAGAAACTCCCATCACATTAGAACTCGGGGCCATGTAAGCGCCAGCCCCAACCTTTGCATATTCAATTGACAGAACATTTTCAAAAGCTGATAATGGGAGGCGGGGAAACAGGGAAAATGGGAGAGAGTAAGAGTGCTTGGTATGTAAGCATGAGGACCTGAGTGTGAATCCCTGCCCCATGCCAAGAGCTTGGTGTGGCTGTGGTACCTGTTGCTCCTACATTGGTGGGAGCAGGAACAGACAGATCCAGAGAGGTGGCTGACTATTCAACTTTAATTAACTCGAACAATGAACTTCTACTTCCCTGAGAGACTCTGTCTCGGTAAAGACAGATAGAGGGAGTAATGTCTACATGGACCCATGTACTCACACAGTCATGTGCGTGCACCACACATACACACCATGCACACACAGACATACACACACAGAGACACAGACACAGACACACACACACACACACACACACACACACACACACACACACACACACAAAGAGAAAAAAACAAAAGGGTGATAAGGGTCAGGCCTGGGGAGATGTTTAGAAGACTAAGTGCTTGCCATACAAGATGAGGACCCAAATCTGGATTCACAGGCTGGAAAACTGAGCACGGTGGCATGCATCTGTAACTCCCATACTGGAAAACTGAGCATGGGGGCATGTGTCTGTAACTCCCGTACTGAAAAACTGAGCACGGTGACATGCATCTTTAACTCCCATATTGGAAAACTGAGCATGGTGACATCCATCTTTAACTCCCATACTGGAAAACTGAGCACGGTGGCATGCATCTGTAACTCCCATACTGGTATGATGAGAGTCAGGCAGATCAGTGAGGCTCGTTGACCAGACAGCCTAGCTGAACTGATGAGCCTCAATTTCAGTGAGAGATCCTGCCTCAAAAAAATAAAGGTGGAAGGAAATGGAGGAGATATATGTGGCCTAACTCTGCTCTTTACACACAGGCACATACATGTACATTCACATGTGCAACCCTATACTAACAAGTACATGCAACACACAAACACATGAGAGTGTACACAGATGAGAACATCTATGATGAGCAAAAATCTAGATGCTTAATGTGGAAGTCCGAACAGGTGCAGGGGCTGGAAATCTTTTCAGGGTTTCTGTCAAAACATAAAATATGCATTTGTTATATAAAATTACTCTCATTACAATTGTAGGGAAACATATGTGCTCATAAAGGGTCTATTCTTTGAAGAAATATTTTCATGGTAAAAACTGGGGAATAAGCTAAAGTTGGAGTGTGGATGGTTGAATACATTCTATATATGCTGGTGAAGCAAAGCTTAAGGGCCCCTTTAAAAGATCAGTGAGCTGCTATGGAAAAGTATTTGAGATGCACTTTACATGGAGATTGAGTCTGTGAGCATATATGAACAATTATATACATGGAAAGAAATTCTGGAAAGGAAAGTTAAAAAAAACATTAGCAGGGTTGCCTCTGTGAGCAGAAGATGATTCTGGAAGAAGCTATGTGAAGAGAATTATTGCACATAATTATTTTCTGGGGTTTTAAGTAGAATTGCATTGTGTTTTTCTTTGCTTAGTTTCGAGACAGGGCTTTGTTGTGTAACACTGGATGGCCTGGAACTCAGTATGTGGACCTGTTTGGCTTCAGCCATCCTGCCTCTGTCTCCAGAGAGCTGGGATTTCAGGTGTTCACTATCACACTCATCTGGGCTTTTTCTTTGGAAACAACGTTGTTTTTGCATTGTGCTGCATAGTCAAGACTTCTGTTGAGAATTGTTAAGGGATCATCTAGAAAGGAAGAAGACTTCCATCTGAAAACGAGGAGCCTGTACAAAGGCAGAGGCTGGCAACCCCTGGCTGATGGATACCCTACTCCCTCTAGCTCACTAGGTCCAGGTATTGACAAAAGATAACCTTCTGCCCCAACAATCCAGAGTTTGTGTGTTTGAGACTTAGAGCAAGCAACGTGTCTCGGAGGGTATTTTGTGACATACCCTTGGCAGAGTGTGCAGCCTCTTTATTCTCCGAGTTCAGTAGGAAGCGTGGCATGCTCGTTTTTTTATTGACTCCTTTTAAACTAGAGAAACTGGAAAATCATTTTCTCAGCTTAATTCCACTGCTCCTTAGCCAACAGAGCTGGCAACACCTTCCCATTTGGGAGCTCCAGCATCAAAGGACACTTGCCCCAGGCTGTTCTGCACATGCTTGTTCAACCACAGCACAATTTCTGAACAGATACTAATGACTCTAGAGTGCGATGGAGTTCACAAGTGGGACTCCTATCTGTGTCCTGCTCTGTACTCATCATGCAGCCTCAGACAAGTCACCAAAACTGCCATGTTCATCATGTCTGTGTATCGGTAATGGCAGCATCCAAGCTGCAGACTGAGATAATCTGTTGTCTTCAGGACCTAGCCTTCCATTTACACAAAGAAACACACACGCACGTGCGCGCACACACACACACACACACACACACACACACACACACACATGCACGCGTGTGCAAACGGGCGGTGGTAGTAGGGAGAGCTCTCCAAGTTACCTTGTGTATTAAGGACTGATGAGATTCCCAAACAATGTGAAATCTCTCTTGAAGGTGGCTATGCACAGATGGCCAGGCAAACCTTTCCTAGCAGAGAAAATGTCTGGGAAAGCAGGAATTTAACTGAGAAGTGGTCCTGATGAGAATTCAGACCTTCTTTGTCAACCCATAGAAAAGTATGAAACCCAGATATGATGAAAATTGCATTAACCAACATTATAATAATCTCTGTATTCATGGGCCCACTCAACAGATACCATGGGGTGTCTGCTATGAGTCTGGCCCTGTTTGGCATGCCAGCAAGGAACACTACAAAGACACTCATACTAAGGGCAGATAATAAGCATCAAACACCCCATGGGAGTGAATAGATGGATGGTGAATAAAGTCAATGGTTATGAGACTATGAGGACGCTGGGATGAAATATAAGGCATGATGTGAAGTTACCATGCAGCATCTTGGAGAAAAGTAACAGGAAGTGCAAAGACCCCAAAGTGGGAGCAAGCTTGGAAAGATCTGCAGTAGCCAGGGAGACTGCAGATTAATGGGCCCACTTCTTTGCTAAGTTTTTGCCTCATGGGGCAAAAGCAAAACAAAAGGAGAAGGCCAAACTCCTTCTGCAGACCAACTGGCAGGACTCCCCCCGAACACAAGATTCTTCCTGCTGTCTAGGCTAGAGGCTAACCCAGGGTAGTGAAGACCACTGTCCTAGGCCAGCCCACTGTTCTCCTCTAACAGGAGAGGTGTCTGGAGTGCTGACCTCTGTGACAGCAGGGTCAGATTCCACTGCACTGAGATGCAAGTGACCTGGAGTCACTTGTTGCCTCTGGAAGGCAACTGATTCTAACCACCAGCCCGGTACATACCCCAGTGATGTACAGCTGTTCTTCATGCCAGTGTCATGTACGACTTCAGATGTCTGGTGCTAAGCCTATCCCACCTCATAACTCTCACTAAATCCCAGGGTTCCAATTAGAGCTTCCCTGTAAAACACCCCATAAATGGTACATGCCTTGCTGCTGTTCTCACACACACAACCATGCTTCCCTCTCTACTCCTTCTAAGCCAATCACAACATTGTTTGGGAGGGTTGGTGCCTCCACTGGCTGGCAGGCGAGCATGACAGAGGCAGGGATGCAACAGGCAACCATGGAGAGGCAGAGATGCTAAGGACTGGGAATAAAGACCTCCTCCCTAAACTAAGGACATCTGAAATTCCAACAACAGGCAAGGAAGCTGGTAGGGTCAAAAATACATCACTTTCTAACCAGACTCTGTCCCCACTTCAAAGACATCAAATAATTGTTCATTATTTGGTCTTCAAGATCTACAAATCATGTGCATTTTTCCCTACAGAAAGCTGTACACGTAAAAGTGGAAATCAGTCCTCAATCCCATTGCCAGGAAAATTTAAGTCATACCCAATGTTTGTACCAATGAGTTACAATATTCTGTACTCATTTAAATTCATTCATTCTTTTAAATCTCACAACCAGTTTAGAGGCTGGGGTTGTTTTAAGACCCACTTTTCAGACAAGAATGCTAAGGTACAGATTGTAATGTAAGGCTCCCAGCAACGGAGCTGAAACATAATTCTACACCATGTTCTTAATGCATCTTAGCTCCCTGCTTTCTGCATGAGGCACCCATCCTTCACCCCATCTCCTGCTGCCAAAGGTCCGGCCTTGCAAAGAGGACCCTATCCTCAGGTTCTACTGCCAGCCCTCCAGCCTCAAGTGAGCCTTTCTAAGAACAACGTATTGTATAATGAATGGCTGTCCAGACAGGAGGAAAAGCCACCTTTCCGGCTGTCCAGACAGGAGGAAAAGCCACCTTCCAGTCAACTTCAGGGATATACACAGACCCGAGGGGATTGGATGGTGTGCATCCAGCCCAGACCACAATGGGTCTGGTGTGGTGGCAGAGCAATAATAGAAGATGCGGTCAGAGTCTCGGCTCAGTTGGGACCTAACCTTTGAGTGGCTATGGGGGAGAAAGAACCATGGTTAGTGGCATGTGCTCCTTCTGAAAGGCATAAAGGAGATAGGAGTGGCTTTCTCAGTGAATGATACTGAGACTCATGGGCTAGAATCATGTGACTAAACAAAATGGAGAAAAAGTGGTGACAGTATTACTCCAGTGGCCGTTAACTGACACCATGCAGCTAGGACCCCAGCAGAGTAAGGCCATGTGTTTTAAGCAGGCTGAGGAGAGCGCTATGACGGTAAGTAGGCTCGAATGGTGGAAATGACCCAGGGCCAGAAGGAGTTTTGACTTTGGAAACTCGGTTGCTGGTCTGGACTGGGGAGTCCAAGCCATTGGCCTCTAGTTAAAAAGCTGAAACAGCCTAGACAGGATGCTATCAAAGAGAGCTTTTAAAAATTGTGGTAAGGATGATGAAATGTCGCTCTCCACAATTAATGACTTCTGGTGGGAGTGTGCGTGGAGAAGGATTCGGTTTTCTTGAAGAGAAGAGGAGAGGAAAAGTCTTGGGGCTCAGGAAAGCCAAAGGCAACCATATAAAAAGGTTATTCCTGCCCATTTCATACTTATCTTTTTCAGCCTGTTCAAAAGTCACACATTGGAGTGGTTGCAAATATGAACTTCATAATGTAGCTATCATAATCCCAGCTCTCCCACTGAACAGAACTGTGGATGAGCCATTCACAGTCTCTAACTCTGTTTTCTTCCCTATGAAATGAGAGCACTGGATGGGGTCACCTGCTCCAGGGGCTGAGTATTAAGCCTTGTGCCTCATAACCAGTGTTCTGAGATAAATCAGGAAATCCTGGCATCTCACTCCTGTTTTCATCAGGGCAAAATGATGGTCAGATCACTAGAGAACATTCCCAGGTCCTACGGAAGAGACAATGTTTTTAATTCTGACATAGCTTGTTTTTCACAAATGAAGAGCCTAAGTGACTCTCCTGCCCTGCCTTGCTTTATCTTGTATGTGTGGGAGACAGACAGACATCACCTTCATCGACTGTCTGCCCCAAGTGCAGCACAATGTCATGTGCTTCCCAGCCTTCTTTTAAGTCCTCGCCCCAAGATACATAGGTTTACTCCAGGTTAACTGAGAAAATAGGGAGGCTGGGGTTGTGAAACTTGTTCAAGGTCAAATTGGAGAACTGGGTTGCAATCCTGGGATTCTTGGGCTGTCCCATGTTCTGTCCTGGCTTCTGATTTGAGCTAGACACGAGCCTCAAGCACCTGGGGATCTTGGCAGAGATACACACTGTGATAAGATTGCACAACTTAGAAAGTTTGGCTTAGGCAACAAGTCCTTTGATGATTGACTCCAATAGACTTGGATGACTGGTCAAGCCTGATTAGAAGATGCCTGGGCTAAGACTCGAAATTCCCTTGTGTCTGGACCTACCAGCGGCTGAAGCCATCAACTCTTAACCAGAAAATGTTAAATAAGGGATTGAAGGCTCCATTATTTCAGCCACCCCAATCTTAACCTTCCCACCCTTCTGATCACATACGCAAACCAGCTAACAGAGTTTTGTTTTTGTTTTTTAGGATTCAAAGAATAATCTCAATGTCATTTAACTAATTCTTTAAAAATTTCGTACAAGCGTGCAATGTGTTTTAATTGCAGTTGCTCTACCACTCTTCCCCAACTCCTCCCAGATCTATCCACTGAGCCCCCACACCCAATTCACCCAATTTCATGTCTTTTTTTTTAAATAAGCTACCAAGTCCAATAAATTCTGCCTATATATTCATGGATGTGGAGCCATTCCCTAGAGCATGGTATACCTTCTCTTAAATAAAACTGACTTCCCCTGGAAGCCATCAACTACCAATAGTTCTTCTTCTTGGGGTGGGGGCTCATGAACCCTTTTCCCTCGGCCAGCTAGAATTTTCTAAGTGTGGATCTTGAACAATGAACCAATCTTCCCACTGTCCTAATTCAACTGAAAGTAATCTGCCAACTCAGTATTCTTCTGAGCAAGGAATAACAACAGCATGTTAATGACAGCTACCACTTATGTGGACCTGGCATTACCTCCAATAACTCAGCAAAGTAATTCCTATCACCAGTGCCACTTTCCAGACAAGACCTCTGAGGCTCTGGAAATTGAGTGTGTTACGTGTGATCCGGTAATTAGTGAGGGGCAGAAACAGAACCCATTCCAGATACCCTGTCTGGGAGCTGGTGCTCCATGGTTTGCACGGTGCCGTCCCTAGGAAGGTTGGGGGGTATTTCCATTCCTTCTCCATTTCCTAGGGTGCTTTTAATGTTCCTGATGGGACCTCAGTTTCTACAGAGGCTGTGGAGTCTGTTTGAAGAACACGTCAGACCACAGAATTTTGATAACAATATAAACGTGTGTTCCCCCAGCCTTTTCAGCTACTCAGCCCGGGTTCCAACCAAATTTTAAGCTAAAAGTTGTCTGATGTTCAGACAATATTTTGTGAACCCATGAGACAGAGTGCCCTTGGGAGGGTGTTAAATGTGTATTTAAAGGCAAGATAGAAAGCTGTACATGCCCCATGAAAAGAGGCTTCAAGGGCTCAGAACACCAGGCAGGGGCAGACATTTGCAACCAGGGCTCACTGTGCACAGTAACTTAGAATTTTAACTGCTTTTTGTTCGTTTGCTTATCTTAACATTTAACACTTCTAAAACTTTGGTTTATATAGATTCAAAAACCATAACCATCTCCTGTGCTGATTTTATTTATTACTCAAATATAAATTCAATTTCAAGTGCACCTTAAGCGCAGGGCAGTGAGGCTCAAGAGCCTTCTGCTGGGCAGGTGAGGTGGCCCTGCTTGACTTTCTCCTATCATCTTGATGATTCAGGTAGCACTGCTGCTGACATCCATATAAATCCTGGCAAGCAACACACCACACCCTCCCTTCTCCAGAAAGGCCCCTGTGTATCCTTCTTCACAGGGGTCTAGAACTGCCTCCTCTTAGAAGCCCCCCGACCAGACTGCAAGTGTAACTCCTCTCTCTGTGACTGACTCTTATTGTCCCTGCTAGTCTACACTCCCTGTGAGGATAAACTTAGATCTTCCCCATTGCCACACAGAGCAATAAAACAAGTGTTTAATTCCCACCTCGAATGACCAGAAGTTTCTGTCAGTAGCCCCAGCAAACATCAAATAGAAGGACAAGACAAAAATCCATTATTAGGTGACAAAGATGTGTCCTGTGGGTGGCATCCTGGAAAAAGAGACCTCCTAGAATGGCTAGCAAGAGCCTAAGCCCAAGAGTGTTTTATCAGTCATCTTTCCAGAAGTTTCTTTTCTGCTCTGAAACTGGCTTTCATCAATGTGCAGTTTTATGAGCTGCCCCAACTAGGGGAAGAGATGCTATGGCGATTACCGGTCAGGAATACTGCTAATCATAGCTGCCTCACAACTGAGACTATCTGGGCCCAGCAGAGAGATCCTACTGGAGCAGAAATCAGGGGAGACAGAAGGCATAATGAGCCCTACAGAACTCCTCAGCCTCCCCCACCTCACCACTGACCCCCAATAATGCATCTGTAACTGTGCGCCACCTACTGAGGTACTTTGCCATTTTCAATATGCACACAACTATGTGCCAGAAGACTGGTCTGGTATCCCTGTAAACACCAGATATCTTCAGAGAATAGCTTTTGAGTCTAAGATATATACTTTTCTCTTGTTTAAACATTTCTGAAAATGGAATGTATCTTATAATTTATGTGATTTTCCTAAAAAGAACTTCTGGTATGAAACTTATGGAAACTCTTATGAATGATTGCACATTAGAATCCAAAAACATGGTCACTGAAGACACACTGACATAGAAATAAAAACAAATCAGTGATGGAGTGTGACATAACATTTCCAAGAATCAAACAAACACAAGGCTTCAAAGAACATTCCCTCTTTGTTGGCTGCTTTGGCCAATGTGAGCTCACATCCTCTACTTGGTTGGTAGAATGGCTTAAAGGGCAGATGTTGCCTTCGGGATGAAAGAGACCTAAGACCAGAGGACTGTGGATGGCACTGACCATGGCAGGCTTACTGTCAGGACTGCAGTGTCATGGAGTCCTGATCTCGCTCCTCCTGTATCCCCACTCCAGTCACCCCAAGCCTCCTTTGTTTTCTCCCATAACTAGCACCAATCCAGGTGATCAGCCCATGGGCATAATGAGCACCCCAGGAAGACATGCACCCGTGAGTTCTGTTTCCTGCACTGCAAACAGCAGGGGCTCAGACTCGGCTTCAGAGTGGGGCTGGTAACAGGCACAGACTTGCACACCAGCTGACTTGTTTCCTTGGACAAGCAGGTCACAATGGGAAGTCACTGTCTCATGTCATGTAGAAAGTGGAAACACTGCCCATTTTGAGCTGTGTGTTTGTTTGCTTTTTAAGTAAAATACAGTAATCTTTTTTTTTTACTAAAAATAGTCAGCATTACTTAATTTCTTAGCAAGCTTAATAAATGTTTATTTAAGTCTATCTAACTTACTTTCAAGTCCCTAGTAAGACAGCAAGTGGTTTAAACAATGCAAGCAGGCACGTTTGACACTATGGGTAGCAAGTCTAACTGGGCTTGCACTCCCTGGAAATTGGTAGGGAGTATTTTAAATTGCATCCATGGGCCTAGGAACACAAGGCTTATTTTGCAAATATGGTGCATGCATATACCAAAAATGGCATACAAACAAAGACAAGCACTTGTCTATGCATCAAGAAGACTAGGGAACCACCCAGTTCAATCACTGAGGATAGATGAAGCAGGTGACATGGGAACAGTGAAGTGCAGAGCCAAAAGGACAGCATTTGTTACACACGTTTCCATGTGGCGACCTCTAGTGTGTTTAAAACTCTGTGCACAGAGCACATCTAATATACCGTCTACCCCATGTAAGAGTGGTCCTAAGAATAAGGCCCAAGGTTAGAATGGACTTTAGGATAAGACTATCTACGCTGGGCGGTGGTGGCGCACGCCTTTAATCCCAGCACTCGGGAGGCAGAGGCAGGCGGATCACTGTGAGTTCGAGACCAGCCTGGTCTACAAGAGCTAGTTCCAGGACAGGCTCCAAAGACACAGAGAAACCCTGTCTTGAAAAAAAAAAAAAAGACTATCTAGCAAAATGGTGTAAGTTCATTTTCATTAAAATAAAATGCGAGACAACCTTAAAAGTTGGCATGAGAGCAAAACTGGAGAACACAATCCCAATTGTCTTCTTGTATATTATGACTGGAAGAGGACATCTGGAGGTTTTGAATCGCATCATCCCCATCCAAAGCTAAGATATAACCCTTGCTCAGAATCCATGTGGTTCTTTTTGTTTCCTGATACTGCTGTCAGTGGTTTCTGTTTCATCAATGCCTTTTCAAAAAACCACTTTCTTGGACTTCTGAAGCTATAAACCAACATGCTAAAAACAAAGGACGAGGTGTTAGAATGTTGTCCTAATTACAGTGACCCCTAAAACTGTGCCACGAGCCTAGAAAAGATGTATGGCAGAAGCAGGGAAGCCCAGCCATTTTCTTTGTGCATCTGGAAGAGGAGGGATAACCTGAAAAGGAGCTGAGGAACTAAGGTGGGCTGCTGACTCTTGGAACATCCACACTGTGCTGCAGGTAGTTAAAAGTGCACATTCTACAAGGCTCAAAGGTAACGTCAGACAAGATACTTCATGGATTTGGCAACGCTAGGAAGATACCTTTTCACCATCCAAACCAAGCCAGATGCTCTTTGCCAGAACAGGGAGACCCTCAAACTTGGCATCAATTTTGGCCTCTAAGAAAGGTTAACTGACAGTAAAATTCAGCACCAACCCTTGCTTTCCCATGTCCCTGCAGCAGAAATAGAGCTATCACGGGGCAGGCAGACAAGACAGCAGATATTGTATGCATATATTTCCATCTGACCCAGTTCTTCAGTAGTGCTTACTGAAGATGCTCACCTTCTAATCTATACAAAGAATCCAGGGTTCAACTCAGCACACATCACTGCACCTCTGCATGCTGAAGTGTTAGAGGAGAAAGCCATGGGTGACGGTTTGGTCAAAGAACCGGCTTTCCCAACTCACCACGGAGCACCTCCCTTAAAGAGGGAGAGATCCAGGTGGAAAGATGAACATCAGCAGACAAGATTCAGACCCAACAGAAAAACGTTATTGAGAAGTATGTCGTGAGACGCCTGGCCCATTGTGGCGCAAAAGGTTTGGGGACTTGCATGTCTGACACACCATCCAGAGATGTTTTATAGGCACAGATTGTGCAGGCCCCTGTCATTGTTTCATTCACAGAGCCTCTCCTTTCTAGCAAGGTCTGCTTTGCTGTAGGAGACAGATGTTGCCAAGTGCCAGCAATGGCTCTCACACACCTGTAATAGTACACGCTCCCTCCCGCCCATCTCCTTCCCCTTCCTTCTATCCACCCTCCCTTCCATCCCTCTCGCTGTTTCTCTTTCCTAGGTGTACAGTCCTTCTTCCCTTCTCATTGCCACTCACAGCCCACCCACTCCACGCTCACCCCAGCTGTCTGACCTGACAACTTTCTCAGCTGCAGGAGTCCACTGGCTTCCAAGTTCCGGGATGAACTCAGCTGTCCATCCCCAGGGTGAAAATGGGTATTTTAAAGCTTACCTAGCCAGTGCTTTGATGTCAAAGAAGTCACATGCTCTCCTATTGATGGCTGTCATTGGCTCCAGCCCCCAAGGTTGCTAGGTGTTTGTTTGTATATTGCATAACATACAAGAATTGAAGTCCTCATGGGGACCATTTGGGGCCTTTGATGTCCCTCTCTGCTCTGTGAGAAAGTCAAAATTATCTCCTTTGTAAACCCTGTGAGTTTCCATGGGCTAGCCCACAGTTCTGCAGTCAGCTTCTGAGTCCAGCAAAGTCACTTAAGCCCTAGCCATGTCACCACATGCTTTATTTAACATACTCCTTCCAAGAAGCATCATGAACTAGGCAAGCCCCCAAAGCCATGCTTGCTTGACTTTTACCCCTGACCTAGAATCTCCACATCAGTGCCGAGGACTAGCCCAGCATCTGAATCTCCCTGTAGGCTTCCATTCTCAGTGGTCCATGGTTTCATCCACTCAGTAGATTTTGCCCAAGGAATTCTGCTTTGCCTCCTAACCACCTTCCATGTCCTCTTCTGATAAGAGTACCTTTCTCCAGACTGTGCCCTCTGAGCCCTACTAGCACCTTCAAGTGTCCCTTGATCTAAAGAAGGGGCCTCTGAAAGGCTGGAAAGAGATATGTACCCTGGGTGATAATGTGAAACTGGGGATCAAAAGTTATGAAAAGATCCACTGTGAAGAAACTTATCCAGGAGCTGGGGAGGAGGCCCAAGGGGTATAGCACTCACCACACAAGTGCAGGGATCTGAGACTAGATCTCCTGTACCCATGCAGAGCTGGAGGTTGTGGTGCCCGTCTTAATCAGAGTGTTCCTATGGTGAGATGGGAGATAAGGACAGTAGGGTCTCCAGAAGCTCTACGGCTAGCTACCTGGTGAATGCAAGGGCAAACAAGAGGCCCTGCCTCAAACAAGGAGGAAAAGCATCCGTATGGGTACTGTGCATATTAGTGCACATACGCACACACACACACACACACACACACACACACACATACACACACACACACAAATATAGAAAGAGAGAGGGGGGAAGGAGGAAAGAAATGGAGAGGGTGAGCGGGGGAGTGGAAGGGAGAAAGCGAGGGACAGAGACTCTTTCAGCTTCACCTCATTTGGCTCCCAAGGTCATGGAGACCCAGGGTCCACCTACTTTCTTTAGGAAAGAACTGAACGTATCCTATGCATAATGGGCCGGTGAGCACACTCTCTGACATGGCACATGGCTGGCCTCCTGAGCCACAAGAGAGCACCTCTTGGCATTGCGCCCATAATCTCTGGCAAGCATTCCAAACTGTACTGGGGCAATGTTTCGGGTTCAGAGAGAAGCCACTGCAATGAGCTACATAGTGAAATGAAGTCTTATCACAGAGAAGATACTGGAAGGCTTTGCCAGAAACGGGCAGGAGTCCACCTGCCACATGTGGCTTTGATGTAGCATGGATAACAGAGCCTCTGTTTCTGTCTAGAGGCACCCAAGCTGGAGATATCTGCCCCAGAATGTGGACAGCATGGACATTTCACAGATGAGCTGATGTGTCTGCTTCCCATACCAGGGTAAGCTTCCAAAGGGTTCCCTGAGGCCCCCGTCTCACAGCTAGTCCTCATATATGTGTGACTATTTCATAGTGTATCTCTGGCCTCACTGTGGGCCATTTCAGTCCCAATCCAAAAATTCCACAGGCAATATTGTATCTGAGAAAGAAAGGTGCCTAGCTTGTCTCTCAGTAACAGCTATAAATAGACATGGCAGGATAATCTGAATTAGTGTACATGATGACAACTGTTGGCATGCCACCAAAGACTCATTCAGCTCTCCCTTTGACACTCATGAGCTGCATGACCTTGGGCAAATTGTCTTAAGAACACTGAATCTCAAACGCCTCATTCACACAGAGAGTATTTCTGGTAATAATAACAACATATGGTACTGTGGTAGAAACATAATCAGTTGGTATATACAGAAATATCTGGAAGAGAACATGGGACACACTGTGACCACTACCACCACATCTAGCATGTATTTGGTCATTTCATAAATATTTCTTGGACAAGAATATTCCCATTCTATTCTTAAGCCTTAATTCCCATTGAATAATTTGCTTCTGAGGATTGCTATTGGAATCACAGAAGAGGCATGACTAACTGGACTTTCTGCTACAGGCCTCTTGGAAGCTTGACTCCACCCACATCTAGCCCAGCCTCTTCATCCTCTTTAGCTGACATTTATCACTTTGGGCCATTGATACTAGCTGACCGTCATGGAAAGCTTTCTATGTGCTAAACACATTGAAAATACTTTCCAGGTAACTGACTTCTTTAAATCTTTTCATGTCTGTAAGTGGGGACTACTATATTCCCATTCACACACACACACACACACACACACACACAAAAAGAGCTGGGCGGTGGTGGTGCACGCCTTTAATCCCAGCATTCGGGAGGCAGAGGCAGGCAGATCTCTGTGAGTTCGAGACCAGCCTGGTCTACAAGAGCTAGTTCCAGGACTGACTCCAAAGCTGCAGAGAAACCCTGTCTCAAAAAATCAAAAAAAAAGAAAGAAAGAAAAGGAAAAAAAGAAAGAAATAAGAAAAGAAAAAGCCCGAAGAGGCTGGGTAACTCTACTAGTTTGCAGTAGGCCAAAAGAGACTCTGAGCCTGACTGCTGAGCTTCTGTTGAACTGTCACACTGTCACGACAGTTCCCTTACTGGTAAGGTGTGCTGCCTCCCCAGACAAGGGCACAGGTGCAGCATGAGTAAGAAGAAAACATGGACGGTGGAGGAGGCAGGAGTGGGAAGGTGAGGGAGGGAAAAGAAGTCGTCTCTGGGAATGTACAGAGATGACAGCTGGTTAATGGACTAGTCAGGCATAGCCCGAACAGAACTGAGCAGCACTCAGCCCTGGAGGACAGAGCCAGCCTGCTTCCCACCATGCAGGTCTGAGCGGGAGGTGGCCAGCAATCTGACAATGAGGGAAATGACAGGGGCAGGAAACACCTGGAACTTGGACAAGTTGTTAAGAGCAACCCACTCATGGTAAAGGGGTCTTTAGTGTGCACAGTTCATCAGAGATACTCTTGAGACTGGGAGACAGATTATGGACCCCGCCAAGAGATGGGCTTCTAGGATATGGGTTCCTCAGGGATTCTGCTAACTAATCTAGCCACCTGAGAATGATGGACAGGATTGAATTGAAAGTGGATGCTTTATAGGAATTGCTCACAATGCACAGAAAGAAAGGAACTTGCCCCAAACACACTTTGCTGGTTGGGGTTCAAGTCAGGGTTGGACCTGATGCAGGAAGAAAATCATGTACTTACTGAATAGACATCCCCACCTGCCATTTGTTATCCCTTCCCATCCCAGGCTATGGAAGGAGCAGGGCCGCAAGGCTGCACAAGGCCAACAAGTCTATGGTGCCTAGGAGCTGTGTTTCTCCAAGACTGAAGGTTAGCAAAGGACGGGTCAGGCAGGAGGGCATCCTTAGCCGGGGGACCTTGTGTGGCTTGTCATTGCCATTCTTACAGTTGCTATACTGGTTTTGATGCTAAACCCTTGACATTCTTTTAGAGGTGAGTGGAAACACTGAGCATCACATAATCTAGGCACTAGGAGACAGTCACTGGAGTCTGAGTGTCATTCACTAGCCCAGCATTTGGGCAAGTGGCTAGACTCATTCATGCCTCTGTTTCTCCTATGTAAAATACCTCCTGTCCACTTGGATTGGTACCCTCGGATCCCAGGACAGTGCCTGGAACATTGTTATATATTGTTATATGCCCTCCACACAGGGACCAGTTCCATGGCTGTCATATTTTTCTCTCTCTCTCTCTCTCTCTCTCTCTCTCTCTCTCTCTCTCTCTCCCTCTCTATGTCTCTTTTTCTGTCTCTCCCTCCTTCCTTCACTCCCTCTCTCCTTTTTCTTCTCTTTCCACCATCACTCTCTGAGTACGATCACTGTGAATGTAAAGGTATGTGGGTTTTGCAACCCTCAGTCCTTGAAACAGCCCTTTGAGGTGGACATCACAGAGAGCTGTTGAGACCAAGCCCATCACAAGACACTGTCAAGGTGATATAGTCTCATCATGTGGATACAACAAAACTGAAGCTAGCAGCTGGTGTGGGAAGTCCTTCTGTATATGTGTTGCTCTTATTCGTTAATGAATAAAGAAGCTTCCTTAGCCTGTGATAGGGTAGAGTAGCTAGGTGGGGAAAACTAAACTGAATGCTGTGAGAAAGAAGGTGGAGTCACAGAAGTCATGTAACTGCCACCAGAGACAGATCTACCAGAACCTTCCCAGTAAGCCACAGTCTTGTGGTGGTGCACAGAATAATAGAGATTGGTTAGGTCAAAATATAAAGGCTAGCTAGAAATACACTTAAGCTATTGGCCAAACAGTGTTGAAATTAACATAATTTCTGTGTGATTATTTTGGGTCTGAGTTGCTGGGGATGAACAAGCGACCTCCTACAAAAATTGGCATGCCAATGTGGTCAGCTATATCCACGTAAAACCTGAGAAAACTTAAAAAGGAATTCTAGATACAAAAGAACAGAGTTAAACATGACTTTTTGGTAGCAGCATTTTCTCGGGCGGGCTCTGTTTGCTAGAAGCAACCAGATGCACACTTTTTTTTTTTTTAAGAGACGGCTTCCTGACTCAGCGGTTGCAGCAAAAACTGCATCATGGCTTCTTTAAGAAGGCTTCCTGGTTCGCCAGCACAAATGGCTCTGACTCTTTCAGGAGGTTCAGGTATGGATTCATTTAAATGGGGGTCTGTGAGCAGAGTGCTACATCTTACTTAATGGCAACATAGACCTGCTATATGCCTAAAAATGGGGCAATATACATGGCTCTCAGAGGCAGCAAACATGCCTCCACCATGTTGGACTGGGCAGAGCAAGCAGGCAGGGCCGTGTTGGCCCTAGCCAGGGAGCATTAAAAAAAAGGTGCTTCTGCTCAGAAAATAATTACAGATACACAATAAAGGCAGATTCAGATAAAGACCTCTAAATGGGTCATGATGTTGGATAATGTACACAGGCTTGAGAGATAGAGGAAAAAGAATATAGACAGTTATAAAAAGAAGTAAATGGTTTAAAAAAGGGTAAAGTCTTTAAAGAGACAGAGTACCATTAGTCATAGATTAAAGGAGTACAGAAAAGATGGAATATACACAGAGAGTTTGAATTATGTACACTATTGTGTTTTCTTTAAAATCTTTGACTGTGAAGGAGCTAAGTACAGAGAGACATTTCACTATACAGGCTGCTAAGCTAAGCCAAGATATACAGTTTAAAGGTATCTTGACTTCAATCTTTGGGTCTAAGGATTTGTTGCTTTGGAAAAGGGGTTCTTCTTTTGTTCCTACAGAGGATGAGAACCTGTGGAATTCTTCCAGACTAATGTGGTTTGATGGACCAAGACCCCCCCCCAAAAGGTCATCATGAACACCCCCAAAAACTACTTTACCTAACGAAAAGCAGGAAGCAGTTTAGAAAGAACTATGCTCAAATTCCCAAATATTGTTTATAAATGTTTCTTTACATTTAAAAGGGAATATGCTATAGAGATGAATACTTTGCATTGGTATGGATCTTGATCTATTGATAAAATTTAAGGTCAATTTTGTTACACTGTATACATATATTCCTGCTCTTGATTAAGATATTGTGTTTGTGCAGCTCATTTAAAATTTTAATGTATAATTAAGAAATACAGGTTACTAGATAATCATCTATAATAGTCAAAATTGTAGTCATGTTAGTTAAGTTTTCTAGATATATAGGGATCTATTTCAGTTAGAACAAACAAGTGGCCTCCTATAACAAGCAGCAACAAGAGAAATTTATGATCTCCATTTCACAGGTGACATCACTGAGGCAGAGACCTGGTTCCTGTGGAACCAGGGAGCATATTTTGTTCCCTTTGCACAACTCACACATCAAACATTGGTGAGTCAGGAAACAATACCCACAAAAGTCATTTCCCTTGATTCCCTTAGGAATCATGGGGCAAAGACATGCTTAATTTCTTGGGCTGGGATCTGACAGAATCTCAAACTCTAAGCCCCTCAAAGCCCTTGATATTGCTCCTACTCCGTTGTTCAAAAGACAGCGTAGCAAGCTTACAGACAGCCCTATAGTTAGACAGAGTATGTATAAGAAGGCTAAGACAGCACACCCCACACCAGTTGCTGTAGTATCCCAAGTCTCCTGCCACCAAAGATTGCATTCAATTTCACATATAGTTCCGGGCCTTCTGGTTATCATAGAGAGAAGTATTCAGAAGTATTAGAGGCAAGAAATGCCACTAAGTGTCATATAAAGCATAGGCAAGCCCCACCCCTAGGTCTACATGGCCATTCCCTCTGCCCACTGAAGAGCTCTTGGCACTTAGTACCTCAGAGTTCATGCTACCTGAAGAAAATGCCTTTGTGTTCAAATATTTTCTGTATCTCTATGGAAGGATCTCATGTCCCTAAACACATGTTTTGGCAACGAAACGTCTCCAGTCGCAAGCCCCTGGTGTTTCTGTCATATTGTGCCATTGACCTCAGGCAAGCAGTCACCTGCTGGCATCTCTAACTGACTTCACCCAGGGCCCATCAGAAATGAGAAGGCTGGTCTGCCTGTGTTCACACAGCTGGACACACTGCAGAGTTGGCCTCCCAAAACAGCCTCAACATTAACCAGCAAGCCTAGACTTGACAACACAAAGTCCAGGGTGATCCAGAGCTCTGTGGCCCATCTGTCTCAGCTGCAGCTGCCGGTCCTTCTCTGGCTCACTCCCCACTTCATAACTGGGGTTTCCTGCAAATAAGCTAAGTGAACTCAGATTCTTGTCCTAGAACCTTCTCCTAGAAATTCAAATAAACACAAAAGTCACAGCAGTCTACTTCCAAGCAGAAGCGTTCTGAGTCTTCCCATAGTTCTGTCTTCTCTCTTTTGTCCTCTGTTATAAGAGGCACCCAGGCAGGAGCTACTTCTTGTATGGATCCCATTCCTAGAATACACAGTCAAAACCTGAAGTTCCCATTTCAGTTGCTGGGAGCCACTGAAATTGGGGGAAGTTTGCTCCTGCAGCACAGCCCGGTGGAAGCTGACTGATGCAGGACCTCTTACTCTTTCAGAACCTGTCTAGCCAGCTGTAGTAGACGCAGGCTGCTTATCTTCCAAGTGACACTCTCTACAGCGAGCATTGGACAGCACAACCCTGTTAGAAATGGGGCTTTGGAGACAGCCATCTCCCCTCTGTCTTTGTGGATTCTTTCTGTAACTCATGGTGTCCCATGCAATGGTGAGGCACTGGGGAACTGTCTGTAGGCTGGGCAATCTGATTTTGAGCTAGCATGTCTACCGTGACTCAGTTTATATTTCACAGCGTGATAATGCGGTCCACTTACTACTATGCGAAGAGACTAACAATGCTGGGGTTAGGGTAGAAAGGAGCGGAGGAAGCCACCCCAAAGCTGTTCTCCGCACTGTCATCATGGGCAAGTCCCTACCTCCCCACAGTCCCGAGGCAGGCTCTGACCCCCACAGCCCATCCCACCGGCATGACTCAGGTTCTGTGGTTCAGTGAAGACAGAAATGAATGTCCACTTCCCGTGTCCCTGCTTGAGCCGTCAGCTTTCAGAACAAGCTTGACTAACACAGTTTCAGGGAAAGGGTTTATCTCATCCACAAATGGCTCACTTCTTTGAACAAATGAGAAGTGAGAGTGACATTGTTGGCTCTCCATGACCTTGACATGAGTTGGGTGTGAACCACAAATTCTGCACCGACTGGGAGCCTACCAAAGGCCATCTTTCACACAAGTGCAACCGTTCCAAACCTCCTGTTGTAGTTAGTGTCAGAGCCACCTCAGCTACTATTCCCTCCAAAGGGGACGGCACAAACTGCATTCGAAGGGACAGCATTGCATTGCCTCGATCATGAAAAACCAGTATGTTCTGCCATGACGTCAACATGAAAACAAAGATAACAGGAAATATGTGTGTTGAGACTGGCTACATATTCTTATTTGCTGGACGTAACAGCATGTTAGCAGGGTTTGATCTTTTCATGATCAGAAAGATCAAGAGAAACAAAAGGCAAGCACTCTCAGCATGCCATATGACTTTGAAAGTTCCTCACTAGAGCACCTTAACTAGAGAACCTCTTGTGTTCTTCTGACATCAGCCGTCACTCACCAGGGCAGCCATTTCACACTCTCAGGGTGGTGGTATTGTGCCCATAGATCCTTAAACAGGGATGGTTGAGATACCGACAGCACCAGCCTTACAGCCGGCCCCTTGCTGAACTTCATCCTATTCTCCTATGTTCCACCTGTGTGACTTTGTCAAAGTCGCTAAGCCTCTCTGAGCATTTTCCTCACCTGCAAAACAGGGATGACTATGGTGCACACAGTTATCATGTGAAGGCCTTCATAAAGTTCTTGGCCAATAGTCCTGTTCAGTCAGTTATGGTTGTCATTACTATTTAGAATCATCAAATGCTTTTGATGTGTTTCTATCCATGTCTGTGTGTGTGTGTGGTTGCATGTGCACACATGCAATGCATGCCTATGGAGGGCAGAATCAACGTGTCTTCTTCTATCACTCTGCACCTCATTTTTTGAGTCAGGATCTCTCATTGAACCTGCAGCTTACTGATTGCCTAGACTAGCCAGCCAGTGAGCCCAGGGAATCCTTTTGTCTCTGCCTGATCAGCCCTGGGATTACAAGGGTGCATGGCCTTACCAGGACTTCTACATGGGTGTTGGAAATCCAAAGTAATGTCCTCATGCTCCTGCAGCAAGGATTTCCATCACCACCAAGCCATCTCATCGGCCCCATGCTGGGTATGGCGACACCCAGTCTATAGCTGACCAATAAAAAAGCCAATTAAGCAATCTGTCCAAATCACTTCTCCCACTCCACTAGGCTACTTCCTTAAGTGGCAGCAAAGGTTGCCACTGACATGTTAAGTTGGGTATTGTTATTCAGTCCTGTATCTTTCCTAACTCTGTGGGCCTGCTTCCCTATGCCACACTACGGCACAAAGAATACTGGCGCATGGCTGCAGGCAAGCCATCTGGGTAGGTTCAGGTATAGCTGAGATGTGTTATGCCTTTGGTCCCATCATGGGCAGGTTGCCATGTAAACTGCAGACCTGTGGAGGAAGTGAGAGGGCAGTGGCTCCTGGACCACTTGGAGGAGGAGCAGAGCCCTGCTGTGCATCTTATGGTAGAATGGATGCAAACAGAGCTGGTGTCTCATGCTTTCATTTTTAATGTTCCCACCTGCAGCTCACTAGCTGCCGCAAACACATTAAAAAACTACAGAGTAGCGTGCTACAGCTCTTGCTCGCACTCCTTTCAGCATTTCTCTTCCAAGGCAGGGGAGCAACTTTGCACCTTACTCCATGACTCTGCCATCTACGACGTTCACAATTAAGAACCAGGCAGTTGAATTAGAACAAGAAAAAATATGGTTAAAAGAGAAACAAACAAAAACCCATAATGTTTTAAGTTCATTTACCATTTCATATGGTGCTGCATCCATTGCTCTCCTGGGGTGCATGTGGCAAACAGGCTGCAGGTGGGACACTGACAACAAGGTGTGCTCTGGACAGGGAGTTCTTGACTAGAAGTGTCAGTGAGGAGTGTCCTTCTTAGTTGTGCTCAATGGGCAACCATAGGGTTAGCCCAAGACCTTTCTATGTCTACAGAAGATGCTGTTGGAGAAAAGCTGGGTCAGGGCTCGGTGTGGGAAAAGGACTTGCTACACAGTATTAGGCCATGAATTCAGAACCACAGGACCTATGTAAAAGCTGGGAATGGCAGTGAGGGTCTGAAACTTAAATACTTGGGATTCAGAACCACAGGACCTATGTAAAAGCTGGGAATGGCAGTGAGGGTCTGAAACTTAAATACTTGGGGTCGGGGCAGAGATAAGTGGATTCTACAAGCAATCTGACATAACCTAAGTGAGCTTCCAGATCTGTGAGATCCTCTCTCTCTCTCTCTCTCTCTCTCTCTCTCTCTCTCTCTCTCTC
>JAQHUG010000068.1:2175177-2208137 GCA_028555095.1 Dicrostonyx torquatus | reverse complement strand
TAGAAATCTCTTTGTTCCTCTCTAAGTTGAAAATTGGAAAAGTCAATCTCCCAGTCAAATTGGGAAAGTGGGCAGTTTTCCCAGAACATAGAAGGGAGGTAACAGGTGTTATTAACGTCAGATTCCATAGCATGACAAATACATGTCACATAAGTTCCCATTTCATCCTCCAGACAACCCTGCAAGGAAACCCGTATTGTTTACTCTTCCAGTTGGGCAAATGGAGGCTCAGAAAGGTTGAAAGGGTGAGAAATTTTCCCAAGGTTCAGCTCTTGTGAGTTCAGCTCTACATAGAGAATTACAGGCCAGCCTGAGATACAGTGAGACCCTGTCTCAAATCCCTTCCTCAAAACATTATATATATATATATATATCATGAGGGATTTCAGGAGCTCAACACTAGAGGAATATTGAAGAATGGTCCAGGGATAATTAACTTTGCAGCAATGGCTGGAACACAGAGGAGCTTATGGGCATTGAATGGTAGAGTTCTTGACCACTGAAATAAAATTTTAAATTTAAACCCATCCTACATATGTGAAAACCGAGGCTTGGAAAGCTTAAGTAAATTGTCTTAAAATTCTCTTGCCTGGGAAACTTACCCTTCACTAAACTCCAATTCTTTGTATTGTTAAATAAAATGAGAGGCTGGAACTTATAACTCGATACATCACAATGCAGATTCTTTCTTCTCCCATTGTCTTTCAGAACTAGTGTATGAACTTGTTTCTGGTCAGCTAATCACTGAAGATGACAGCCTTAATCTGTGGGAGAGGGTTATCTAAGCAGGGGTGAATCAAGTCTTTCCAAAGGACAGAGGAAAGCAGGGGGTAAGGGGAGAGGGCTGGCTCAAACATTCTACTTCTGGAAACATGATTCAGGACACCAACTTTTTATGCAACTCCCAAATGCCAGGGGAACAGAGTCCTTAACCAGTGAAGAGGACCCAAGGACTATGCCTGGCCCTTGTAGCTCTTTCCCCACCAGATCGAACAGTAAGGAACAACGGCCACTTTCCTGAGCAGTGATTATGATTTACCTCGTCCTGAAAACACTGGGTGTACTTATTAATTGTATACCGGACACAACTCATTAATAATTCACTTCAGAATGACTGGCAGGAGAGTGCTTGGCTGCCATGGTAACAACAGCAAGGCCTGTTCATTTGTTTGCTTTAAAGCACAGTTGTGTGGTATATCTGAGATTTTTTTTCCCCATGAATGTTGAATTCCTGGAGACATTGCGTGTGTTTGAATGAATGTGATAAGTGCAGAAGAGACATCTCTAAAATGCAGTTTATGAGCTACTAAATGGCAGGACATCACATCAGGGGAAGCAAAATGTCTTTCTCAGCTTCATACTGCACCCTTCTGGGAGGAAAAAGAAATAACAGAAATGCATCCTATTGCTGGATGCAATTAGCTGTTATTACGAAACTTTAACCATATCAAAAATTCTAAGTAAAGTATACTTAATCTTTTTCTTACATTACTTAATATTTATTTATTTATTTTAATGATATAAATGCATGTGTGCTTGTATGTGGCTAAAGGAGTGTCGATGATGGAAGCCAGAGGCATCCGATGCCCTGGAGCTGAGTTACAGGCACTTGGGAACCTCCTGAGAAGGATGCTGGGAACCAAACTGAAAATATTCTAGCCACTTCTGCTTTTATCTTTTATGGACCTGCAAGATGACATTAAAAGCTTGTCTTTGCCTCACTCTGAGTCCCTCTGACTTTTGTCTATAGAAACACAGATGTCGTCTTCAATGTGAGTTGATAGCACATGGGCCTGTGCCTCTCTGTCTGTGTGTCCCAGCAGCCCCACGCATGGGCCTGTGCCTCTCTGTCTGTGTGTCCCAGCAGCCCCACGCATGGGCCTGTGCCTCTCTGTCTGTGTGTCCCAGCAGCCCCACGCATGGGCCTGTGCCTCTCTGTCTGTGTGTCCCAGCAGCCCCACGCATGGGCCTGTGCCTCTCTGTCTGTGTGTCCCAGCAGCCCCACGCATGGGCCTGTGCCTCTCTGTCTGTGTGTCCCAGCAGCCCCATGCTTGACACTCAGCCCGTGTTTCCCAGTACATGACTCTCCAAAGACGCTCAGAGTGTTTCTGGAAGGAGTCAAAGAGAGAATCTGGGCAAAGCAGTATCTCTTCAGTCTTGGCTCCCTTTGTTCAAACACTTCAAGTCTTAGTAGTTCATGAACCTAAGTCATCAGCTGACTCAGTTTCCCATTGGGGTGTCTAGAGGAGAGTGAAATATACAAGAAGGGGCTCTTCTCCTGGCTGGGCACATGGGTTTCCTCATCTTCTTTAAGTTTCTCTTCGGGGTTTGGCTCTTTCTTAGGCCATCAGCTGTCCAGGCTTCAATTTGTGTTCTGTCAAGTGAGAACTTTTTTTCTTTCAGACAGTGACATTCACAGCTTGTGATGCTGATTTGTAAGGGCCATCGTGACTTTCAGGAAGTGGTTCGGCTAGTCATACACATTCATTTGGTCAGTAGGTGACTTTGGCCCTGCCCCAAAAGAGCCCAAGCTGAAAGACGAGAAGCAACTCAGGCAGACTTAAAACTCAGAAAACAAACAAAGAAATAGTTAACACTGAATTTTATACTTTGGCCACAGTTCACAGGAAGAATATTTGTGTTCACTTTTTCACTGTGATTTAGACATGCACATGCACGCACAGGAAGGCACACTTGAGCATGCACACATCGACCTGCAGAAGCAACCCCTGGCCTTTCCACACATGGTGTACACTGGGTATATACTGCCAGATCAGTGTTATTTCTGTACAAGCATATCACTGACAAAATTTAATTTCTCAGTTAAACACACCAAAATAACTAACAATAAAATAAAGCAAACAGAACAACACACTGTACATACTGTAATTAAATGGTCATCGTCACCCCCCCAACACACACATCTGACAACAACTGTACTCTAGTCCATTTCTATTCTCTGCCATTTTGTCTTTAGAGTTTGCAGATTTTGGAAATCATATCAAAACTATATAAGGGCCTGGGGAAACTGCTTGGCGGGTGGAACGATTGCCATGCAAGCGTGAGGACCAGATTTTGGATCCCCAAGAATACACACGAATGTCAGGTAGGTGTGGTAGCCATCCTATAACCCCAGCTCTGGAGACAGAGACAGGGAACCACGAACCAGGAGCAGTCTGACTGACCAGACTATGCAAAGCAAGCTCCACATTCAGGGAGAGGAAGGTGCTCACACCTGAACACGCTTGTGCTGAAGCACAAGCAAGCACTCACCCTCAAAAAGTAAAGCAAATAAAAAATGAAAATTAAAAAAGACTCATCAATGGTTCTTCATATCTGCTGCACATTGGAACAACGGAAGTTTCTGTGCTCTGAGGTACGCAAAATAGTCTTTCAGAACTAAGTTCGTCTCCTTCTTTATTACTGTGGTTCTGAGAAAAATCAGTATTATGTATGTGACTCAGTTTTATTTCTGTTGGACAGGAATAATGTTTTAAGGGTTTTGCATATTTTATGCACAGAGTCCTGATTTACATATTTTATGCACACATATATTTTATGATGGGTATATTCCCCATAGGCCCTTCTGTCCCCTTTCTCATCCCCATCCCTCCTATTGGTTCCCTCTGTTCCCCTAGGTAGTTTTATTTCTACTTTTATAATGTCATACAGACAGGCATGGTTTTATATGTCTCTATAAAATCTAGAAGCCAACCACGCTTGAGAGAACACACTAGATCTATCTTTCTGAGACTGATTTAATTTGCTTAGCATGATTATCTCCAGTTGCATCTACAGTATCATCTTACCATGGCCCACTGGTCCAATATAGCCTGTCGACTGCTTATGCAAATAAAGTTTTATTGAAACACAGCCACAGTCATTCATCGGCATATTGTCCATGGCTGTCATCTGTACTGAAATGGCAGAGTTGAAGAGCGACAGCATGAACGGTACTGCCATGCACAAACCCTAAAATATTCACTAGCTCTTTGAGGGGAAAAGTCAGCCCCTGAACTGAACACTAGCTCTGCAGGGCACTGGCTCCAGGATCTCCCATGGATGCCACAATCATTTGTCACCACCCACCCACCTGAGCACCAATCACCCCAGAAGGGAAGGGAGACAGGATTGGGTAGCCCCAGGCATCTTCCAGGGAACTGAGGGTTTAAATGGCATTTCCAGGTAAAAGTTCTTGCCTTCTCGCCAACATTCCAGCAAGCGCTGCCCTTCATGCCACACTTTCAATGGTCAAAGTGGAAGCTGTCTATGCCTGTCCACACTCACAAGGATGATTTTCCTTCAGAGAACTCGGTTTCCTTTTTCAGCCCTCAGATCTCGGGGCTTCCATCTCAGGTATCTCAATTATCCAAAGTCACTTCGAAAACAAAGGATGGAAAAGCTTTCCTGGGCTGGTTTGGAGGGGAAATGCAAACAATGTAACTGTTTGCATAGTGAGACCTTATCTCAGTAATCAGATAAGGGTCACTCATAACCATCCGCGTGTGTGCCTGCACGTGCATGTATCGAACACAATTTTCAGAGGGTGAATGGGAGTCTTTTTCCCTACATCTACTTTAAAATTTTCCTATTGTGAAAAGTCAGTTGCTTGTGTAATTTTGTGCTCCTGGTTGAAAAGAGCGCATTTATCTATAGGATTTTGAGCACATTGCCAGCTTCTACTGACTCCTATAGGAAGCCACACAACATGACCTCAGGCTAGTCCAGAGGAAGAGCGAGGACGGTTTAAGGGTCAGATGGAGAGGACAGCCAGCCGAATCTGAGCAAAAGAGAGGCTGCAGCGCCCCCCTGTGTCAGGGCAGCGCAAGACCCAGGCATAAAAACAAGTCTGCTTCTTGGCATCTATGGAGGCCCTATGGGACAATCCTGAACAGAATGGGATTTCCAGAGCCAAGAAGCAGTTAAAGCCTTCTTGAGTTTGTTGTTCCTATTTCCTCTTGCCAGATCAGACATGTGAAGTGTTCAGGGCCCGTCCTGTGGCTGCTCAGAGAAGGTCCAGCATTTCCACACTCATTTTTCCCAAGGGAATCTGAGGGTCTTGGAAAAGCCTCCTGAGGGGGCTGTTCTGGTCCCTTCAGTGTCCGGTCAGCCGTGGCATCCTCAAAACCTCCTTTTCTAAAAGACTCAGAATCAGTGAGGTGCACACGTTTGCTTGGAGAGGGCAATAAGTGTGTCATTGACAGGTGTGGGAGGGTATTAACTTTGGAGGGCCCAAGTTTGTGTGTTTTAGGGAAATACAAGCATCATTGGGCTTAAGTGGTAAGAGGTGAAAAGTTAAATCCTTTTCCATGCACTTATATGTTCCAGCACAAGATGAAATGGCAAGAGATGGTTATTTCAGCCTCCAAGGCAGCTGTGGTTATACCTAGTCTATAGTAACTCTGGCTAAGGAATTTATAGAAGACAGAATCACATATCCAGGATATGGCCTGCACTGGATTCAAACATCTTGAGGCTCCTCATTGGTGCCAGGTAGCCTACACTAAGGTTCAGGCCAGAGTGTCATGTCAGAAAGCCCAGGATTCGTTTTCTGAGCACACAGGTTGCTTCGCTCTGTGTGGCTGCCAGGTTTTGAGTAGCTGACTGTATTCCAGAAGGCCTTCCTAGCACCTAGCAGAGGCCAGTCAGTCTACAAGCATCTGCTGAATGACTGGCGGATGCCACATTTTATTGCCACCTGTGTGATCCGTGTTACAGTCCAGAGGGGCTCTCTGTGTTTACAACCCCCACATTTAAGGGATGGGTAGTTCCTGATCTCCCTCAAGTGCTAGTAGTGGGGTTCCTTCTGTGATCACTTCAAAGACAGATGGTTGAAAGTGGTCTCCAGCATGCACAACCCATCAAAAGAGCTCTGGTACCCTAGCACCTTCAGCCCTTTCTGCTGCCTCGTTGGTCCAGACAGTGATGGCAAATCAACTACAAAACCCGAGTCCATGATGAAGTCTTAAATTAAACTGGGATTTGGCAATGAGCAAGGGACATTCAGACAACACATGAAAGGATTTAGAAAAAGGGGGAAAGTGACCCACCACTTCCCCTCCCAATTTGAACATTCCCTTCTGGATTTTGTGCTTCTTCAGAAACATAACCCAATGAAATTTATGAATAAAATCAAAAAGATAATATAGATGCTCCATGATTTATGTGGGATTATTGCCCAATTTACCCTCAGTAAATTAAAAAACCTGTCATTTGAACATTCACTTAATAGATCTGACACCTGCACATCACAGCTTAATAAATGTATTGTAAACGTACTGGGAATTTTACACTGGCCTACAGTTGGACAAACTCACCCGAAATAAGGTCTATTCTAAGGCAGTGCTGACTGTCTTACACAGTGCCCTGGCTACTGCACTGAGAGGGAAGAGCATCACGATGTCAGGACATCTTAAATCAGGGACTACTGTCTACCTAAAAGGGAGCAAGCCCCCTCCCGTTCACTTGAGTGTGAACCTGCTCTGTTTAACTAAGTGCTACCTCTTTGGTACCATCCCATCCCTCTTTTCAGTGCCCCTTCTTGCCCCCACTGAACACTTCCATTCCAAGATCAGAAAACTTTGCCCAAAAAAAGCAGACCTTCTCACGCCCTCCTGCTCAGGTAGTCCTATTATCCTGGCTCTCCTGGGATATTGCAGCGCATGTATTAGGTAGGTAATCTGTCTCTGATGTGATGTCAGCTGGACATAGAGGGACCAAAGACATTGAGGTGTCCAAAGCCTCCATCTGCTTTGGACCACACAGAGCAGGCTTCTTGTTGTCGGCACCCATAACCTTGGTCCTACAGATGGTGGCCATGCAGATAAGCAAACTGGAACGTGAACCTGCTGGAGTGGAAAGGTACCTTACAAGTACATGAAAGTTCAAATAGCTAATTGAATTATCCTGATTGGGAACAACAACAAAAACTATCTTTGGTTCAAAGAGTATGTATAAACTTTGTCCTACGAAAAATGTCTGGATGATCCAGCAATAACTGGCCAGATGGGCAGATGCCTGCTTGTCTCTGGAGAGTGCATTCTATTGTCTCACCTTCCCTTATTTCCATAGACGCTGTGAGGTTGCCAGTCAACTGGCCATGAGCAAGATGGAAACCCAAGTGAAGTAAAAGCTAGAGACTGCATCATTTCTGTTAGGAGTGACCAGAGCCATTTGTTATCCCTGGGAATTTCCCTGGGGATTGGAGAGGCCCCGTACTGCATTTCAGTTCTGTTATACAAGAAGCCATTGGTAAAGGAGAAAAAGGCTTTGCACAAATGCATGGGTCCTCTTTACAATGCCGGAGTAACTGGGACACAAGCTACATTGTCTGAGAGAGGTATTTCTCCCTTGAGGGCTTGGAGGACACCCAGCTCCTGAAGACCACCTTCAGCACCTGGGCACCATGTGGTGGTTCCAGAGAGCCGGTGAAAGGAAAGCTCTCACAGAAACCAGAGACAGCCCGAGCTGCTGGCTGCCTCCCTGAAAACGATTAGCTTTGGCTTCTCTGACAGCCCAAACTGAACAAGCATAGGCTGCTTCTGAGCAGTTAGGACTCTGAGGTGTGTGTCATAGGTCATGGAAGCTCCTGCTGGAAAAACAAGAAGAGACGGGTAGCCCTGTGAGGAAGACAGAGCTCAAGTCAGATGCACAGACTGCGTTATCTCTCTGGAGACTCCCATAGAATGGTTCCAAGTTTTGGTTTTTGTTTTTTTAAAAAAAAGAAAACTACTTTATAATTGCCATTACTTTATTTCATTTGCCTTCAATAGGATCTGTCATTGGCACCATCCTTATATGTCTGGGAAACAAAAGGCCAGGGAAGCAAAGCAAACTTGAACTTTTCCATATTACTCTGTCACTAAGATATTCAGAGGAGCAGGCATCTAACCTAGAAAGAGGCCCCAGCCTCACACAGAGAGAAGGGGTAGCCCAAGGTGAAGCAAGGACACAAATCAGTAGGATAAGAGATCTTCAAAAACGTGTGTACTTGGCAGAAAGAGGGAAGGCTCAGGGCTATCTGAAACACAGCTGGGAGCTCTGGGCACAATAGTGGGAGCTTGTGTGTATGACCCTCCAGAGTCTACATCCCGAAATCCTAATTGCTAAAGAGATAGGATCAGGTAGTCATTGAGAGGTGTGTAGGTCACAAGGATGAAGCTCTCACAAATAGGATTAGCGAGCGCCCTAACAAAAGAAGCAGAGGAAGCTCATTCTCCCCTTTCCATGGGCACAGGGGAGAAATGCCATCTATGAAAAAAGGTAAGGCTCACCAGACACCTGCCTCCATCTTGGACTTGGACTTTCCAGCCTCCAGAAGCAGAAAAGAAATTTCTATTATTTATGAGCCACTCGGTTTACAGAAATATGTGAAAGCAGCCAAAACAAATTAAGACATGAAGGAACCTCATTGTCTTCTTTTGCCCCGTCTTTAAAGCTCAGAAGGCATATTGTGACATAGATTGGAACTCTTTCTGGTCCAGCAGCCAGTGAGACCCAGGATCAAAACACTAGCCTTTCCACTGACTTTTATCATGAGCTTCAGGATAATGAAGAGGCAAGCCAAATGTCCTGGAATATTCTGAGTCCATGTTGACAACCATTAGAAACACCGTACTATCTCCAAGAGTGTATAAGTCAGTTTGGCCTCTGCTTCCAGCTTTTACATGCTCTGAACACTCACAATTTTGCAAAGGCATGCCAGTCCAAGGACACAGCCTAAACTCAAAGTGTCATCTACAGCAAGCATTCCCCTCCCGAAAGTTTACTGTTAGGTTGGCGATAGCTTCTCATTCTGCTAACTGAAGCCTGCTTCAATAGGCTTGTCAGGGTCTCAAGTTTAACTTATACTGTGAATAACACCACTGTCTGACTGTATCTGGGAGGTGATATGAATTACCTAATCCCTCTGTGTGCATGATTGTGTGTATGTGTGTGTGTGTGTGTGTTTGCGCGCGCGCATGTGTGTGGAGGCCAGAGGACAACCTCCAGTGTCATTCCTCAAGCACTATCCACCTTATCTAGTAAGATGGGATCTCCCTCACTGTCATGGAGCTCATCAGATAGGCTAAGCTGACAGGTCAGTGAACCCCAGGCCTGCCTGCATGCCTCTGCCTCTCTAACTTGGAGATTACAAGTATGCACAACCATTCCCAGTTTTTGACTAGAGTGCTGGGTCCTTGTGCAAGGCAGATACTTTGCTGACAGAATCATCTCCCCAGCTCTGCCTCATTTTAGGGATGTTGAATTGAGGCAAAGTCTCCCTTCCCCACAGCAGCAAGCTTAAGCCACTTAGTCAACTCTCAGCCCTATGAGTGTAAGAAGAGGGTCTTTCAGAAGAGTCACCAACAGCCTCCGGGGGGGGGGGACACCTGCCTAGCCCTGCAGCATCTGCCTACACCTGAGCCACCTTGCTCTAGGAGACACATCGTTTAGCCAAGTGTATTTCCATCAGCCTAGAAGTTGCTTCGAAAATATAAATGGCTGGCTTGCAATCTGTTCCTCCAGTGTGGAAAGGGCAGGCCACCCACATTTGCCTTTAGCTTGTCCTTACGTTTCCTCTCCTCCTTCTCCTACCCGTCATCTTGCCATCTGACCAGTTTAGTCTCCCTTTATCCCTAAGAAAGTCAACAGCTGACGTTTAACAGACTCGGGGTTCCTACAAATACTTCCTAAGTCATAAGGGGAACTAAAGTTAGTACTTTTAATTATTCAGTCCAATTACTTTGCCTTTGATTTACCCAAACTACTGAACCACACTGCACTCTTTCCTTTGTTTATTGGGAAGATTTTTTTTCAAGTCTTCACCTGACTTTGCTATGTAGATGTCACTACCAGAGACTCTCATACAAAATCTAGATGGCCATCACAGGAGGCAATGGGGTGTCTGTGGAGGGGCAGAGCTAGGTCATAAAACATGATGGCTGCGGTTGGGTGACGGTGGCTGTACCTCGGAAGGGACAGTTCCTTCTGCAGCATGTTACCTCTCATAATGATGGATGGATGGATGATGGATGTGGAGCTGGAAACTCCTTGCTTGAAGAGACTCTGATATTACAGGAAGAGTATATAATAAAAAATAAATACTTGATTTTTGTCTCGGGTTCCTGGCACACAGTACTAAAATCTTTAGAATTCCATTGGAGTTCTAAGAGTATTCCTACTTTGGATCCGCTGGGTGTCTGAGTATGCTAATGAGATATCTGGTGGCTGAGGAGCCCCTAGATAGCTTCAGGTAAGGTTGCTCACTAGGAAGATCCAGGATTGGAACTTTCAGCATCACCCCAAGTTGCCCAGAGGAGACTGGAGGTTAGACACCAAGGATCGATGATTCAGTCAATGGTTTTATACTGGTGAACCCAATAAGTTGCGGACACTCTGAATCCTACTCCTGCACCCGGTCTATGCATCCTTGTGTGACTGTTCAGAGTTGTATCCTTTACCGCAAACCAATAATTTGAATTCTGCCCATCCTCTGACCTGTTCTAGTTATGAACCATAAAGTAGAGCCTTGGGATCCACCTAGATTTATGGCATCTATGGTAGGGGTGGACCCTTAACTCTGATCAGGATGAAACTGTCCATAGAATTCCCTTTTGGTGTTGACAAAGACTGTGCATTTGGAATAAGGTGCGTAGCAAGTAAAACAAGTAAAATGTTGAAAGCATAGAGAAGGGGGGATCTTACAGCAGCCCACAAGCACAAACATGCCACTCACACCATCAAAGACACGTGGGCTACTTTTCTAATCTTGTCATCAAAAGCTTCATGGGAAAGCCTTAGCAAACACACTTGTGGGTGCACATCACATGTTACCAAGTAGTCTGTAAAGTCAGGAGGCTGATGAAAACCCACACTGAGTACAGCAGGCTGCAGGTAACCAGAGTTACAGTTCCAAGAACAATGAGAGTTACCATTACCGGGAATCACCCATACCCTAGGCACTGTGCCCAATGTGCTTCACACATATCTTGTGTGCCAAACCCTGTTGAGTAAGTGGCATTGCCCCTACTTAAAAAAAGACGCTGAGCCTTGAAGAGGCTCATTAATTCTCCTGAAGTCTAAAGTTAATGAGTGAAGAGACAAGAGGTTTTTCTTGGGTTTGATGAAGGATTCAAACTTCTTCATAACTGTGCAGCACTGGCTCCTTGAAGCTATTTCATGTCAAGTATTTCACTGTCGACTATTCTAGTTTATAGTGAAATAGCAAGTGTTCTCGAGGTCTACCCTCATCTCTTTCCTTGTTCACTGCCACTCATGTTCATGCCTTTCATGTAAGCTTGTTCCTGCATGACTCCCTGTTAGAACTGGCCACATAATTTGCAGGGAACAATGCAAACTAACAAGTTGAAGTCACTTGTTACTAAAAAGTTCTGCCAAGCACTCCACCATATGCCCGTGAAGCTGGCTGGCCCTGCTTCGCTGTTTATGTTTGTTCCCCAGCAATCTGAGATGGTCTTGACGGAGAAATCAGAAGTTCTTAAGATAAAGACTTCCCCAACAACCTTCCCTCCAGAGACTCTCACTCACCATTTAACAAACATCTTGTGAGCCGATGACAGAAGAGCCCCAAAGCTTCACTTCAAATGCCCTCCGTGAGACATTAAAGCTACAGCTGGGTAGAACACTGACTTCCCTGCTTTCAGAAAATGTGGGCAAGTTGCCCCCACACTGACTTGCCTCTGTAGCTTAGCCACAGGCAAAGGGAAAGCCCTTTAGAGGACATATGGCCCCGGGAACAATCTTGGGCTCCAAAGGGGATATATCCTTTAACTAAACTAGCGTTTGCATGCCTCCTTTCATTTTGTCATCACCTGGCTTGAAACACAAGCGAGTCCTCTGGGGTGCCTAGTCAGTCATTTTGAAAAGAATATCTGCTTTCATGACTCCATTCTTGAACTGTTTATTCTGGGGCTCCTCCAGCCTTTCAAATGTTCTCTTTATTTCCTCGGGTACCTTTCCGTTCAGCCTTAGAGCACACTCCTGTTCTAATCGATACTTGTCCTTTCACCTTAAAGAAGTCTGTCAATAACCCGGACAGAAACAGTTTGCACATACCTGAATCCAGAAACAAGAATGTTTCTCAAACTTTGCTGAGGAGAATCCAGGAGGCTGAGGACGAGGTGATAAACAGGATCCAGGGCCAGGGTGGGCAACGAAAACCAAGACTGCCAGCTTCCTCGCAGCCCCAAGGCTATCAGTTGGGTGTAGCCCCCAAAGAACTATGGATCTCTGGCTGATTTGACAACTCAGGGTGACTTGGAATGTATAAAGTCAAAATATCAGGGCTTCCTTTCGTTAAAATCCGGGCAACAGCTGGTGCTGGGCTGGAAAAGGACGATTTGCCCTCTGCCTTGCTTCAGAGTGGCAGGAAGATTGCCATTGCCCAATCTGTGGCCATACAGCTCCATTGCGCCCCCTGCTGGGAGAAATGCTTGGGCCGCTTTGGTGAACAATGGTGCAAGCAAGCGTTGATATCTGGAGCTCATTTACAATGTGTTAAAAGCCTTCTGACAGAGGAAGACATTGAATGAGGGAGTGCCTTGTTCTCAGAACTCACAATGACTTCTGTAGCAGAGGAAACTGGAAAATGTAGAATGTATGATGTGATTGTATTTTCACATCAAAATCTGCAGCCTTGGATCTGAATCTAGCAGCATTCACCCCACCGATAAGAGAGGGTGGCTACAGCCAAGGGCTGCCCTGGGAGGCTTATAACTGGCTTCTTATCCTGTCAAAGGTTCTAGGAATAGTTTTTGTCCTCTTATTCCAACAGAACACAAATACCATCAAACACAGCAAAGAACCAGAAAACTGAATGAAGCAAAGGACTCCACTACAGGGCGTGCTGGGGGATATGGATGTATGCATGCATGTATATATGTGTAAACATTCTTGTTCAGGTTAGCAGCAAATGCACATACTACACATGTCATTTCTCTCCCTGTAGGAAGTCACAGTAAGGGAACTCCGCTGGGAATGACTAAATGTTCTGAAATGCTCCTTAGCAGTCAAAAGCAACAATTTAACCACATCACTGGCAGCTTCTGGTAACTGTTCTTCTAAATCAGCTTTATAAGCAGTTAAACTGTCAAGCCTCGAGTTTTATTCACTGATGAGATTTAAATACCAACTTTGACTCAGACTCCTTCTTCGCATCTGAATGTCTAATCCATTCTAGCTTCTTTGCAAAGAACAAAGAAATAGAATAGACAAGATTCTGAAGGGAGGGAAGTGGTCTCAGGAACCCAGAGACCTCAGAGATGCTTATCTGACCAGAACCCACTGTGTTCTGAAAGAGGTCCAGAGGGGAGATTATGGGACATAGTGGACCATGGTAAATCAATTTTTGGCTTCAAGAGATGAGTTGCTACCAAATGATGGCGTTTGTAACCTACTTGAACCCTGCTAACTTTTAGCCATCAAAAGGCTGGTTATTGACTGCTGGGTAGGTATATTTCACTGACCAATACCCTATCAAGATGGCCACCTCCCAAGGAACAAACAGACATCTCTTCCTAACTCCAGCTCTATGGCTGGCTTAAGCCTATTTCTTCTCTCTTCTAAATGCCCTTGTGAGTCTCTTTCTCAAAGCAGACAATTCAATTATACCGACATTCACTGGGACGAAGATAATAAGTGGAGGGGAAAATAAATTAAGATAGTACCGATCCTCGGAGAGTTCTGAAGGACAGGCAGACCAGGAAACACTTGGTACAATCTGATCTAATGATCTAATGAAGTGCTGAGAGAAGTCCAGGCAAAGCAGAAGAGGCCAGCCTCCCTGGAGGAAGCTCAACTCAAATGTCACCCCTTTTAAAAACCTATCCTTCTTTTCCCCCAGACTGAGAGGGCCATCTATTTACTCAGTGGATGCACTCACTATCTTAGGATCTAGGAAGATGCAAAACCAACTGGTCCTCAATAGTCTAACAACCCGTGAGAGCCAAACGAAGAAGAGAATAAGTAAGCAAGGCATCTGAAAACTACAATTGCTGCAGCAAAGGAAGAAAACTGTGAGGCCTGAGACAGTGCTAGGAAAGAGAGACTCGTTCTTAATGGCGTAGGGAGCAGGGAGAAGGCCCTTCTAGGAATGGCATTGAAGGTGGTCACCAAAGAAGGCATAGCCAGCTTGGGATGATGGGAGAACAATGGAGAGCAGTGGTCTGAGAAGAAAAATAGGTGTGCAAGATGCAGGTACAAGATCTGGAAGATTGGAAGCTATGCACCTCCCAAGAAAGCATTGGCTGTTACCTGGCCTAAAGTGATACTTGTGGCTATAGAGAGAAAGGGCCAGACTTAAGATACCCTGCGCTCCCTAAAGGAAGCCAAAGCAAGCAATAAGAGCTGATTTTTATTAAGACACAATCTTGCAAAAGATGAGTCTGAATGCCTTCACTGACCCAGCTTTCCCTCAGCATACACACACGTGCTGCACTCACACACCCTCAAACTAAGACAGAGGACCCAAGGTTTACTCTGCCGCCCTGTGTATCGAATTTCCTATTCACCACCTCTTCTTGATTACCACTTAAAATTACAGTAACGATAATAATACTAATAACTTCGGGGTGGAGGGATGTCTCAGGCAGTAAGAGTATTTGATGAACTTTCGGAGGATCTATATTCAGTTTCCAGCAGCGACACCTGGCAGTTCACAACTGCCTATAACAGAACCATCACTGCTGATTCTGGGCTTAGCAAAAGTGGCCTTGAAACTAATTCACTCAATGGCCGCTTTGCAGAACTTGGCATTTCAGGTATGTCTGTGACAGGAGACATTGTCAGCCACTCTGAGACACCGGGTTCCTTCTGATCCGTCTCCTTACATCTCGGCATGCCACAGATTTAATTACACTCATCTCCAACCTTCACAGACACCATGGCGCACCAGGATCCTTTCTCAGCCCCATTTTTAGTTCATTTCAGGATCAGCCAGGATGAGTTGGTTTACCTCTTCCATGAGAGTAGCATTCCGTAGAGACCCAGAGAGTATCTGCCTGGTGTCGCACACATGCAAAAATTTTAACCCAGCACGTGAGATAAATTCCTCATCTTCTCCCTTTAAGGAGTCATTCCTCCCCTGAATTTTTTCTCCAAACTCATCCTGTCCCCTACTTGCTTAAACTAGAAGTCTGAGAGCTGACTTTATGCCTCCATAGGCACTGAGTAGTCCTAACAGGGCCAGAATATCCACCCCACGCCCTAATTCTTTCCACTCTCTCCTTAACTTGTCCACCTCAGTTATCGCTGTTATCTTCTCATTGGTCTCAATGACCATGTCTTACGCTTCTACTTACTCAAAGGCCACCAACATTATTATAATAATAAAGGCTCAGCAATAGTCCACATGCCTAAAAGAGACTGGTTAAATAGATTTTTATATACTCATTCTGTGATCTATTATTAAGTATTGAATACCTGTTTTATATATAGCATGTATCACACATAAGTACACCCATATGTACCACAAACTCACACAACCAAAAATACTGGGTGAATAAACAATAGTGTGTACAGGATGTCCCGATTTGCATATTAAGATTAACATATCTACATATGCATAGAAAATGTTACAACCATGAAGATTTCAAGGGGACAGGATCAGAGTGGGAGACATGCTCTGCCTTCATGCCTTCCTATAATAGTGAGGTATATATGTTTGTTTTTAAGAATGCCCATTTGTCTTATGGGGGGAATGGTAAAATTTTTGTTAAAAACAATTTTGACAATGTCTTCCAAGTCCTTCAGACCTACATGTTATTTCAATATGCAAAATAAACTAAGTTTAGATTGAATTTAATCCGTGACCTCTTTACTGAAATACTGGAAATATGTACCGCATCTACCTTCATGGCAAATAGTGGATGCTATTTATTTAAAGGAAATGTGAAAAAGGAAGGAACGTGATCTGGAGTGAACTGGCCGGCTTGCTTTAGTTTCTGTTGTCCTGCAGTTGTGCCCCCTTGAACCGAGTTGTACTGTTGAAAACACAAACATGGGGACCACCAGTGTCACAGACTGAGCACAGCTGAGGGACCTGAGGGAATGAAGGGACACCCACAGCCCTATCATCTCCAGCACTTGGGTTGTGCACAAAAGTGTTCTTCTAGCTCAGGAAACATGTTAACATTCAGCAACGGGACAGACAATGCACAAGTGGCTTTGCAGATGCTGGCAAACACCCGGCGTGGGTCCCTAGCACAGCAGAGCAGATATTCCACAAGGGGCTCCCAGCTTAGTGCTCACTCTCCTCTGGATGAGGACTCTAGGACGGCACAGGTAGGAAGAGATGAGAGGCTACGGTCAACCCTTTACGTTTCCATAGCCGCTAGCTACACTCTGGTCTTACGATTACTGTTGCTTCTGGCCCATCCCATTAAGTTCACTGCTCAAGACAGCAGTCAGACAAACGGAACCAGAGCTGATGTCTCTCTCCAGGACATTTCAGATAGCGTCTTCCCACTGGACCAGGCTTGGACCTGAGCAGATGGCTGTTTGGGTCATAACTAAAACTAAGGAGGATAACAGCTTCTAATATTCTCTATTTCCTCCACATGGATTCACTTCCCCTCCCATTTCCCCATACAACACCCTGCTTTTAAGGTATGATTTGATGAACTGATTGAATTACTTTTAACTGTAATTAACAAACAGCTCTATGTACTTATTATGTATATACGTGTATAATGTATATAATATAATTAAACATATATGATAATATGTATATATTATTAAATGTATATATACATATAATAATACGTATATATTATTAAATTAATAACTCAAGTTACTTAGCACACTTATTACCTTGCACTTTTTAGTAGTAACAAGACTTAGACTATAGTCCTAGCCATTTTTAAACAAACAGTACATTGTTATTAGCTGTGATCCCCTGTGTTGTGATCTGGGAACTTGGGATAGGGAGATGGCTTAGCAAGTGAAGTGCTTACCACACATGGGGACATGAGTCTGGACCCCTAGCACACACACTAATGCAGAGCAGAGCAGGTGTGGCAGCTCCTTGCAGTCCCAGCATTTGGTGGACCTAGTCAGGGGGTCCTTGAGGTAAACTGGCTATTCAGCCAAACTGGTGAGTTCTGGGTCCAAGTGAGAGCTCCTGCTTCACTATATAATGTGGAAAGCAATTGAGAAAGACACCCAGCATCAACCTTAGGACAGCATACACATTTAAACACACACATGTATAAAGACACACACACACACATCTTTGAACTTATTTATCCTAGCTATCTGAAATTTCAGAAATTTTTTATTTGTTAACTGGTATAGCATATCCTTTTGCTACAGATGATAGCATGGGGGGGTGAGGCTGTCACCACTTCAGCACACAGACTGAAGGCAGCTGAAGTGGGTATGTTGTCATTTCCCAAACAATTACATGAGAAGGCTACTGCAGTGCACTGCCCAGATGCCCAGGCCTTCAACTTCAAAAAAGGGTTCACTGGCTTAGCTGTTAGGAGGGTAGAACTGACAGCTCTTGGATACGGCTCTTTCCAAAACCTTACATTTTACCCATATAGAACCATGCTCCTACCATATCCCAGTTCTGCTGAATGACTGGTTAATGCACGGATAGAAAACACGTATCTTTCTTCAATCAGGGAGCACTCTGAAGTGCTCCAGATAATCCTATGGGTAGGATGAGGCCTTGGTTGAGTTTCCACCTCTTCATCTGCCCATGCTTCTTTCCATTACTCCACCCAGGGAATTTTAGCTAACCCAACAGGCTTCCAATAAACTGCACACTTCAGCCACCAGCTCAGACTCTGCCCTCTGCACCAGTTCTCCAAATCCAACATGTCAAGGCACATGGAAAAAAAAGTTCAGATCTAAAAGGGTTAGCTTGGATAAACTTCCACAGTAATCAGTGTTTCTTTTAAGATGTTTGCAATTGATCTATATGACCATAGCACCTGATCTCATCTGAAATGCTTATGGTCATGATCTTAAAACCAATAACTCAATGCTATGATTCCATGATGGTTCCAAAATGTTGGCTGATGGATGACTTTGAATTCCAAGAAAACACTGGGAATTAGATCCGGTCTAAAATTCCATTACTCTCAAATCCATTCTTAGAAGTTAGTCCAATTTTTATTCTTGACACTTCTTTGCTAGACCACACGTTGCATATAAACATAAACACCACCTGAGATGTACAGTCAGTTGATGCCCATCCATTTCAGCCCCAAGTAAGCGCATCATTCAGAATGGCTTCCCCCACTTTTCTATAAAATCTGGCATCAAATTCCAACTGGCCATTTAAGTAAGACTGAGATAAAAACAAGCAAATAAACACATCACTAAGGCTTGGGAGCTTGACTTCCCCTGGCATTAATAGGGGTGCTTTCCTTCCTCCTTGTGTCATTTTTCCTTATCTCCCCTCAGCACCGCTGCCCCTGTTTGAAATCCCTCTGGTTTGATGTCTACAAACTGTAATACGACAATAGTTCGCCATGACCTAAACTTCCTCTTACGTCGTTTTACAGTGCCATGTTCTCCGCAACATCCTTATCCAGAGATAAGCTCATTTCTTGCCTTCTTGTGAATAACCTATGGCAGCTCTCATGATCTTGTTTCTCTGGGGGCGGGGGTGCTTGTTTCCTCTTATCAAAATGACTGGAGACACACACTCACAAAAATGGAATAAAAAGAAAAGGAAGGAAGGCTTACAAAAGTTGGAGGAAATGTGGGGTCATTGTGAAATGTTGAAGATACTACATTAGATGACAAAGGGGGAGGGGACTAGGAACACTGTGACGGCATTTAACCAGAACTTCTCTAAGTTTCCGTGTCTCTCTATATCTAAAATGAGCATAATATTATGAGCTATTTCAAAGATTAAATTAAGTCACAGACATTCAGTCACATGCAGTTGGAATAAAACTAAGTGAACGTCCCTACTTAAATCTGTCTAGGGTGACAGCTTCCACCACTTCAATATATGACAATTATCTCATTACTATCAGACTGTGTGTGTAGTAGAGAAACGCTATTTAATCAAAAGAGAATGAGGTGCTGCACTGTGCTGTGCTGTGGGACCTGGGATTTCCTAAGGGTGGAAGGGATTCCAAAGGGAGTCACATTTCCACAGACATTAACTGCTCTCACTGATCCCTGTTGGGTGATCAACAAACTCTGTTCTTTTTTTATTTTTTTTTTAAAGGGGGGGGTGGAAAGCAAGAAACTAGAAAGATGGCATAGTGGATAAGAGCATCTGCTGTTCTTCCAGAGGACCGGAGTTCAGATTCTAGCACCCATGCTGGGTAGCTCACAACAGCTTAACTCCATCTCCAAGGAATCCAATGCCATCTTCTGACCTTCTCCAGCATGGGCACACATGTGGCAGATACCCAAACACACAAAGATACAGATAAATAAAAGTAAATCTTGAAAACATGTCACACAGATACAGCCTCTGTGTTCTTGCCAACTCAGAAGGTGTCCTGGCGGTCATCACTCTTTGCATCAGGCAAAATAAATGACATCAAGAAACTTAAAGTTAAGTCATGGCCCTCTGATGACTGCTCAGCTACATTTGCCACCAAAAGGCACAGAAGCCTAGCCTAGCAATTGACCTACATGATCACAAAGGCTCTCTGTATAGAGATGAGGCAATGCCATTAGCTTTGCAGAAATCAATAATTATGGAGGAACCCTGTTAAGAGCAACTCAGGGCAAAGTTAAAGGAAATGACAAGAAGTGGTTAGGGGAAAGAGGTTGTGGGTTAAAAAGAAAGAAGTTGGGGGTGAGAAGATAGTGTAGAGGTTTCTGTTCCTGCAGTGACCCTGAGTTCTGCTCCCAACACCTACATGGTCACCCACCCATCTCTATTTCCAGTTCCAGGGTATCCAACGACCTCTTCTGACTTTTGTAGACACCAAGGACCACCTCTCTCTCTCTCTCTCTCCTCTCTCTTCTCTCTTCTCTCTCTCTCTCTCTCTCTCTCTTCTCTCTCTCTCTCTCTTCTCTCTCTCTCTCTCTCACACACACACACACACACAGAGAGAGAGAGAGACAGAGAGACAGAGAGAGAGAGAGAGGCAGGTAGGCATTCATACACATAAAATAAGAATAAACAAGAATAAACAAATCATTTATAGTGTCTTTAATTGCATGGCATTCTGACAAAGTCTTCCAAGCTCGAACTGTAAAACAACTTAGGCATGGTGTATGTATATATACCATATATATGTATATTCAATAGTATATGGTAATAGTGTGTGTTCCAGGTTGAACCCTCGGTTGCTGCCCAGAGAGGTAATAGATTGTGCATAGAAAATGAGTGACATGGCCTTCCAACAATGGTATCCAACCTGAGTGACATACGCTCTGTCTCAGGATTCTGTCACTTCTCAGCTTCAGCTAACCACTGCCACAGAGAGAAAGGAATGTGGCCCACTAGTTAAAGGCATGGCTCCATGACCCAGGATCATTGACTTTAAGGTCTAAAAAATTTGAGTCAAATTACTAAATGATTTTACGCTGCAGCTGCTTTATCCGGAAAGACGGGACTGATAATAATGCTTGCTATATCATATACTGTAAGAATTGAGTAAATGTGTAGACGCAAAGTGCACTAAGAATTCTTAAAGCTGTGGCACAGGCCTGTAGTCCCAGCTTCTAGAGAGGCTAAAACAGGAGGGACAGCAAATTCAAGGCCTGCTTGGCCAGGCTATAAGTGAGTTCAAGGTTAGCCTGAACAACCTAGTGAAAATTTATCTCAAAATAGGAAAAAAAATTAAAAAGTTGAAAGAGAATAGAATAGCTCAAAGGTAGAACGCTTGCCGATCAGAGGCAATCTCTAATGTCAAACACATGCTCATACATGCAACAATGTAAACATGCACACCCACAAACACACACCCACATACACACACACACAAACACACTCTCATACATGCAACAGTGTAAACATGCACACACATAAACATACACACACAAACATACAGACACACACACAAACATACAGACACACATATAAACATAAACACACAAACATACACACACAAACATACATCACACACACACACACACACGATACTGGCTTATAACCACACAATAAATGTATTAAGACAGAAACATGAGTTCTCTGTCAACAGATTTCTATCATTCTAGAGAGGCTGGAGTCAAGAACTTGGGACTAGAGAGACAGCTCAACAGTTAAGAGCTCTGGTTGCTCTTCCAGAGGACCCAGGTTCGATTCCAAGCACCCATATGGCAACTCACAACCAACTGTAACTACAGTTCCAGGACCTCTAACACGCTCTCCCTGCTTCCATGGGCACCAAACATGCATGAAGGACACAGACATACTGCAGGCAAAGCACCCAAACACATAAAGCAAAAAGAAAGATTCAAAATTGGGAATTGTTTGTCAAGTAGACATTTTCAAAATCCACTTAGAGCCAAAATAAGAACACAGTTCTGGGCCACACGTGGTCTGTAATGTCGAGTACCGCACATTCAAAGCTATGTGAAAAGCAAAGCCAAGGCAGAGGTTCTGAATCTGTCTCAAGTCCTATGATTCTGACAGAAAGCAGAAGCTAGGGACCAGGAGTGGGAGCATATGATTCAAAGTCCCGTGCCAGATTAGGAACAGCAAATGACAGATGGTCGTCCTGACCAATGCAGAAAAACAAAGTCCCGCCTGCCATTTAAATGGCTCCTTTAATATACATGACGCCCAGAGACAATATCTACGTCTTTGTCCCCAAGGACCTCATGCAAGGTCTTTGCCATCATCCATCCTAAAGGGGACTGGGGTTGACACAGATCAAGTCCAGCTGCCCAAGTGGAGTTCATTCCCTTCATCCTCTTTTCAAAGGCCAGCCCTTGCTCAATGAGTCTATAATCCAAGGCAGCTGGCGACATTACCAGAAACTCCAGCTGACAGTTGAGCAGACAGTGACCACGTCTGCTTGTCTAAGTGAGACAGTAAGTAAACAAATGAAAGAAAATAGCAGTGCCATTGAGAAACAATCTTGAAAATGCAGCAAAGCTATGCAAAATACATAAATAAATAAATAGAGGTATATCTTTTGAAAGGTGAAGGCAGCTTTCGCTCGCCGTCACCGCAGCTGGGGCCCAGGGTCTTCTCTGATGCTATCTGAAGCCCACCAGACAGGTACATGGTGAGACAGCAGCCCCTTTCGCCTCTGCTGACAAACATGCAGCCCATCTGCCTCCAGTCAATAACAGAGCACGCGGAGATGGAGCCATGAGATATTTTTAAACACTCCCCCTAATTAATTCATTCTAAGGACTTGCCGCTGCAGGGTGAGGGGCGGGCAGAGGGAGGGGAAAGCAATCCCACAGCCCTGGCAAATAAAGAGATTTGCTGTAATCTGGGTCCCAAACCCTTTGCCCCACATCACACTGTGGGGAGGGGCGACTGTGGGTCAGCCGGCACTGACTGACATTTATGAGGTATATTGTTCAAACCGTGAGGACAAGTTCTCGAAATGCAAACCTAAAGAAGTCTTTTTATCCTGAGATCTGTGCTTTTGCCTACTAATGCTAGAGAGGATTTTAAGTTACCTCTGTTTCATTACATTAAAATAATGATAGCAAGCAATTGAAGTGAAGATTCAGCTCATTCCAAGAGACAAGGCAATCCGGGGGGGGCGAACAATTCACTCTAGGAAACAATTTAGCTTGCCTTTAAAGGGAGGCAATTCAGACATCATTACCGCTGATACAGTCATGGGGGAAAATGCACAGGGAACTGTCAAGAAATTAACCTGTGTTTGAGCTTCAAGTTGTGAAGACACCAGGCATATCTGGAATTGAAGGACCTCAGCACAGTGACCCAGAGTGCTGTGTGAAGACTGCTTGTTTGTGTGTTGAGATCTCATCTTTGAAGGACTCGGCCAGGTCTGACACATCCCTAAGGACAGAAGCCAAAGGAGAGGATGCCTCATTGTACAACGGAAAAGGGAAACAGCGTGACCCTTGGGGTCTGAGGCTCAGCCCTGCCATTTGGTTTGTAATAAGCTGCCATTCCCACTTTGCAAGTCTCATTTGGATCTAGATATTATTTCTGGAGAATTAAGTTTCCAACTACTCACAAGAGACTGCCTCAGTAAACATGGGATGGCTTTGTCCTAACTCCATTCATACCCATTTCACCTAGTATCTATATTTTTGAAAGTGAGAAACGAATTTCAGTGCAGCTTGAGACATTCCATATGCAAGCCCTTATACACCCCATCTCCCCGGCCCTCCACTCACCCATAACAAGCCCACTCGACGAGCCCATCCTTCTGCTCCCTTCAATTCCATTTTCAGAGGCGGGCAGTGGGGGGAGGGGAGGCGGGTAAGGCAATCGCTATGTTTAGCGTCGTGGGTTGGGACTCATAAATTCAGGGGTCTCCCTTGGCAGGGCTTTTTTTTGCTGTCAGCAGTTTTCTGTTTCACTTGCTCTCTAAGACAGACTGAAACCCAAGCCCTCCTGATTGGTACAACCCTGACCCCTTGGCTCCTGGGAGCTGATCAGAAGATAGATTGCTAGGAGTCTCTGATATATGTGCAGACTCCAGCCCTGGCCTTAGAAACATATTTCTAAATTGACCCAGTCAATAACAGACACTAGCTGGCCTGTCACCAGCGACTTATAATCTCTTTCCAATTTGGGTCAGGAACCTAAAAGCCATCTCAGTAATTCCAGCCTAGGACTAGGGAACAGCAGCAGCAGCAACAACAAAAGACATAGAGCTGTTAAATTGAACCTTGCTTTTACATGAAAACACTTATCAGAACCTGGAAACTACAAGAGCTACAGCTGAATTTTATAAAATCCATGCTGATATTCCCAGTACAACATAATCAGAAACTTCAGATTTTCATAACAGCGTTTGTTATGGTCTATAAAAGGGTAAGGATCAAACACATGAAATATAAAAATATTCTAAAAGGCAACTTTCCACAAACGTATACAAAGATTTTCAGGAAAGCCGCTGACAATAGGCAGAAGCCATGCCTCACATGTTCGTTACTGACAACTGACATTTCCAGATGCTACCCCAAAGCTCTGCCAAAGCCCACAATCTTCCTGGAAAGATGGCATTATGCTGTGCCATCACAACAGTTTGGTTTTTTTTTTGAGCCTTTAAGTCTGTTTCCATTGGATTGCCTACTGTGCAGAGCTATCAAGAAAAGTGAATATAAAGATATATAAATAAGCTTTAAAACAAGTGCTAAACAAATATATTTGCTGCCTTTAATAATTCTATAATGAGTAGCAATTTGCATATGCTCTCGAAGGCAATTTGATCACCAAATAAACACTCAGCAGATCGATTGGTTTAATATACCACTCCACTCCCCCAGCATTCATGAGTCGAGCTGAGCTGCAAATGTATAAACTGAAAGCATGTAATTACAGTGCTATTTCAGCATCCTTCCAAGCAATGTATATTTTGGAAAAACAGCTTTAATATTGTCAGAATACAAAGGCTGACAAAGAGACTAACTTGGGGACTCTTCCTGAATTTCCTTTTCAAGGTGCATTACCCAAAGATATCAGAAGGGGCAAACGGATCTCACCAGGCATGAGAACAATCTGGAAATAAAAGCCCTCCCCTGAGAAAGCCTTCTGAAAGTCATCTCCAAGGTGAGCTGTGTCTCTTATCTCCACCAGAGAGCTAGCAGGTGCATTCTACCCAATAAAGATTCTGCAAAGGCTTCTGGGAGAAAAGAAGGGTTTTGAGAATGTCTCCTGCTGACCAATTACTGCTCTTAAATAATAATATATCTTTCTATTGTTTCCCAGTTTCCAGATTTTCTTTTCAGTTTTCAGCTCTTAAATGCAAGTTTCTTTGGCAATCATTCCCTAACCTTGCACAGTGCATAAGATGGCACTAATTGGACTAGAATTTGTTTTCAGTCTTTAAAATCACATCTTTTTTACCTTAAATGTCACACCATTTGGGAGCTCTCACTTAGGAGGAAGGAAAAAGCACATTTGAGGAGTTTTTGTTGTCGACTCTACTGTCTCTCCTCTGACCATCAGAGTGAAGAGTAAATTGGATGTTGTGTTTGGAAGACAATAATTTTCAAAGTGATTTTCCAACTAAGACTCTGAAGACTGAAGTAATTCTAGAAGATTCCTATAGGTACCCAGAAATACCTTTATACCTGTTCTAAGATGAAAGTCTTTTAAACCAGAGAGTAGTGCTGATATTAAGCCATGTGGAGTCTTAATATTTAACTCTAGAAATGTGTTTGAACACAAGACACCACCTTCCTTGAATAGGAGTACCAAGGAGCATCTGGAGCATCTTTTTTTTTTTTTTAATAAGTAATCATTTCAAAGGTCCACACTGGTAAATAGGGCAATGTGAGGAAATTTCATGCTAGACAAGATGCCAGGCACCTCTGGCAGGACTCATGGGGAGAGAGACATAGATAGATGGGTTCTTTCTCTTAGACACAGGTTTAGAAGTATTTTCCTTGTCTGAGTTTGGAATCGAGAAGTCTGGCTTTGAACACCATCTCTCCACTCCTGTTTAGAGCCCTACCACCCACCACCTCACAGAAAGCTGCCGATTCTATTTTAAAAGCTCCAGAAAATACCAGAACCGAGGTCTCAGTGTAGTCCCAAGAAGCCCCCATACTTGCTTTAAACACCACATGTGGGTCCAGGGATCTCTTGCAAGCAGGTAGTGCCATTTTGTGAAATAACCGAAAAGGTGGGGTCCACAATTGTTCTTTGGATTCCCTTCTAGGCTCCGGAAAGTCTGAAAAGTTTTTGTAGGAGACAGAACCAGACTGCCTTGGAGCGAGTATTCAAGGGACTCTCTTGCCCTTGCATTCCCTATGTCCCCCTTGCTAAATACAGCTGTCCTTCTATATCACAGAAGCGATCACCATACCAACTGCAGCCTCAAGAGGCGAACCCAAGGCCACAGGCAAAATAAAGGAGCCAGTGATATTCCCAATAGAGTCTGGAAACTCCTGCCCTGCTCCAAGCTACAGGTTTTCTCCCCTTCTTTCGGGAAGCACCCAAATCTCTTCCACCCTTTCTTGCTGCTGGCCAGGGAGATTCCGACGCCTAAGAGCAAAGATCTCTTGGGTCGGGGTTAGCCCCCGCCTCCCACCCTCGTCCAAAGCTTGAGTTCAAGGCCGCGTGCTGCTCCTTGCCCCGCCCGGGCTCAGGTCCTGGTTCATTCATTCCTAGCGGTCCCCACCTTGCAGCCCAGACAGTGTCTCCTGGCACCAGGGACAATCTTTTATTGTCTTTAAATCTCTGAAACGACCTCCAAAGGGTTTCTTTTTACACTTTTTTCACATTCCGTGGTACTTCGCTCCTTACATTAGAACCCAGACTCTGTCTCCCGCATCCTCAAAGGACAGCTAATCCATCAAAGAAATCAGTCCCCTTCCCCACCACCTCCAGCTGTCGTCCTGTCGCGGTTTCAAAGGTCCAGAATCACAGTTCTCTGTTCCCATCTGGGATAGGGCAGCATCACCCCGCGCGTGGCTCCCGCTTCCCGGCAGGTACCCAGAAAAGCCCTCTCACCCTTCCGTTGATGCCATGGCGTGGGGAACGCCCCCTCCTCCCGGGCACGGTCCGGCGACGGTGGCGGCGAGCTGGGTGAGCCCGGAGTGCGGCGGGGAGCGGTATTTAACGGGCAGCGTCTCCCCGCCCTCGCACCCCCCTCCTGGGTAAGCCCTTTAGCGCCTGGGCGCGCGCGGGAGACTGCTGCGGGCGCTAATCCACGACGCGCGGTCCGCGTTCCCGTGCGCGGCTCGCGACCAGCACTCAGGGAGGCTCTTCGGGGATCCCACACTGGCTCCTGCTGGAGCGCCCGGGCTGCAGAGCTGCAGGAACGCGTTCCCTGCCTCCCGGCCGCCACCTGTGTGTGCTTCCCCGCGGAGCAAACTGGTGTGGCGAGTGGCCCGCACCTAGAGACACCGGGAAGACCGGGAGTGCGGGGGAGTGTGTGCGTGCGTGCGTGTGTGCTGGTGTGTGCGCGCCGGGGTAGGCGGTGGAGGCCGCTGCGCCCTGGCTCGGCGCCGGCCCGGGAAGGATTGAAAGGTTTAGCCCCGCCGGAGCGGGGGATTTGCAGGCGATCCCTCTCTATTTTTGTCCAGAGCTGACATCACCCGCGCCACAGCCTGGGGCGACTTCTTTAACCGTCGCTCCTGCCCCACATCTTCAGACGCTGTCCCTCCTCTGTCTTCCTTCCCCCCATCAGCTTTCAGTCATAAATTAGGGGGGAAAAAAAGCCCTCCGGTAGTCCGGGAACGCTTTGGACAGCCGGTGGGTGGCAGGAGCCCAGGATCTAAGGAGTCTCTATTGTTTCCTCTCGAGTCTGAGTGGCCTCGGGTCACCCTTTGCTGGGCCAAGAGTTGAGACCTGGGATGCCCCTCTGTCCCCAATCCTTGGAGAAGGCTTGACGCTCCCCACCACGCTTTCGACACCTGCTCCGGCTCACATTGCTCAGACCAGCACACCCACCCTCATCGTACCACTTCTGGGATAGGGAGAGCCCCACAAAATTTTAGCCACAGTAACCCTCAGGTGGCAGGATGGAACCGCGACCCAGCTGCGGGTCCTCCTTCGTCAAGGCTCGAATAAATCTCGGGCATTCGATTATTTATCTAGATTAATATTAATGTCGTTCCCGGAGGCGGGCGGGGAGTGACGGAGGCCATAATTTCAGGGGGTTTGTTTTTTAATACGAAAGAGATCTGCCTGGAGGGCTCAGGCTAGAAAGGCTCAGAGAAATTGTCAGGGCCAAGGTCTGGGGGGCGCATCTCCACCCACCCGACTTAGTTCACGAAGCCGTCTGAGTCTAGGGGGACGGTGAGCAAAGACAGATGGGCTTCTGCACGGGAGAGTCCAAGCCTCCAGCCCAGCTTTGCATAATAATGACTAGTTCGCGCAGCTTTTGTTATCTTGCCACTGGAACACAGCAGACACCTACAGCTCTGCCACCTGCTGACTCTGTGGCTACCTGAAAGGCAAAGCCTTCCTTTCCTCAGCTGGACAATGGTACTCAAAACAACCCCTTTTGCAGGGCCATGATGAGAATTAAAAAGACTATTTTGAGAGGTTTGCAAAGTGTAAACACAGATATCAAAAGCGTGAGCCCATTACTTGGGGCTTGACAGCGAGATCTCAGAACCCTAGTGTTCTTATTTCTTTTCTCCTCATGGTCCCCTCCAGGATCCTAGCCCTGCGGAGCCTTTCTCTTCCATCTTTGCTTCTTTCTATCAGAGGCAAACTGGTGGTATCACCTTCAATCGCACCTCGCAAAGGTAAGTAATAGAATAAAAGACATTTTAAAAATGTTCTGCTAAACCAGCCATGGTGATGTATGCCTGTAATCCCAGCGCTCAGGCTGAGGTAGGAAGTTCTCAGGTTCGAGACCAATCTGAGCTACAGAGTAAGCCCTTGTCTCAGAAACAAACAAAAAAAACAAAACAAAAGGTTCACTTAATTTCAAGGAGCCTTAGAGATTGTTTCCTGGGCAAAAGATTCAAAAATGACTAGGCAAATGAGAGAAATAAGGAGGAAAAGAACAAAGGGTGGAGCTACAGAATTTAGCATCCCTCTTGTGTTTTTTGCCTGCCAATTACCTTGACCAGATCTAAATACTGACTCCGGCTTGGAGAGAAAGCTCTTTCAGAGAGCCAAGGTTAGATTCCTAGCACCAGCAGCAGCTCATAACTGTCTTTAATTTCCACTCCTGGCGCTCTGACGCCCTCTTTTGGCCTCCACAGGTTCCTACATGCTCTCAGTGCAGACACATTAATACATAAAAAATTAAAAAATGTTTTGATGAATCAGAATTATTTTAACTTGTACTTTCTTTAAAGAATAAATTCTTTGATTGCCCTTTATACCTGGGCTTTTAACTTTAAAAAAATTAAAGCATGTGTGCAAAACTGGCATCTCAAAACTCCGCAGTGTGCTCAACATTGGCTTCTCAGAAGCCCTGTACCGTGGCTTTGTGTCTGAGGTTCTCATTTACTATTTAGAGATTTTCTTTTCTTTTCTTCTGAGGTGGCAGCTGAAGAACAAGGCCACAAGAACCCCTCCCTGGCTGGATATTAATCCCAGAAAACCTCTATCACCAGAATCCCCTGTAAGCAGAGACTAAATGAACTGCTGTACAGTGGTCACCCCTCAGCATCCGCACAGCCCCAGAGGGCTCAGCTGCACCATTCTCTGGAGCTCTGCTCCCAGCAGGCTCCTGATGCCCCCATTCAGAACAAATTAAAAGATGGGGAAAGGAAAGCAATGAAATTGTTTCTATTGAAAAAAATAATTTTACTGAAAATCATTCTTAATTATGTTTTCCATGGTGAGGACCTTAGAGGATTCAGGTGAGGGAGTCATTAGGCATGCAGGATTAGATAGGTATAGTCATTCTGGCTTGCCACTGTCCCTGTAAATGGCTCTATCTGTGTGCCCTGACATCACTTCCTGCATTGGAGAGACATTTGCATTCAGCTGCCTAGGGAATTAGGTCTACTAATCATGTGGACTATACCCCAATGATTCTGGCTCAGGAGAAGCTGATTCTCTGTCAACAACCCCAAGGACCCTGTGAACACTGGGTGTAAAATAAGATATTCTGGTAGAGATTTAATTTGGTTTGGTTTGGTTTTAATTAGTAATATATGAGCTGCTTTCTTGGGATTTTGGTATTGTCAATTTAAAACTGATTGGTATCCCCTCCCCCAGGTAAAAACTGAATATTCACATATACAAGAGTAAATCGGGATCTCTATTTCCCACCTCATTCAAACCCACTCAAAATGGACCAGAGACATTGAGTGTAAAATCTGAACATGTGAAATTTGCCAGAGGAAAACACTTCAGATCTTAGCATATGCATGCGCTTCTGAAAAAGACCCTACCTAGCATCTCAGGAAGTAACAAGACCTGGCAGATAGGACTACATGAAATCCAAAAGCTTTACAAAGTGAAGGAAAGCCTACAAATTGGAAGGAAATCTTTGCCAACAACACATCTGGCAGGGGAATATCTAGAATCTATAAAAAAAACTAAATAAAAAAAATTAAACACTGAAAAGTCATTCAATAGGAAAGTGAATTGGATGGTTTTCTAAAGAAGTACAGATAGCCAATAAATATGTGAAAAGATTTTTGACATATTACCGATTAAGAAAACTCAAGAGTCGGGTGGTGGTGGTGGCGCACGCCTTTAATCCCAGCACTGGTGAGGCAGAGGCAGGCAGATATCTGTGAGTTAGAGGCCAGCCTGGTCTACAAGAGCCAGTTCCAGGATAGACCCCAAGGTTATAGAGAAACCCTATCTCAAAAAACAAAAAGAAAAGAAAAGCAAACTCAAAACTCCATTGAAACTCTGCATGGTCTTACTCAGAATGGCTATCATGAAGAACACACATGATAACCAATGCTGCTGGAGATGTGGGAAGAGAGAAACACACACTACTAAAGTGAATGCAAATCAGTGTAATCACTATAGAGATCAGTATGGAAGTCCCTCAAAATAGTAAAAATAGAAAACCAAAGGATTTCACTGTATCAGTCTTGGATACACACACACACACACACACACACACACACACACACACACGCATGTACATATGCACACAATCAATGAAATTTTAAGCCAACATACCATAGAGATAATACACACCTATGTGTATTGGTGTACTATTCAAAATAGCCAAGTTATGGAACCAACATAGATGTCAATCAACAGAGGAATGGATAAAGGAAAGGGTGGCATATATTCAAAATAGAATTTTATTCAGCCATAAAAAAGAAGAAAATTACATAGTTGTCAGGGAAATGATACAGCCAGAGATCATCATGTAAAGCAAAATAAGCTGGACCCAGAAAGATAACTATTAGATGATTGCTTTCATATACAGATCTAGAAGATATATCTGACTCAAGCATGGGTATAACCTTCTCAGTAATCCACTTTTTCCATCCAGGCTCTACCATGGGAATGTTCCAGTCTCCAAGGGACTGTGTATTAAAAAACATAAGCCCATGAGAAACATTTTAGATTCAAACCACAGCAGTAACAATGGTCATCTCAGGGTTGTCATGAGGATTAGACAGGATAACATGTAGGATGAGCTCGGCCTCATACATCAAGAAGTCTCCCAGACACACACACATAGGTAAACAAACTGAGCTCCATTTTCTAATTTTAGCTCAGTGTGAAGCCAGTCTCCCCAATCCAAAGTATGGCCTGTTGTCTCTTTTATCCCTCACAGCCATCCCTAAGTCCCCAGGGAGCAGCATGTGGATGGAGCCTTGATTCTGAGAATGGGACAGGGCCACCCAGACAAGTATTGGGGACATTGCTTAGTGTTGCCTTGGTCTGTCTCCTCAGGATTCCACACTGCAGACATGATAGAATGCTCTGACATTTGCACATAGATTTGTCTTCTTGAGTCAAGCTCGTGTATTCTCCAATATCAATGCAGAAACTATTCTCAGAACTGAATAAAAAAATCAACTATATGCTCTCTCTGATAGGTGACTTGATGGACTTTTTTTTTTTAAAGAAAAGGGATTTTTCTTTTCTTGTTGTTTTATTGATTTGTGACTTAAAATCTAACCCAAGTTGAAGGAAGTGACTTACAGTTGCATTAAGGTAGTGTTTGAACATGTTCCTGCTAGTCATAGCTTTACCATAACATTTACCGAGGGCTTACAATGCATATCCCCTCCCCCATATCCAAAGCTTTGTTTTCTTCTCGAGATAATCTTCTACAGAAGACATAAAGTCGTCCCCAATTCACAGAGGGAAGAACTCAAGGCCAAGGAGATCAAGGGGGTTGCTTACGATTACAAAACTGCTGATTGTCTTATTCTGGATCCTAACTAAGGAGTGATGACACATTCAAATCAAATAAATAAGGTTGAGTTTAGTTAGGAGACCATGTGAAGGGCACTTCAGGCTAAGACAGATCCTTGCTAGTCACAGTATGGCACCATTATCCATTCAGAGCCTGAGAAAAGATTACCTGTAGCAAGTTTTCTTGGATTTTCTTGGACTGCCAGCCCGCAAATAATGACACAGAGACTTTTTTACTAATTATGAAAGTTTGGCCTGAGCATGGACTTTTCCCCCAACTAGTTCTTATAACTTAATTAACCCATATTTTTTATTTTTTTTATTTTATTGATTTTTATTGAGCTCTACATTTTTCTCTGCTCCCCTCCCTTTTAACCCTCTCCCGAGGTCCCCATGCTCCCAATTTACTCAGGAGATCTTGTCTTTTTCTACTTCCCATGTAGATTAACCCATATTTTTAATCTGTGCTCTGCCCCGTGACTCGGGTTGACTCTTCTTAGTACAGCACATCTGACTTGCTCCAAGTCTGCAGGTGAAATCCACAGTCCTAGATTCCTCCTCCTTGGCATTCTCCTCTGGGCCTGGAAATTCCACCTATTCTGCCTAGCTATTGGCCATTAGCTCTTTAGTAAACCAATCAGAAAGCACCTTAGGCAGAGACATGTCTTTATAGTGTAAACAAATATTCCACAATAGTTACCTACCAGTTACTAGGACCCCAAAGAACATCCAATTTGGGCAGGGCCACCTGACAGAGGCCTTGGGGCTGTGGCACTCTACTGGAAGAGACCCAGGGCTGAACACTTCTAACCCCCTTCTTTTCCATCCTTCGGTTCCCACAGGGCTTCTTAGGACTAGAATTTGGAAGGTAAGGCCTGGCAACAAATCTTGTATTTCCTCTTCCTGGAAAACAAGGGAGGAAGAGGCCAGTGTAGAGGGATCTCCATAGCAACAAAAGCGGCTGGAGTTTGAGTGCTAGCTCTCTTTTGGCAGAACCGTGTTTTGTCCCCTCTGATGTGATATTTATTGTGACAGCAGTCGTTCACACTGGGACAGGCTGCCCCTGTCACATGAAAGGACAGTCCACATTTCTGGCAGAGAAACTGTTCTGGTCAGA
>JAQHUG010000068.1:2112099-2172138 GCA_028555095.1 Dicrostonyx torquatus | reverse complement strand
TTGATAGGGGTCACTTGCAGTCTGGATGGCTCTGCAGGCACTGTCTTGGGGCTGTCTGCTGTCTAGATGGATCAGCAGGCGCTTGATAAGTCGGTTTGCAGGTGGTACAGATGGATCAGCAGGCGTGGTCTGTATGGCTCAGCCGGCACTGGCTGAATCTTCTTGAAGGCGGTCCAGATGGCTCAGCGGGCATTGGCTAAATCAGTCCGTCTGTCTCAGCAGGCACTGGCTAAATTTGTTTGGAGGCAGTCCGGGTGACTCAGCAGGCTCTGTGGAAATCTGTTTGTAGGCTGAGCCAAAAGGGGGGGCTTGGAAGAGGCAGCCCACTCCGCCGAACAAAGGCACTCTTGCACCCTAGGTCTCTCTACCCGCTTCTCTCCTAGAATCCAGCCCACTGAAGGAAGGGGTTGCTTTGGGGAAAGTTAGGTTGAATAAGGAAAAGGGGCGGTTGAGTGGAAGAGCCTTCCACGGGGCCAGGAGGCCTCAGGGATGGGGTGCCACCAGAGCACTCCCCGGGTCCCTGACTGGCTGGGCTGGATGGGACTTACCGGTCCGGGTCAGTCAGATCATTTTCTAGAGATCAGAAACCAAATGTACATTGTATCATGGGAGGTGTCACCAAATGGCCCCAGAGGGCTCAGGCCTAAAGTTCAGTGATCACCCGTTGAGTCAACGAAGAAACAGAGACTCATATATCTTCTGTTCCTATCTTGTTTCACTTCTAAGTATCTGAAACTAGTTTTTGCATCTCCACATAGGTACCAGAGAGACGGACCTCCTAATATCAGAAGAAAAAAAAAGCCTTGTGCACTTTTCCATAAAAAGTTGATGAATTAGAACTATTCTCCATCATGGTGACAGCAAAGGAGAAATATTTTAAACTTCAAAGTTTATCAGAAGAAAATGGCCTGAAGAAAAAAGTAAAAGCCACTGATCCCAAGATTTCCCACTCTAGAAAGAACATAAACTGTCCCCACAGACTCGCATGTTTGCACACTTACATGGTCTTGGGTCACTGGTGCTCTTTGGGGGCCTTCACAGGGAGAGAGGCAGAGCCAAAGGAAGTGGGTTGCTGAGGGCGGGCTCTGAGGGTTAAAGCTCTTCCTGCTTAGCCTCGCTGCATCCTGGACAGCGCCACCTTGTGACAGGCAGTAGCACCCTCCTTCCACCATGGACAAACTCACTTCATTCCCCTTAAAAAGGGTGCTACTGTCCTGAACTGTGATTCAAATAAATCCTTGCATTCTTTCTTTCTTTCTTTCTTTTTTTTTGGTTTTTCGAGACAGGGTTTCTCTGTGGCTTTGGAGCCTGCGCTGGAACTAGCTCTTGTAGACCAGGCTGGTCTCGAACTCACAAAGATCTGCCTGCCTCTGCCTCCCGAGTGCTGGGATTAAAGGCGTGCGCCACCACCACCACCGGGCAAATCTTTGCTTTCTTAATATCTGCTTCTGTCAGGTACTGAGCCACCGCAAGGAGAAACTTAACTAATACACCCTCTCAAAGGGGACTGTCATTTGTAAGGTCAGAGGAAACATGCGAAGATATGCATTCACTTCTTCCATTTAATGCAATTGCTACTGCCTCTGCCCTGGTCTTTGGGACTGATGCTCTTCAGAACTTAGTAGTGAGAAAACTGCCCGCCACGAGCTCATTAGGTAAAGCAACTGTGTCTGTGGTTCTTCGAAAAGTCAGAACTACCCAGAGGTCAGATTGATTCTCTCCCAGTGTCTGGGCAGGCGTTATTGGAAAGAAAGACTGTGCTGAGTGTGCAAAGCATCTTGTGTTTGAATCCCAGCACCTCCACAAATAACACCAAACGAGGTATCCAATGTGTCACCCAACTCCTTTGATTCTAAGTTCCCCTTCCACCTTTGTAAAATGGAAATAATTCCTACAGCTTTAAAAAGTTTTATCTATAAACCAGCTATCATAGGGCCTGGCATTTACTGTGAACTCACTAAATGTCTGTGCTCTGACTGCCACATATACTTAAGAGGTTGTAAGTTATGTGTTAGTATTGTCTTTAAAACTCTGATCCAAGAAGATGGTGCTGGTGGCCTTGGCTGCCTAAGGGTCATGCTCCAAGCTCTTGCCAGGGGTTGCAGTGACTGAAGCCTCTGGCAGGGACTTGGTATCTCCCTAAAGTGAGTGTTTCCATGGCTCTCCTCCCAGGTGAGAGGGACCAGGAGAGCCATGCTGAGGAGAGGAGGCTGTGAGAAATGGCCAGAGAGCAGTGCTCATGCCCAGCAGGCACCATAACTAGGATCATTGAGAAACAGATGCTAAATACCAGGAAGTTTAAAGACAACAGCAAGGCCTGGCCCGCCTCAGCTTGGCGAAGACAAGGGGTGGGACACTACCAGTGGGGTGGGCCAGATGTGAAGTGAGTAAATCAATGGTGGGGGGATGGGAGAGGAAGAATAGGTGGCAGGGAAATGGAAGGTGAGTGATTTGTGTGCTATGAAATGAGGCAGAAGAGAAGACGTGAAGGTGGCTGCTATTCTTGCTCCTTGGGAAAAGGTGAATTACACTGCCCATCAATGGAGCCAATAACAAACACAGGTGCTATACCTATAACATCTTCCTTTGATAAAACTGACCCCTGTATGAGTCACTGTGACTCCCAGAGCTGCATCTTAGCAAGAAGAGCAGTACCTGCAGAGCAGAGATCCACCCTGACTGGGCATGTCCTGCCATGCCTACTTCTCATCCTTGGTTTAGCCGCTGATTTCTCTAGCTGGGGTGGTGCCAGTTCAGCCATGAGACTGGACGACTGAACATTGAAATGCAATTTTACTGTGCCGCAGCTAACATGGGCCACAGATTTATTTCCTTTGGAAACTTCGAGTTGAACTAACACATAAAGACACCCAGAGGCCCCGCCCAATGTGTGATTCACCCCCATCATGTGCCACTATGGTAAATGAGAGATGGGGGAGAAAGAGAAGTGAAACAGATTGAACACTATGAAGAAAGGCAGATTTGGAGACACGAGGGTGGAGAGGAACAGCCTGATGTGAGTAGCCTTTGAAGCCACCTGAAGCCACATTGAAGTCCTGGCCCATGCTGTTCACCATGTCAGGGTTCATGGCCATACAGCAGGGGTCTGTGTCAATGTCCATAGCCCATGTTGCCACAAAAGGCCATATGGATGTCCCTGGTCTGGATTGCCACCTGGGACCACAATGGTATCCAAGGGCTTCACAGAGTTGGTCCCACCCCTTATTGACTACAGCATTCAGGAGCGTGGGCCCCTGCACCTCCCCTGGGCAGCACAGCCACAGCAGAGCTGGCCGTGGTGGCTGGAGCACAGGTAAGCTGGCCCTGAGAGCATGAGAGTGGGAAAACTGGCCCTGTCACTCTGCCATCTGCCATCAGTGGAATGGGTGAGGGAGAAACACCCCCCCATCACACCTTGCCACGTGTGTCAGGTGGGAGAGCTGGCCTCAGGGGCTTGGGAGCAGGAAAGCTGCCCCTGCCCCTTACCAGCTACAGCACTCAGGAGAGTGGGCCCTGCACCTTGCCTGGGCAACACAGTAGATCTGGCCTGGAGGTGTGGGTGCAGATGAGCTGGCCCTGAGGGTGGGAAAAGTGAACCAACCCTGCCCCTTGCTGCCTGTAGCATTGGGTGAGCTATCACGGGCAATGCTGGACCACTCGCCTTGGTGGTGAAGATACAAGAGAGCTGGTGGGCTGACCAACTTAGCTACCACCCAGTTCCAAATCCAGGCCCACGCCAACGTCTGTCCCATTTATGAACTCCTGGAGCATGTGAAGGGGCTGGTCCAGCAGATTCAAAGCTGCAGGATCTCCATGACACAGGACAGCAGCAGGATATCCAGGAGGAGTCCCAGTGAGGATCCAATATCGATAGTGTAGCAGAAGCCAGAGACCTCCACAAGACCAACGACTCATCACAATAAACATTTGTAAGAAAGGGTATGTACAAAACGGTGTACTGTGTGACTCACAGTGACACAGTACAGCTTCCACAACAAGACTTTTTTCTTCTAATTTATTTTATTTTGGGGAAGAGATTTGAAGGACAGAGAGCAGATACGAAGGGACAGGGAGATGGGTGAGATTGGAGTGAATGGTATGAAACCCACAATGAATTAATAAAATGTTAAAAAAAAAAAACAACTATGCTCAAAGTCGAGCAGGGTAGCAGACTTGTATAATCTCAACACTCAGGAGGCTGAGGCAGGAGGATTGCCAGACTGAGTCATGTAGCGACACCCTCATCTCAAAGAAATCAAAAAATAAAAAATAAAAATAAAAATTAAACTGCCAAGCCATCACTAAAACTGTAAGTCTAGACATTTGAAAGTTTTTAAAAATTAATAAAACATAAGTTCCTTTCATAAATGAGTAGAAGTATAAAGATGAGTGTAGGGTTTCTATTTTTGAGGAAGAATATGTTTAATCTGTTCTCTACATTGGCTCAGAAGCCAAGAGCACTCAAGGGAGGAGATGCCTGAAACTAAAAGGTCTTAGAAAGCAAAGAGAGGCTGAAGTAATAAAAGGCAAGAGAGGGGTTTCTGCTGGTGGTACCTGCTCACTCCAAGAATGAGCGTGAAAGAATGGTCACTGAAGCTATAGTATGATCTTGCCAAGCACGTTTGGAGCCCTGAGAGATTCGAGTTGATTTTATCATCTTCTCTTTCCATTTTGAATGACTGTGTGTAAGTCACTTACTTAATCCTCCGGCCATCCGTGAGTGTAGCAATGAATGGGATCTGTCACAAAAAGCCCTTGGCACAGCTCCAGGCACATGGCAGTGGCAATTGTCACCTTTATGATGCCAGCTTCCCGGCTGTCACTAGTTTGTCACTCAGAAAATCAGTAGTGAAGCTTTGAGTTCAGTCACACAGCACCACTAGCAATGAGCCAGCCTGCAGTCATGTCTTCCCACTGTGGCTATTGAGTAGGAAAGAAAGGCAGTTATCCTGTCATGGATGTGTGGGAACTTCAAGATACAATTTGAGTTCATTCACTTTTTCTCATGAGCACACATTAGCAAACGACAAATGAAGATGTTCTATTCTTGTCTTACTCTCTAAGCTAATAAGAAAAGAGATGTTTCTTCATTGTAGCTTCAATTCAGTCTGATAGCTTGGTCTAAATATAATCTCCATGGGCATAAACCCTCTCATTAAGTACCCAGAAGGTTGAAACATTACACAGCTACACTTAGTGCCTAATGAATTCTAGTAGAAAGAACAAATTCATTCTTGCTTAGTATAGATGAAGTTAGCGAGAAGACAATGCAAGAAGGAATTGTGAGGTCTCTGCCTACCGTTCCCAAATCAGTATGTCTAGCACAAGATCTCTTGGGACTCAGTGTCAGGGTTAGCTCAGATTCGTTTATGTGTGCCATAAAAATCACAGTACTTTGAATCAGAGTGACTGTCTCCTTCTTGGTAGGTTGATATTCCACAAAGTGGAGGGACTTTGAGAATGATTGGTGATATTGGAATGTCTGTAACAAGTTTTTTCCCAATCTTGGCAAAAGTGACCTCTTTCTTCTGCTGGGACAGTGATCAATAGTGATGTCTTCCCAGACTGCAAGAAGAGAAAAGAGAAATGCATTGTCTTCCATATGGTTGGTTTTTTTTTTGCTTCGTGGTTCATTGTGGTTAAATGCTGTGTCAACCAGAAAAAGGACTGGACCAAGAACCTGGGCTTGGTTCTGGTGCCTCCAAAAATCACAAAGATATTCTGCTTTCTCTATTTACTTCTTAGAAAAATCCTTAATAATCGTGAGAGAGGCTGTATAGCAAACCCTAAAACATTTTCTCTTAAAAGATGGTCTGCATTAAAGAAAGAGCTAGTTCTTCAGTATGATTCTAGATTCACAGATCATATATTTCCACAGAAGGCTAAAGATCGACACCCCAGAAAGCTGGGCTTCTCCCTAGTTCACTTCAAAATTCCGTCATCCCCACTTGGAGACTGTCTTGGTTATGACACCATTTCCCCTTCAACTGCAAGTAAACTTCCTGAGTCCAATTAGTAGCAATTATTTCTCTCTCCTGTGTTAAATCGCATTTCTAGAAACCGTAAGTACAAGAACATAACCAGGTGTTTATTTCCCTCAAAGATTGCAATCTGGAATTTTATTCCTCATCTGAGAATATTGTTCCCCAATTTGATGTTCTAGTTTGGTTGACAAAGGTCTCTCTCCCAAGCCTAGAGCAAGCCTCTGGATAAACACTGAGTGAATTGGGTTACAAACGTGAAGTGAGCCCTTAAAAATGTAGCCATTGAGACTGTCCTCTTAAAATGCTGGGCCTCGACTGCGCATCCGGCAGAGCCCTGCCAGGGAAAGCTAGGGCCACTGCCAAGAAAAGCAGAGAGAGACCACAATTTGCCACCAAACCAATCCCAAATGTTCTCCTCTCTTCAACAGTGCAGAAAATATTAATTTCCCCAAGTCCCAGGGATCCAAAGCATTTCAGTCGGAATTATCTCAGGATCCAAAGACAGTGAGTCCGGTGGGAGTGGCAACACCGGCCTTGCCCCTCTCACCTGTCGGCTTTCCCCTTGAACTCATCTCTCGTGTAAGACAATCTGTGTTAAAACAGTGCAGGGTTGTGTCAGTGCTTAGTCTTAGGTTTTCGTTCACACCCAGGCTAAAAAACAGAAAAATCCAAAGCCACAGCCAAGGGATATGCCTTCTTTAAGGTCTCTTGACTAACTAGTGCACGAAATAGGAGTCCGTGGGTGCAGTGCGGCCCAGGAGCACACTCTGACCTGATACTCTGGTTTCCAGCATGACCCAGCGTCGTGTGACTTTGTTTCCAGCCTTATGTCTACCACTCTGCTTGCTGTACTTTCTTCTGAAGCCTTACTGGTTTTCTGTTCTACAAATATGCTAAAAGCCCACCTAAAGATCTCTGCATGTCTTCCCCTCCTGAGTGTTCTTCCTCACCTCCCACCCACAATCCCACACTTTCATCAGCAACTCGGCTTCTGGAAGGCAAAACCATTTTCCCTAGCCCTTCTAGATTAAATAAGGATCCAACCCCAAACTAGACATCCTTAAAGCATGCTGCCTTTTCCTCCCCAGTACTGACCATTCTCTCTCTGTGTCTGTCTGTCTTTCTCTTCTTCTCTCTCATTTGTTGACTTAATTTTTTTCATCCAATGCATTTGGATCCTGTTCTTTCTCCTCTCCCAACTCCTAAGATCATCCTCACTTCCCTATCTAACCAACTTCATGTTTTTTCTCTTTCAAAATAAAAAATCAAAACAAACAAAAAAGATGAACAAAACCATCAAATCAAAAGAAACAAACAAAAAGTAAACAAAATTAGGGAGTCCATTTTCTGTTGACCAAAAACGTATGGGCATTTGGCCTGTCCTGGAGTGCGGTTGATACACCAGTGTCCCTACATTGGAGAAAACTGATTTGCTTTCTCCCAACAGGCATAAATTGCAAATAGCTTCTTGGTTAGGGTTGGACTTTATGCCCACATTCCCTTCTCTACGCTGATGCTTCTGTCTGACTTGAACATGTGTAGGCCTTGTGCATGATCCACAGACTCTGTGAGTTTATATCTGACCATACTTTCTATTTCTGCATGTATGTCTCAGTTGATAGGTCTGTTTTTCCCAGTGTTGCCCCAGTCCATGCCATATAGGAAGCATGCATTAGATTTTTGTTGAGGAATGAATAAAAGATAGGTAGGAAATAGATTGACTCATAATCTTTGGTGGAATTCAAGATGGAAGAGTAATACCAAAATTTTATAGAGTAATATACTGATATAGACAGTGAATGCAGACAGTCCATTGAGTTTTTAGTAGGTGATTTGACAATTCAATACCCATTTTTATGACTGCAGAGAATAGTGGGTATTGTGCTGTAAAGAGGAGGGTTGGTGCCTAGTCCCTTTCAATAAGCCCAGTGTGTACCACTCTCCTCCTGCCCCCATCTGCACAGAGAGAAACACACTTTAAAAGTCCCTTCAAGCCCTGGCTCCTTGTCTCAGAAATGTGTCTAGATGATTCTTGCCTTCTAGGGTCTTTTGACCCTTGACCTCACAGGTTCCCACTCATCCCTTCTCATGGTTGACCCTGCTCCACTTACTTCCACATGCATAGACCCCAACCACATCTAACACCTCCTGGTCTTTGCAGCCCCCACCACTCTTCTACATTTCTCATAAATGGCTTCTTGAACTCTAATCTTTTCCTCCTGGGGAACAGAAGCAAAACAGCCACTGCTCTAGTAACAGAGAATCCTTTCAGAGTGCAATAGGCCAGGTACTGTTCACATCCTTAGCCTTTTGACACATCATCTCTCTGACTTAAAACTATGTCACTCGCATTTATGGGGGAGAGGCTACTGTGCTAGCTAGAGACTACATCCTGCTCAAGGTCACATCATGCCAATGACAGAGCCAGGACTGTCTCTGGCTGGGTGTTCTAGCCTCAGTCTACTTGCTTTTATCTTTTTGATCTCCTGACAATATGAAATGACTGCACACTAGGAATATGAAGCACATTATTGGGGGAGATGGGTCAATGAGTATAGTGCCCGCCTTGGAAGAGTGACCCGAGTTCACCTCATCCCAGAGCCCACCTCAAAAGCACAGCAGAGTGCTGTGTGCTGGGAAGGTGGGGGCAGGAGAATACCTGGAGCTCACTGGCCAGCCAGTCTTTCTTCACTGTGAGCTCCAGATTAAGTCAGAAACCTTGTATGCATCAAAACACAGGATGAAAAAGCTGGAAAGAGTGGCACATGGCTTTAATCCCAGCACTGCAGAGACAGAGGTAGGTGGATCCCTATGAGTTTGAGGCCAACCTATCCTATCTCCCCAAGATATCCTCAGTTGAGAGTAACTTTCTCAGCTTCAGATCTGTTGAAGAAGAAGAGGAGGAGAAGAGGAGGAGAAAGAGGAAAAGGATGGAGGAGGAGAAGGAGGAGGAGGAGAAGGAGGAGAAGGAGGAGGAGGAGGAGGAGGAGGAGGAGAGATGACATGATAGAAGACACCCAGTGTCAACATCTGCTGTTACATGAGATGTGGAATGTTATTGCTTATATATTGATCCACCACAGTTACAGAATGATCCTCATATTAATTTCATTCTTTAACATGATTTATCTTTAAAAGGATAACACCTCAGCCTTGCCAGTAATGCCCAATCAACCCCTATAAGCAGAAGCTCCGTCAATAGAATATTGAATATGAGGGGTTACAAATGTGTACAAGGACCAAAACCAAACCTGCGAGACCGCTCACTCAATACATGAAGCACTTGCTGCTAAGCCTGACAACCTGAATTCAGTTGCTGGACCCACATGATGGAAGGAGATAATTGACTCCTGAAAAGTTGTCCTCTGACCTACACACCCACACACCCAATAATAAATAAAAAGTAAATGTTTTACAAGACAAAAAAACAGAAACAACTACTGCAAAAGAAATGAGGATCAAACTATTGTAGTTAAATGGAGGTCATGTTGGCCCCTCCCCAAGATATCCCCAGTTGAGAGCCACTTTCTCAGCAGTAGTGTTCCAGGACTTCTCAGGATTTACACTGTGTCAACATCAGAAAAGTGGAACTTTGTTGCAGAGCTCCTTGCCTTGTATGGGGCTGGGTTAGAGTGGGTTTATGTAAAACATGAGCTTTGGAAAGAAGAAAGTGAAAGCTAACTTCACACTCTGAAAGCTGGTACAGTTCATGAGACACCACAGTGGCAGTTCACACTCGCTGTCTCTTTAAGTTCACCTTGCACCCAGCTGTGGGAAAGTACCCAGGCCCCAGATCCTCCTGAACCTATTGTAAACCTACTTCTGGCTTCTCTGACTCCTGGACCATGGGAGAGGGCCTGGATTCTCCAGCAGGCCACTTACCTTAGAGACTAGGTCTCCATAAAACCCAGTATGTTTCTAATCTGCCAGCTTCTTCCCAAGAGACATAGCGTCTCAAAGAGGACAAGAGATAGTTTGTTCTTAAGTCGAATATGAGTGACTATAGCTGTGTACATGGATTAAGGTTACCCCCAAAGACATCTGCCTTTGTGTAAATTATTATGAGACATTTGATTACTTATGGAACAGGAAAGTTATAAATTTAAGGCACTCCCCAATTATGCAGATGGGTTCACCAAGAGGTGGGTCATAGCAAAGCTGAGAACCTCTGCTGTAAGTTTCAGACGCCATCTAATGACATACTTAGTGTTTGGATTGGTGGGAGGCAGTTGTATGCTAAAAATACATTTTAAAGGTTATGCTAGTCACAAGGATGTCAGGTCAAACACAGAGGTGAGTAGTAAGTGGCTTTTGAAGGGACTAAAAATAGCCCAAGATCATTGGCTTTGGCCTGCAACATTTAACTCTATGATTGTGTTTTTCACTCATCTGGCCTTGTAGAATATTTAATTCATATTTTTTCTGGAAACTTCTTGGAGGACTTAAGCCTCCAAGAGCAGTACCAGGTAGAGAGCTCTGTGGATGGGCACTGCAGGAGAAGCCCATGGTCATGAAGCTAGGAATCAAGCACCTGAGTAGAGTTTTGTGACTTCCAGGAAGATATGAACTGGTATCCATCACCTCAGACTGATAGCAAACAAAAAAAAACTATTCCACAAAGTGTAGCCCTAGTAAACCAGTGAGTTTACTGAGTTACTTATTGGAACATGGGTACGAGGTCGCTAACATGAACATAGGTGACTCATGGGCAGCCGCGTTAACAGACAGCCCACCCCAACACTGATGCTGATTCCAGAACTCACAGAACAACTTATAGGAGGCTCTGTGGGTCACAGATTTCCCCTTCCCAGCAATTGTTGCTGCTTCTCCAACCTGGGGTAGCATGAGAGAAGGATGCATTCCAGATCTTGTAAATTTCAGGAGCTTTAGGGGCATTGTAAGCTTTGCTTACTTCCTAAACCTTGCAAATGACACCATGGGTAAAGGGGATATAGAGAATGTGCAGAAAATGATGGTCTAGGTTGGTAGGGGGTTGGGGTCAGGTCAGGAATCAAAACAAACAGGTAATAGACATTTTAGGATGAGTAGTGTGGAATGTCCATCAAGGCAGATGTGGAGACCTTGTGAAGTTGTGCCCAGAGGGCACTGCCCAGTATAACGGGCACCAAATAATATGGCATCTATTCAGTCAGATTTCCTGTCCCGTGAAAAAAATCCTGAGATGAATAACTTGGAAAAATTACTTATTTTAGCTCATGGTGCCAGAGGGTTGAATCCATGGTCATTTGGTCCTGTTGCTTTGAGCCTAGAATGGTACAAGTGTATCATGGAAGGAGCACATGGGGGGTAAAAGTGGCTCTTCATGATGGAAGCTGGAGAGAGAGGGGAAAGAGGGGGAGAGAGGGAGAGAGAGAGGAGAGTTCACACAGTTCCTTCAGGGTAAAGCCTCCAATAATTTAACTTGTACTGGACTATGAGCTAAAGGTTCTACACCATGCCAATAGCGCCAGAGGCTAGCTAACAAGCGTTTAACACTTAGGCCAGAGGGAGAACATTTAATAACCATGTGTAATTTCATTGCTTTATGCATGGCAGTTGTCACAGACCACAAAGCTATCATATGATCATCTTATGACCACTTAACACATGTAAAGCTGATGTAGAAAGGTTAAGTGACTTGCTTGGTACCAATCATAAGGAAATGAAAAGGCGAGACCTGAGTCCAGATCTCCCTGATCTAACTCACACCGTACTTTTTGTGGTCCTACTTTTTTAAAACACAGTTTTGAATCACTTCATAACTATCTAAAGAATCAATCCTCCATGAGAATAAATGGGTCTGCTTTTAAATCACCACATGTTAGGTAGCCTTCAGTAATTAATCCATTGTTTCTTGATTAAGCCATGAGGACAAGAAGGGCTGTGTGATGGAAGGAAGTGACTCATGGAAAGCCCCAGGAATGTCTGATAAAAGAGAAAGTAGATGTCATTCTCTTCTGACTCAAAGAAACGTGTAAAGGAGCAAAGGTGAGGAAGCAAGCTGGATTACAAGTACACCTTCACCTCCTGTCTCAGGGTTGAAGTCACCAAGGTTAAAGTTCTCTGACTCAGGTATCAGGAGAAGACCATTCCTGTTTGGATGGATAGGAAGCTAAGATCTTTCAGGATGGTCTGTAACAGGCATGGATTCTCCTTTCTTGTAAGGAACAGAAAAGACTTAGGAGTCCCCACAAGCTTCCAAAGTAAGAAGAGGGTATGTAGCTGGGCAGTCTAGAGAAGCTGTCTCTGTGGACACTGGGTTGAGTGACCCAGACCAGGGTCAAATAATCATCAACACCAGATCTAGGAATGCCAATCCCCACAAGAGCTGAGGAGAAGCCTGGTCAACAGGAAGGGCCTCATGGAAACCAGACAGACCTTACACTAAACATTAGGAAAACACCAAGGCATTGGAAAGACCCATCACACACACCCAACAAACAGCATGACCTCAGGAGTTCCCCCATATTGTCTCAGTGCTCATAAGGCACTATCTTGTGGGCAGTAAAACTTGTGATGAGAAAAGAGGGGAGATATTAGAAGCATTTGTCAAACCCCAAGAGAGAAGGTACTGGAAAGATCATAGAATATATCAGTCTGAATTTTCTTTTTCTTCCATTCTAATGGGAAGTGAGAAGGGGCTTCCAAGGACACTCACACACATTGTAATAAACCACCAAGCCTTGGGTTCTTGGCAGATCAAACTTGGTGTAAGCAAACATGTGATTCTTTTTCAACTGCTTTAGAAACATAGACTTGAGGAGGGACAGACTGGTTCCATGGCTCACTACATAACCATATTTGCCACCATGCCTGATGGTTTGGGTTTGAATCCTGGGCCCACATGGTGGGAGGAGAGAACTAACCCTGAAAGCTGTCCTCTGGCCTCCACACTTGCCTGATAGCAAGCATTCAGCTCACATACACACACACACACACACACACACACCAAATAACTGTAATATTTTTAAAAAAGATTTGTGGGGGCTCAAAACAGTTTTATACTGAGCCTAAAACATAGAATAATCAGGGAGACACTTGGAATCAGTACTCTATATTAATCTTTCTTGCTGTTGTGACCCGAGAGGAATAGTTGAAGAAAAGAAAGATTATTCTGCTCATGGTCTCTCTCAGAGGGTTCACTTCATCGTAATGGGAAGGGTATGGAGGAGGGGAGCAACTTGCATCATGGCAATCAGCAGAGAGAAAACTGCACTGGCTGGCTTTCTCCTTTTTCCCCTTTGCTATACCTGAGCCCCCAGCTAACAGGATAGAATGTGGGAAGCTTCCCACATTCAGGGTGAGTCTTCTCTTCTTGACTAATCCTCCCTGGAAACAGCCTTACAGACATCCAGCCATTCTTTTCTAACCTAGGCAGCCCTCCACACAACTGAGTGTGCAGTCAAGAACAACCAGCAACCTCACTCACGCTGTCTACTCTGTCTTATCAAGCCTGCCTGTCCCATGCCCCTTCCTCCAAACTCCAATGACTGGTTAGCCTCTGACAGACACATTGGGAAATTATATCCCTTGGCTCTATGTTAAAGAGCCCTCACCAAACTATTGGCCCAAATCCATGTAACTCAAAAATGAGAACAGCACTTTGACTTTGTAGGTCAGAAGTCAACCTTTGTTTTATTGAAATATGTACAGAAGATCAGAAAGGAACAGGATCAGAAAATCTTGTGACAATGTGCACAGGAGCATATGTCACAACCAAATTCCTTTGCCAAGGGCTGTCATGCAGGCTGTTCTTTGGAACTTTGTCTGAAGTCCGGTACAGCTCAGAGTCTCCCCACCCCACCCCAGGTCAACCCTTTCAACCAGAACTGACTATGACATTCACATCACTGTGAGGTGGACAAGGTCTGGGAGAATTTTTTTCTATTCACATGGTTTTCTTTGATGAAATTCAGTTCTTGCAAGCCCGGACATCTTTTAGATGGTTTCCAAGCAGTTAGGAAGATAGTTCCCTGCCAGAAAGCAAAACACCACTCACCCTCTACTGAGGTATATCCATGAAATCAGAGACCTTTCTGAAGCCAAGGTCATGGGCAAAGGCATAGTTCAGGTCCACACTGAGCCATATACCATCTATGCAGACGCACGCTAGGAAAAGCTTCTCAGTGGCCTTGCAGCGAGCTCATTTCATGTTCCTCTCAATCCAGTCTTTGAACGGTAGCACCTTGGTGAAGGCTGTGGATAGGCCATTACTACACGTTTTGTCATAGCTCCAGCTGACCAGCCCCACCAGATGCCAGCGTGGTTCAGGGGATGCTCGGCCTGGGAAGGACAAAGCAGCAATGCCCCCAGTCTCCGCAGTGCAGATATTGGAAGGAGTGTTGGGGTCTTGGCTGGCACAGAACATGTTGTCAGTGACACTAACTGGAATGCCATGGTCTTCATGTTGTTCTTCACAGAGCAGTGAATCTACCACCCTGACCATTCCAGAATGCAGTGTGTCATTCTTAAAACCAGGGCTCCTCACATCTGCCAGGATGTTCCACCCAGCCACAGTGATGTGAGACTCCTGAAAGAAGGCGCTAAGGTCCCGAGTGGTAGCCAAGCATATAGGCTGGACACGGGTGCTGATGCGGGCCTTGTCTAGGAGCTTCAGAATGGCAATGTCAGCATCCAGCAGGATAGGGTCATAGTTGGGATGTAGAATGATAGCAGAAATCTACAAAAACAAGGAAGAGAGAGTGGGGGTTAAAAGCCTGCTCCAGTGTGGATAAGAAGAGGGCCAGTTAGGAGCCAAATTATTGAAACTGAATGGCAGCTACAAGATTTGAAGATACATTGCTCAATGAATCATAAAAAATAACTGTTGTATTTTCAGAGTTGTCAACTCAAATGTCTACTGGAGCCTGGAATATGGTATTAAATAAATGGAGTCTACAACTAAGGCCATAGAAGTGGGTGTTCATGCCCCTTCTAAAGTGGGCAGATGATGTTTTGTTACAGATGATCACTGCTGTACAAAGATGTGATAAGTGTTCTGATTTTTACCAGAGAATGGACTCCAAGTCTTTCTTTGAAAAACCTCAATCATTTACTGTTTAATGAGCTGATTAAGAGAACATATGCTAGCACTACCCATGTATAAGCCCTACATGTTACCACTATCCTTATATAAGCCTACATGTTAGCACTACCGTTGTATAAGCCCTACATGTTGGCACTATCCTTATATAAACCCTACATGTTAGCACTATCCTTGTATGAGCCCAAATGTTAGCACTATTCTTCCATAAGCCCTACATGTTAGCACTATCCTTATATGATCCCTACATGTTAGCACTATCATTGTATGATCCCTACATTTTAGCACTATCCTTGTATGATCCCTACATGTTAGCACTATCCTTGTATGATCCCTACATGTTAGTACTATTCTTCCATAAGCCCTACATGTTAGCACTATCCTTGTATGAGCCCTACATATTGGCACTATCCTTATATAAACCCTACATGTTAGCACTATCCTTGTATGAGCCCTACATGTTAGCACTATCCTTGTATGAGCCCTACATGTTAATGCTTTACAATCTATAGCCTACTGTTAGCATTTCATGTACCTTCAAGCCAGTAAGATAGAGCTCTCTTTCCTAACAGCAGTCCCTAAGACTTTTCCACAAGAATGTTCTCAGAATACACGATAAGATTTTTCTACAGGATAGTTGTTAAGTATTTTATGCATTCCTAGTCAATGTTTTTGCAGGAGTTTCTAAAAACCCATATTCCTATCTCTCAATTTTTAAATTTATAGTTCTATTACTTGATGCTATTTCCTTGGGGGCTTATCTTACAAAATATTGTTCATGACATACTGGTCTGTCCCTTCCCTCAAACTAGAGAAAATAGCCATTTTATTCTTCTCTCTTTATTTTCCATGGATAATGTGTTGTAGGGGGCTCAATGATAGATAGATAGATAGATAGATAGATAGATAGATAGATAGATAGGTAGGTAGGTAGATAGATAGATAGATAGATAGATAGATAGATAGATAGATAGATGAACTGAGGCACAGACATAAGGATGGGTAGAAGAAGGGATGGACAGGTGAAAAGAGGTATAGGCTAGGATAGATGGACATATGGATGAATGAAAGGAGGCAGGGTACAGGACAATTGAGAAGTATGGCAGTTAGGAGTATCCTAGATAAAACTGTGTCCTCAGTTGTGATAATTCCCAAACCCAAATATGAGAGACAATTAGTTCTCTTTTCTTATTCAAGAAACACCCATGAATTTACCTTGATCTAGGTAGTCGGGGCACAGTAATAAGTCACACCATCCCTGGAACAAGTCATTTCCAACAGAGATATCCATGAAACAAATAACATCATCAGTGTTTGAAGTACTATAATTTACAGTATGTGCTACTAGATAAAGTCCATGTATATTCTACTGTAATGTGAATGACTTTCAAGGACTACAGTAATAGGTGATACCGGGCTCTACCTTGTTTTCAAAACAAGCAAAGGTATGGAGGACAGCTGCGTGGTGTGCTAACTTTCCTGTCCGGAGTCTCAGTCTGAAACTCTGAGCCCCTGTTGCATGCTAGACTTTGGATCGCATACTGACATGCTGAAGTGACGGGACTGACACAGGCCCTGCTCCCCTGTGCTCATAGCTGGTTAAGTCAAAGCTCCGGTTTCCCAGAAAGCCCTCTCTCACCCGTAAGTTCTGGATGGTCTTTTCATCCCGCTCATCATCCCTGTAGAATTTTCCCAAGACAACCTTGAGGTCTGCTGTCTTGATGGTGGTGACCTTCCCCAGGTCAGTCACACAGTGGGCAGCTACAACCACCGTGCGCTCATTCACCAGGGCACCGCTGCAGACCAAGAACCATGCGCCTTTGTGCAGCCCACCATCGTGCACACCACTGGTTCTCCGGTAGATGGCTGCCTGCCATGGCCAGCGGCTCCCTTCAGTCTTTGGAGAAGCAATACTCTCGATTTTTCCACAGACTGTAGAGAAAGCATTAGTTTAATTGGATCAGTTCAGACCATTCCCATCTGACAGCAAATGGGTCACTCAACCATGACAGCACAAATCTGAAAGAAAGGGTCTGACAGAGATGAGAAGCACTGAGTAAACGGACCTGGTTATCTCTTCCTTTTCATTTACTTTTATGTACTTATATACTCGTACATATGTGTTTATGTATATATGCGTGCGTTAGCACACAGACAGATTAATAGTGAATATCAGGTATTAAACCTTGATTTCTCTCCACATTATTCTTTGAGACAGGGTCTCTCCCTGAACCTGGACTTCAGCAATTTGGCCCAGCTGGCTAGCCAGCAAACCCCAGGGATCTTTCTGTCTCTGCCGCTCAGAACTGGGATCATAGGTGCATGCCACTGTGCCCAGACAAACTCATGTCCATAAATGCTTACACAGAAATTACCTGCCTGCAATGCTGTCACTCTGGCCCCCTTCCCTTTGGTATTAACCAGCTATCTGACATGTGGCTGGCCATAAAGTCTAGAGTTAAAAGTGGAGACTTTATAGTTCAATGAAACAATAGGACTTTGGACAAATTGTTGAACCCTTAGATCCTTGGTTTCTTTGCCTAAAAAAAATTATACAGATAAATAACTATGACGTTAGGGGTTCTCTGAGAAGACCAAATGGGATGATATGACAGACAGATGATGCTACTGTCTCCATAAGCATGACCACGACCAACTCAGCCATGCTACTCTTTTCATAAAGAGGATGACAGTAGCAGGTAAGAAGGTGCAAGGTCTACTCTGGAACTTCCGCATTTTATCTCACATTGTCTACTATCACCTCATCATTTCATTAATGGCAATTCCTGAAAATCATCAGATAATGAGTGTGAAAATGGAGTCTTAGCAAGGTAGTCCAGATGACCAAGGCAGAGGTCCTCGCACAGCTTTATCTATCCCCATTGGTATTTAATTGTGACTCTTTCCTTTTTCTAGATATGATATCTAGATAATATTTTCTCTACAAGAAAATATTCCTCTAAGAGTTAATGAGTCAATTTCTCCTGAATAGTAGTTTAAGGCAAAAGGAGGGTGCTCTTTTTGTGGAATTCCAGAGGTCACCAAACTCTGGAAAGCAATGGAAGACTATCCCTTGCTCAGTTCAACTTTCCACAAAAGTCTTTAGCAATATTAACAATTTTTCACAAATGGCTCAAACTCAAAGATGAGCCTTGACTCACTTGGGATACAGGATGGGGCACGCCCACTCCACTTGCCAGTTCTCAGGCATGTCCTCCTGCTGCTTCCCAGGCGGCGGTAGAAGGGCGAGATACACTCGTACTGGAGCTGGGTATGCAGATGCTGATACCCAGGCGGCAGCTCTCCAAATGGAAGGACTGGCTTCTTGGTAGAGGCATCCTGCAGTTTCTGCTTGCTGAAGGCTGTGGAATAAAGCTGGTGTAATGGTGTCTCTCTGGATCAAGGCACACAGGATCAGAGAAAGAAGAGCAAGGCTTTAGCATCCAACTCCCATGCTGCTATTGGTTACAGAAGAAAACATCTCCCATTTTCCATTTTCTGTCTTTGTCCTTTTCTCCCTACCTTTGTCTACCCACTTCCTCTTCCTCTTCGCTCCTGCTTCTTCTTGCTCTCTTTCTCTTTCTCCCCTCTTTTCTCCCTTCTTCCGACACTTCCTCGCTCTCTCTCCTTTTGCTACTGAATACATCCTCTTATATCACTCAATATTGTAGTCTTTTGTTCCTGGAATTCTTCCAAGTACTTAGGGTTTCAATCAAACAGAATAAAGTCTGACATAATATTGCTATCCAAAGGTATACTTTGTGTGGACAAACACAAGAACACACAGTGTGTGTGTGTATGTGTGTGTGAGAGAGAGAGAGAGAGAGAGAGAGAGAGAGAGAGAGAGAGAGAGAGAGAGGAGAGAGGGAGGGAAGGAGGAAGGAAGGGAAGAAGGGAGGGAGGGAGGAAGAGAACACACATTTAATTGTAAAATTAGATAGGAAAAGGAGTTAATTTGAATGAGAGAAAGGCAGGCACATTTTTTCTCTAACCACTATCATAATGGGGCAATATTAGTAACTGACTTGAAATAAAATGTGTTGATACAGTAACTTGATTTGGCAATTAGCAAATGTAATTAGTTCACCTCAGAGACATGAACTCTGAGGCAACACTGCTTGGGAGAAATACAAAAACTTGCATGTAAATGTGAAAAGGGACATTAAATGAGCCCTGAAGTTGAGGCTCCTAGGGACACTCTCTGGGGAGAGATGCTCGTATCCTGCAGCTTGTGATTGCTTACACTGGTGTAGAATGGCTGTCAATCGGCAAAGGGAGAATCCTTCAGGAACTATGTCTTCATTTCTGTGATCTTCATTCTGATGTCTTCAGAGCTACTGCGGGGGTGGGGTGCTTTTGAGACTCAGTGAAGGAAGATGACACCCAAGATACCATTTAGCCGTCACCATTTCCTCCCTAGAGTCTCTATCATATCAATCTGATATTGTTTAAAATGAAATCTATTTCTTGTATCTCTATGGTGTTGGGCTCAGGAAACATTCAGTCCACACTGACTTCATTCAACAAATATCCATTCTGTGTTTATAGCCAGGTCCGGAAGCTTCTGAATCTGCAGTCTTTCCCTTTTGGTCACCAAAGCTACTATTTGTTTCGGGAGGCTGCAGAAACAAGAATACCCCCACTTCAGCAGCTCGCCTCCCAAAGACACTTAACTAAATTTTACACTTGTTTTCTCGATTGCAGGAGTCGCCTAGAGCCTTCTCCCCAATCTACCGTTAGAATTGCTGTAACAGTAGGAAGCCCTCTTTTCTCTTGTGCTCAGGATCCCTGTACAGGCATCATCACGGAAGCAGGGTGTCTTCTTGGGAGCCAGCGACTGCACTCAGCAGAGTGCTGCCCCCGGGGAACCAGGGAAGGAACAGAAATGAGGCCTTCTGCATTCTACTGCCTTTGTTCCCAAGGGAAAGCCTTGCTTGGAGAAAGACAAACATGGATAAGAGCCTGACAGGGCAAGGTGAATGGCGACCTTCACCCAGGAATATGCCAAATTGTTCTGCTTTAAAGAGACATCGTGTTCGGGCCTTTGAGGAAGTTACTTAACATCTCTGAACATCATTTTCCACACATGCAAGGAAATGTTGGTAAGATAAGATGCAAGTAATAATAAAACATGCCCAGCTTCACAGGTTGCCGGGAGAACTACACAAATTAGCCTATGTAAAGTGACAGGAGCAACAGCTGGCACACAGCAAGCATGATGTCAATGGCATCTGTCAGCGTGGGCTTTTTTTTCTTTTTTCTTTTCTGAAATTCTTTTTGTTGTTATTAGTGGTGGTGATGATGGCTTAGTTTATTTTTTTCTTTTTTAAAAAAATTAATTTTCTTTTGCATACCAACCACAATTCCTCTGCCTCCTCTCCTCCCACCCACCCACCTCTTTTCTAACCACTCCCTATACTTACCCTCCTCAGAAAGGGTAAGGCTTCCCTTGGGAGTCAACAAAGCCTGGCATATCACGTTGAGGCAGGACCAAGTTCCTACCCTTGGCATCGAGGCTGAGCAAGGCATCCCACCATAGGGAATGCACTAGGGACAGATCCCGGACCCACTCCTAGGGGTCCCACAAACAGACCAAACTACACAACGGTCACCCATGTGCAGAAAGTCTAGGTGGATCCCATGCAGGCTGCCTAGATGTTGGTCTAGAGTCTGTCAGCTTCCATGAGCATGGGTCAGCTGTCTCTGCAGGTTTCCCTGTCATGATATTAATTACCCTCCCTTGCTCATATAACTCCTTCTCCCTCTCTTCAACTGGACTCCCAGAGCTCAGCCGAGTGATTGGCTGTGGGTCTCTGCATCTGCTTCCTGCTTCCATTAGTTATTGGACGAAGGTTCTATGACGATTAGTGTAGGCACCAATCTGGTTACAGGAGAAAGCCATTTCAGGCACCCTCTCTACTATTGCTAGGAGTCTTAGCTGGGGTCATCCTTGTGGATTCCTGAGAGATTCCCTGACACCAGGTTTCCTAACACCATAAAGGCCCCTCTATCAAGATATCTCTTTTATTGCTCTCCCTCTCTGTCCTTCCCCCAGCTTGACAATTCTGGTCTCTTTTGTTCCCATCCCCCACCCTATAATCTACTCCCCCCACCAATTTACCCAGGAGATTGCATCTATTTCCCTTTCCCAGGGTGATCCATGCGTCCCTCTTAGGGTCCTCTTTGTTACCTAGTTTCTCTGGAACTGTGGATTGTAGCCTGGTTATCCTTTGCTCTATATCTAATATCCACTTATAAGTGAGCACATACTGTGTTAGGTCTGGGTTACCTCACTCAGAATGATTTTTTTCTAGTTCCATCAATTTGCCTGCAAATTTTATGATGTAATTTTTTTAATCACTGAGTAATACCCCATTGTGTAAATGTAACACATTTTCTTTATTCATTCTTCAATTGAGGGACATCTAGGTTGTTTCCAGGTTCTGGTTATTAAAATAATGCTGCTATGAACATAGTTGAGTAAGTGTCCTTGTGGTATGATTGATCATCCATAAGCCCAGGAGTGGTATTGCTGGGTCCTGAGGTAGGTTGGTTCCCAATTTACTGAGAAACCACTGTACTGATTTACAGAGTGACTGTACAAGTGTGCACTCCCACCAACAGTGGAGGAGTGGTCCCTCTGTTCACATCCTTTCCAACATGTGCTGTCATTAGCGTTTTTGATCTTAGCCACTCAGACGGTATCTCAGAGTCATTTTGATTTGCATTTCCCTGATAGTTAATTGTTTTAATGGGCCATTTGAGATTCTCCTGTTGAGAATTCTGTTTAAATCTGTACCCCATTTTTAATTGAATTATTTGGCATTTGATATCTAGCTTTTTAAGTTCTTTATGTATTTTGGAGATCAGCCCTCTGTCAGATGTGGGGTTGGTGAAGATCTTTTCCAATTCTGTAGACTGCCGTTTTGTCTTATCAACACTATCCTTTGCCTTACAGAAGCTTTTCAGTTTCAGGAGGTTCCATTTACTAATTGTCTGTGCTACTGGTGTTCTATTCAGGAAACAATCTCCTGTGCTGATTCATTCAAGGCTACTTCCCACTTTCTTTTCTATCAGGTTCGGTCTAACTAGATTTATGTTGAGATCTTTGGTCCACTCGGACTTGAGTTTTGTGCAGGGTGATAAATATGGATCTGTTTGCATTCTACCTGCTGCCGTCCAGCTGTGCATCATTTATTGAAGATGCTTTCTTTTTTCCATTGCATATTTTTTGCTTCTTTGTCAAAAATCAGGAGTTCATAGGTGTATGGATTAACATCAAGATCGTCAATTCGATTCCATTGATCAATCTGTCTGTTTTTATGCTAGTACCAAACTGTATTTATTACTATAGCACTATAGTAGAGTTTGAAGTCAGGGTTGGTGATGCCTTCAGAAGTTTCTTTATTGTACAGCACTGTTTTAGCTATCCTGGTTTGGTTTTTTTTTTGTTTTTGTTTTTGTCTTTCCATACAGAGCTGAATATTGCTCTTTTAAGGTTTATGAAGAATTTTGCTGGGATTTTGATGAGAATTGCATTGACTCTGTAGATTGTTTTTGGTAAGACTGTCATTTTTTACTATGTTAATCCTACTTATCCAAAATCATAGGAGATATTTCCAATTTTCTGATATCTTCTTCAATTTCTTTTCTCAAAGACTTAAAGTTCTTGTCATATGTCTTTCACTTGTTTGGTGAGAGCTACCCCCAAGATATTTTATATTATTTGTGGTTATTGTAAAGGGTATTGTTTCTCTGATTTCTTTCTCAGTCCATTTATTATTTGTATATAGGAGGGCTACTGAATTTTTTAGTTAATCTTGTATCCTGCCATATTACTGAAGGTGTCTATAAGCTGTAGGAGTTCCATGGTAGAATTTTTGGAGTCATTTGTGCATACTACCTAATCATCTGCAAATAGCAAAGGTTTGATATCTTCCCTTCCAATTCATATTCCCTTGATCTCCTTTTGTTGTCTTATTGCACTAGCTAGAACATCAAGTACTATATTGAATAGATATGGAGAGACTGGAGAGCCTAGTCTTGCTCCTGATTTTAGTGGAATCATTTTGATTTTCTCTCCATTCAACTTGATGTTGACTGTTGGCTTTCTGTATATTGCCTTTAGTATGTTTCGATATGATCCTTATATCCCAGATATCTCCAACACTTTTATCATGAATGGGGGTTGAATTTTGTCAAAGGCTTTTTCAGCATCTAATGAGATAATCATGTGGTTTTTTTCTTACAGATTGTTTATACAGTGGATTACATTGACATATTTTCATTTGTCGAACCATCCCTTTCATCTCTGGCATGAGATCATTGTGGATTTTTTTTTAAAATGTGTTCTTGGATTCGGTTTGCCATTGTGGATTTTATCCTTACAGCAGTCCTCTGGGACCATTATTAATTACCTCTGGTTTTCAAAAGAGAAAATGAAGGCCCAGTAACTTCAGGAAGTTGCTTAAACATAAGTAGAATTAAAGAGAAGCAGAAGCATATTTTGAACCCGTGACTGTCAATCAAATTTATTCATTCAAGAGCTATGAACTAAATGACTTCTATGTGGCAGAGGTGTATCAAGCAAAAAAACTTCAGCATGAACGAAGTGAACAGTATTCCTTTACTTGTAAGTTGTATATTTGAAGTGGAAGGAGGGAAGGAGGGAGGGAGGGAAGGAGGGAAGGAGAAGACAGGGATTCTAAAATGAAATAAGAATCATGGCGAAGGACAGAGAACACAGGCGACAATGGGAGCAGCCTGATGTGGCATCAGGACACATATGTTGCTGCTCGTTTCACTGAGATGACAGCTCGGGGCTGGGGGTGTAGTAAAGTATTTATCTAGCATGTATTAAGCTCTGGGTGCATTCCTCAATACCATAAAATATTTTAAAAATAATCATACAAGGACAGTTAGAGATGATATCTCTCCTAGGTGAAAACAAGCAGAGAACTGAAAGATGTAGGGAGGCTAAGGTTCTGTGATACCCAGTAGGAGCAGTTTTCAGACTGAACAAGCAACAAGTTTAATGTTTCTGATGCAGAATTATGCTTGGACTAATAGGAAAAAAAAAAGCAAAGATGTCTGTGCAACTTCAGCAAAGAGAATAAAGAAGAGGACGAAGCAAGAGAGCAGGTCTTTCTTGCCACCTCCTTTGTCTTCCCAAGAGAAGCATCAGGTATACACAAGAGTTCACATCCCTCATTTGGATTGGTCATTTATCTTTAGCTCCTGGGCTCTACCAATTTGCCTCATCTGCTTGGTCACCATCAAGCTTGTGTCCCTAACCTCTAGCTGGCTGCAATGTTTGGCAGGATTGCTAGCTCCTAGAAGCTGCCATAATAAAGAAGCGGTATTTCAGGAAGACGAAAGTACTAAAATCCAACTCCTCAAAGATCATCAGGGAAGTTCGCTTCTTCTCATCAGCCATCTGCTTTCCCACGATTCAGTAAGATTTGTACCTCTTCCAGTAGTAGCTACCTCTTGGCCAAAAGCAGCTGGCTAATGAGCCTCCATCTAACAAGCCCCATTCTTTTATGACCCGTTAGTACTAAATGTCCCTAAGAAATGCCAGGCTGCCTTTGGCCCAACCCAAGTGGAGAAGGGAAGACAGTCATTAGCCCTGAAAGTGGAGTTCAGGGGCTTGGTCTCACCTTGACTGAACCTGCATCGAGAGGACTCTCCTTCTCACCAGGTCTGAGATCTTTGGTTCCCGGCAGGCTAGAAAGAGATAAGCCATGCTGTGTGATCCTTTACCATCTCCACTGCTAACCCTCCTGTCCCACCCTTCTAGACACCATGCATCCATTCCTCGGTCTCAGAGGCTGGATACATTAGGAAAATGTCAACAGTGCACCTAGCAAGATGTCAGCTGCTTTTCACCTAAGCTGACAGCTGCCTCTGAAGAATCCAGTAGTCCCATCTGGGAAAACAAAAACAAAACAAAACAAACAAAAAAAAAAAACCTGTTCTGCTGAGGTGACTTGGGACAGTGGCACTTCATAGATTAGGGCCATCTGTTCATGGGAATAGTGTTAGCAAACTAGATCATAATGGGATCAAAATCAAAGTGAAGGTGCCAAAACACAGCCCATGGAGGGAATTAAGAAGTCCTTGTTTAAAATCAGACCACAGGACCAATTATAAATAAGTCCCGAGTAACCAACCATTCCTTGTCCTGTCTCTGCAATGAAGGTCCCTCGCAGTCAGCAGAGGACAACTTGGAGCCCAGTTTCAATTCACTAAAATCTTTCTCTTTTTTTCTTCCAGGGAAAAGGAATCCTTCCCACCTCACTTTCCCAATCCAGCAGCCAACATTTGTCTAATTAGCAACTTAGAGTACTTTGGTTGTATTAATTTGTAAGAGAAAAGTTGACAAAAACCTCCAAGGACATATGCAACACCGTTCCCATACTTAATGAAATAAAACATCAGGCCCTGTGCCTGGAGGGGGAGAGTCGCTCCTGGCGAAAGTCTAAAGTGATTTATCCCTTTCACATTTATCCCTTTTTCTCTTTTATCCCTTTCCCCTTGATTCGGGTTGTTGACAAACACCCAGCAGAGAGAGTGAAGGGAATGATTTTGACAATCTAGGACATGAACCCAATTTTCTTCTCAGTTAAGGCAGCATCAGCCCAGAACAACTAATGGGTAAAGTCCTGGAGAAACTGCATCTCGACTGTGATGGGGTAGAGGCGAGGCTCCGGCATCCCTACACAACAGCCCAGGGTTTTCTGTTCCCAACCTATATTTTAAAAGTTACTTCCTAAACTGGCTTGCTTTGAGCATGCCATAAGACAGACGCTCCCACTTCCATCTACACCCACTTCTTCTCCCGTCTTTCATCCGGAGTGTATCCCAGCTCCTCCTAGTGTCCTTAAATCCCTCTTGACTGCTACGGATCCTTCCATGCCATCTCTCTATTTCAGGAATACTGATCTCTCTCTCTCTCTTCTGAACTCTTCATTTGTTCTAACTGCCCTCTAGATGTTTCAAGGTCTGCCATCTTTGTTTTTAGCCATCTACATCTGCAGCCTCCCCAGTAACACGTGCTTGTTGACTCTTCTATTAGAGACACAACAAAAGCAGCCAGGCAAAGGTTTACAAATTCCACCTTTGGATTTACATATCTACAACTCAGCCTGGCCATCTTTCCCAACCCACTCTTCTCCAATACCTTAGAGAATATGAGAGCGGGGTCTTCTTGGGACCCAGAAAAAAAAAAAGCAGCAAAAATTTGAAAGGATACTCTCCAAGATGAGAGTTGCAAATGGTTTGCAGGTAAGCCTACAAGAAGATATTATTCCAGGGACTTAAAAGAGGGCATGGGAGCTGCCAAAGAATTACACCAACTCTATTCATACAGAATCCAGAAACACCCCTGAGTTACCTTTTATGCAAATGGGCTGCTTCCCTGACCACTCTCCATCCTGCTGGCAAGTTCTTTTCTCATTGCCACTGAGAACATAGGAGCCATTACAAAAGAATGACACGACCGTGCCAATTTTCACGTGGTGCCCATCGAGGAGCCCAGGGCCTCCTGTGATCTTCTTGTACCCATTGACTGGGCCTCCGAGGTCTGAGCAGTTTTTTTCTTCAAGGACTAGAAGTGGAAGAAGAAGAAAAAAGAACTGTTAAAAGTCTGAGTCATCCAGTTTTTTCAGAATAGACTCCTCTCACATTTTATTGAATTAAAAATACAGTGGCAGAGAGCCTGCTAACAACACTGCTTAGAAGGAACTCTGGGAGGAACTTCAGCCCAGAGAAGCATGTGCAAAGTGTGTCTTCGGCTTGTTTTATGGCTTATTCCTAAATCAAGAAATCATTCATTCTAAAAATGAACCAGTTAGACACTAAATTTTGGCCTTACACGATATTGTTCCTTTTATTCTCAAGCTGTGGAAGCTAGGAAAGCCTGGACAATGTAAATATGTCTCCTAGACTTTTCAGTTAATATATCATGGTCATTGTTCTTTGGACGAACTGCCTTACACCCTACCAGTTTCCTACTAACGCTGTGTACTCAGAAAGCAGAACTAACCTGAAGCAAAAGTGCTTATCTAAAATGGATATAGGCTTTAGTTTTTATCTCCAGGAAGAAAATAGTATGCTGAAACTTTTTGTTTAGTTTAGATTTTTAAAAAAAAAAAAACAACAAAACAAAACAGGGTGTTGGGGGAGTGCTGGAAAGATGGCTCAGCAACTGGGAGCACCAGTTGCTCTTCCAAAAGACCAGGGTCAATTCCCAGCATCCAGAGTAGCTTCACAACTGACTATAACCCCAGTTCCAGGAGGTCTGTCTTCTGGCTTTCAGGCACCAGGCATGTAAATGGTTCACAGACACAGATGCAGGCAAAACACCCATACACGCAAAATAACGCTATATAATATAATTGCAGATCCAGTGGACTTCTCTGATCTCCAAATGGAACTTTCCATCTGCACAATGAGCATTCATTATGAAGAAATCTCTCCTCTTTCATTCCTGTCGGACAGAGACTTAAAGTCAGAATGACATCAGCAGCTATTCTGGGCCTTTCCAGCCATAGCCTAGACATGCTCTATTGGGTACGGAGCAGAACTGACCGACACAGACTAGGGCACAATAATAAATATGACCAGCCTAGGAAACGACAGCGAGTCTCCTGAAGAATCCAACCTGTAATTATTAAATTTGGGATTAATGACTTTATCAGCTTCCCTTATTTCTTTTTTAATATTTATTGTATTTTATGTGTATGCGTGTTTGCTTGCACATATGTGTGTGTGTGTGTGCGTGCGTGCGTGCTACATGTGTGCTGGGTGTGTGCAGAGGCCAGAAGAGGGGAATCATATGCCTGGATTGTTGTGACCCCCCAGAGCCGTGCTGGGGATGTAACCTGGGTTCTCTGCAAGAGCAACAAGTGGGCCCTCTCTCCAGTGCCTATCTCTGACTTCTCTTCAGTCATTTCTTCCCAGGCACAGACTCATTCCCCTGGAACAGCCCCCAAGTAATGCAATTGTACCTTCTGCAGGCCTTTCTCCTATAACTCACCTTCCCAGCAATTTATTTACTTGCCCCCAGGCAAGAAAAGAATTTCCATTCAGATAATACCTCTAAAATATTCAAAAATTAAAAAGAAATCAATATTGTTCCTACGTACCACTTGGGAAAATTGCTAAACCAGCCAAATGAGTAGCTTGTCTCTACTCGGAGACTGTCGAGGCCATATGGCAATAGATCAATCATAATCTGTGTGCCTTGCGGTTACGTAATATAAGCAGCTCCTCTGGTGAGTGAATCCTAAGCTATTTTAAGTGTAAGAAAAGGGGCCTCACTGAGCAAGCTGCTCAAAAATACTGAGATGGCATAACAAGGCACTCCACTTCAGATGGACTCAGTGTTAACGTTTTCAGGAACGCCTCTCACGTGGGGGAAACAGGTAGAGGAAACACCCAGTGCTGCTCCCTTCATCTAGTACAGATGCATTCAGTTCTGAACACACAGCCAAAAGGCAACTGCGGGAACCACAGTGTATCCCACCCACATGTTAAAACTGTGCAACTAGTCATAACGCAGTAACTGGGAAGTTTTAAGTCAAGTTACTGGCCCTTCACTTGATTCAGGACTGAAATCCCTGGATCTGTGCTCCCATATAGTAACCATCAGCTGGAGTTTGCAGTAGATAAGCAGCCCTTTGCCTACATGAGGCAGAGTTATTCACTTCACCATGACCCCCAACTAGATTGCCTAGCTCAGGCTTTTACTTAAATCTATGACAAATTAGTCAACCTAAGAGCTGAAGTTTGTACAGTACAAGCGTTATTCTTCCTCCATTTGACCTTTGCTCATGGCCAAGAGAGGCTGGGTGGCATTTAAGGCCAGTCCTAAAACAGCGAAAACTGAAGAACTGAACGGTAGCCACAGCAGCTTCAGCAGACGATAAGAAATCCTTTCTGCTGATGGTTGGGACAGGGAAGACTGAGAGCTGACTTTCTCTTTCCTTGGAAGGTGTCACTTTCAGAATATGATAGACTCCCACACGATGATTTAGCATGGGCTAGACCCTCAGGAATCATACATCTGCTACATTTACTGTGGGTTTGAACACTGGGGAGTCCTTCAACCTTTAAGCCATTTATTTCTCTCACTGGGAAGGCTTTAAAATTGAATGAAAGAGAAGCTAATTTGGAATACATCATCATCTCTACCCAAGCTGTGAGGATATGACTCTTCACAATGCTTCAATATGTACCCTTTACAACACGACACTTGTCAAATCAGGTCATATGTATACTTTTCATATAGAGTATCTTACTTCTGAGCTAAGGAAAGCCACGGCTAAATCAACAGAGAATTCTGAGAACACTTACTGGTTTAAATTATTGCATATATAATGTCACCAGGATAGATCCAAGCATACTTTTAAGTAAGGATCCAATGAACTATTCAGTGGAGTGAATACTCATGTCTCCCTCAAAAGCCTTATGTTGAAATCCTAACTACTCCCGATAGAGTGACATTCACAGGTAAAGTGTTTAGGAAGAAATTAAACCATGAAGATAGAGCACACGTGAATGGTATCATTGTCTTTATAAAATGGTATCCAGACGGTTCTCTCTCCTGCCTTCCTTACACCTACGAATTGGGAAGTAGGTCTTCACTAGACGAGTCATCTTCTAGTGTCTTGAGGACTACCTAGCCTCTGTAACTATGAGAAATAAAATGTTAAATCACTTGATCGGTGCCATTCTGTTGTAGTAACCACAACTGACCTAGAAGGAAGACAAGACCACATTACTGAGTATCAAGAGAAACAGACCATAGGAGCTTCATTAAAGACCTAGAAAATGCAGTTTTGTGATACCACTTTAAGAAGTAACTATGCTGAATATGCTCAAGGAAATCAAAGACAAGATTGATAACTTTATCAGGAAACTGTAAGCCTTGAAATATAACCACAGGAAAAATCTAAGATGGAAAAGTACAATGACAAAATAAAAAATTCAGTGGATAATTTAATAGGAAATCTAATGGGGCTGAAGAGTATTAATAAGCTGAAAGAATACTTTCAAGAAAGAATCATAACTCAGCCTAAATGGCCAAAAGGTGAAAATGTACAGGAAAATAAATATGTATAGAAAAATGAATAAATATGTATGTAAATTGATGTTCATGGATGAAAGGCGAGGGAGGAACAGAAGCAATGTGCTAAGAGAGAGTAGCTGAAAAACATCTGACAGATTCATAGTCTCAAATCCTCCACAACATGAAGAAACTCACATATAGATGTACATATATCTACAAAACAGTGGGGGGGGGATGAGTGAACTAAATTTTAAACTAGTCATTATCTATGGCTTATAACTCCAAGAATAGCTTTTTCTTTTTTATATTTTGTTTTCAAAATTTGCAGCCCTAAAATATCAGCAGACAAGTTTCTTGTTTATTATTGTTAATGCTGTTTCTATTGTTAGGTCAGGCAAGACAGCCTGGACCCTCTCCGTTAAGTATCTGAAGTCAACATTTGCTTTCTGTGCCTTTTGTCAAATGTCCCATAGGTTCTCCATCCCAAGAAAAATCTCCTTAATATTATGCATGATCATTGACAAAGTTTTTCTTTGAAATCTCTTCAGCCACTAGGCACTGGTAGAAAACAGTGCCTTCTAACATAAGAGCTTAAATAATTACAATTAACCAAAGAGATAGAATTGATTCATTCATCCTTCTACTGAATGAACAATGATTGGAAATTAATGCCTCAAAATGTTGTTTTTCTTGTGCGTAAAGCAGGACTATAATATGTATGCGTTTAGAAGGAAAACGTTTTAAAAAAGTTTATTTTCCTATATTTGCAATTGTTTACAAAGTAGTCAACTACTTTTAAAAGCCATCTTCCCAAATTGAAAACACATTACAGAACATCCCAAAGAGAAGCCTCAATGGCCATTATTGGAAATATTAGAGCAGCGGTTCTCAACCTGTGGTTCATAACTGCCTTGGCAAACCTCAATCTCCAAAATTATTTGCATTACTATTAATAACAGTGGCAAAATCACAGTTAGGAATAAAAATAATTTTATGGTTGGGGGTCACCTAAACGTGAGGAACGGCATTAAAGGGTCACAGCATTAGGAAGGTTGAAAGCCACTACTCTAAAGGATAATACAGTATTCCTCTCCATTTTCTGAACTTTAGTAGCTTACCAATGACGAGCTTCCAAATTCAAATTCAGGTCTACCCACTCAGACTCCTGGGCACCAAGTGTGGGGTCTTACTTTCACATTTTAAATCCTACATTCTAAAACCTTAAAACCTTACTCCTATAGCAAACAGCCCCTGGACAGAATTGTCTCTTCTCTCCGTTCTCTGGATCTTCCCAAGCTGCACACCCACTTACCATGCTTTTGAAGGGAAGTCTAAAACTTGGTCTACCCACCGTGGTTTCTCCTCGTTAGATAGCTCCCTGGGGGTATACAGACCATCCACATCTGACCACAGGTCCTTCTCACAGACTTCAAAGCAATCCTCAATCCTCCATGTGTTCTCTTTTTGGAAACCTTCGTATCTCAACATTGGACAGATTCATGATTCTTTTCTCTTTGATTTTTTTCAAGGTCTTTATGTCTCATTTCACCTCAGTGGAATGGATATTTCAGACACAGTCAATAGAGAATTTAAAATATCTCTATCTGTGGCTTAAAGGAACTAGAACCCCTACTTTGTTAAGTAGAACATCCCATGATGGACAATAAATAGCACATTGCCTTTTGATACTCAGTCTGGGGACACAAACACATCAAATTCAGCATGTCCTTATATACTAGTGCATGAACAAAACAGTCACCAGAGGGGCAGTTTTCTAAAAGATTTTTTTCAGATGAACAGTTAAAGGCCATCTATATCCTTAGTCCCTCCCTCCCTTGAAGAGCACTGTATGAGGCAGTTCATTATGACTCCATTTTACAGACACACATGGGAAAACTTTAAATTGTTCTTGTCTTGGATCCTCCAGGTTCCTGATATCCCTATACCAACCCAAGAGAGCTGTCGTCCACTTCTCAAACCGTGTCTTGCTGCTGAGTGCTGGCACCTGCGTCCTACAGAGGACTGTCTTTGGATATGGAAACTAGCTTGCCCAACTTAAGAGAGTGGAAAATTGCCTTGATTTTGTTTCAACTTTCATCCAACCAAGAGTTACCAATGGGGTGGGCATGTTTTGTGAGCTGTAATTCACACTTTCCAAAAGCCTGTGGGATCAGGCTGCATTTGGGAATTCAGTAGAAAACACTCTTGACTGATTTCCTCCCCTTTCTTGTCTTCTCCATTTCCCATTTCCGGTACTGTCTGATCCTAGAAGTGCCTCCTGCTTTAGCAAAAGCCTATTCCCAAACGCTTGATCCAGGAGGAAGTAGCCTAAGATAGCTCCGCTGTTTCCTTAGCCTGAGGCACCAGAATCTCTTACGCCTTCCCTTCTGGACTCTAGACAGTGATAGGAACCTACTGAGGCAAATGTCCCAGAGCCATTAACGTGACTGGGTAATGAGTTTCTGAAGGAAAGTGAACAGGAAGTTAGAGGATAAGCCCTTACAGAAGGGCTTCCAGCTTCCATACACACTCTCACGCTCCAAGGCAGAGATTCACCCGAACTCCTCAGGTAGTGTAGAAAACGGGATTTCTCAAGATGAAGAAAGAAGACTTGCCCAGGATTCTCCTTGGTCATTTAATGCTGTCACATAACATGATTCTATACAGTCTGTGGCATGAAGAAGACCCCCAAAATGACCAATACTGAATTCCCAATTATAGATCTCAGAGCTAGGTCTAAGTTGATTTAGAGAAAATAAAGTTATATTGTTTTTCTTCCTTCTGATTGTCACAGTAAGAACCACTGCTGACAGCTGAGGTGACCAAGGCCACAGATCTGAAAGCAGTGGACACGAAGATGGCAGCATTATACAATATGTCAGGACTTTGTGGCATTGTCTTCAGGAAGACTGGTTCATTGGTACACACCAATAACACCACTTCCTGCATTCAGATAAGTCATGCTGACTGTGATGGAAGGAAGTTCATACTGGAGCTGCCTCACCCATTCCCCGAGAGCAAGCAGGCCCTGGGGCAGAGCCCAGTCATGGAAAACCAACCTGCTCCCTCTTCCCTTCTCTCATTATCAATATAATATTCCTGTCCACAAAAGAAGTATATTTTTATGAATGAATCTAGAATTTTAATGTGCTATACTAATCTATAAATATTTATCATTTTTCTTTTGCTTAGATCTCCAGACTCAAGTTCAGATTTGTAGGCAAGACTGGTTACAAAGCTTTCTGGGAACAAAGAACCAATTTACTTTGTCTTTCTAAAATCTATCATGTCACTTGTTGGAGGACTGGAGAAATACTGTTCAATCATTACATATTTAACAAGTGACCCTCACCCATGCCAAGAAGAAAAAGGCATTGACAGGAACTTTTCTATATTTCTTTAAAACATTTTTATTGTTTGAGAAATACATACATGAATATTATGCGCTTTGATCAAGTCTACTCCCTATTCTGTCATCTCCAATTCCTTCCCTATCCCCCCCCACCACCTTTCCCTCCTAACTGAATCTCTCTCTCTCTTTCTCTCTCTCTCAAACCTGGTTAGTGTTGCCTGTATGTGCATGGATATGAAACTGTCTACTGGAGCATGGGGACTTTCAGAGACAGCATCCCCGAAGAAAACTTATCTTCCTCTTCCCAGCAGCCATCAGTTGCAGGAGCTTCTCAGCTATGGCTGGGACTTCAGGAGCCCTTCCCCCATCTATGCTGGAACTAGCTGGTTGGATTCTGTGCAAGTCTCATGCAGTTGCGTGAGTTCATGTATTCAGACAGAGTGTTTTTTTCCAAATTCAAACCAGAAACACAAGTGATGTTAGTTGTGGCTTATTCTACTAAGACTTGTGTGCCCAACCTCTCCTCGGCCTCACAAAAGCACTTACAAATGAAAAGGACTCATGACATCCCATCAAGCTGTTTATTCTTTGGGTCTGATTTCTACCAAGCAAAATCTTCTCAATGAAGAAACCCCCTTAGCCAGGCCTGGTGGCACAGACCTGCTATCCCAGAAACTCAGGAAACTGAGGAGAGGGATGCTGCAAGTTCCATACCAGCCTGTGCTAAAGTATGGGATCAGTATCAGCCCAACTCAGCCAGGCCCTGTCTCAAAGGAAAATGTGGCAAGAGGTCTGAGGATATGACCTGATAGCAGGGCACTTTCCAAGCCAATGTGAAATCCTATATGCCAGCCTCCAGCCCTACAAAAATAAAGAAAAGAAGAACCTTCATGGTTTAATTGAATTGTTAAGGGTTGTCACTATCACTATACAAAAAAACTCAGTTTAGTTCCTTGAGGCTGACAACTTAACTCCTTCTGATACAGAAAAAGAAGACACCACAAATAAAGGTGTGAGAATAAATATACACACCTTTTCTGTTAGCATCAGCTTGCCTGTGACTAATGCCTTCATTCTAAGATCATGTCAAAAGGTAGCGGGCCAACTAAGGAATAAGTAAGGTAGCATGAGGCTATCAGTGATTGTGCAGGGTGTGAAGGACCTCAGCAACCACCAGCTGACAACAGAAGTTGGCTCTAGTATGGATGGCAGCACAGATTCCATGAGGCAAAACTGCTAGAACTGTCCTAATACCACTTAGCCAGAAGCGTGGTCTGAAAGAAAGCTTCCTAATTTACAGGTAGAACGCCAAGTGAAATAGACCCAGATTCTAATTTAGATGTTCTGCCCAGGGTAACTACTGGGGACTTGGAATCAGAGTTCCCAATTTTATCGCATTTGTGTCATCTCTAAGCTACTAGACAGTGATTGCTACTTAGCCAGGGCACATGTCATAGTCAGTGGAGTGCAGCCAGTATATCAGGCATGAGTCCATAACTTATAAAGGAGGAGACATTGAGAACAAAATCAGAAATGCTTCTTCATGACAGGAGGAGCTATGTGCCACACTGTCTGGAAATGCTAAGTAGCATTTTGAATAAATCTTTAAGAAGGTCCCAAATCCCGTCAGAGACAGCATTGCTTCTCTCCACAAGTATGGCTGTGGCCTCTACTCATTCCCATGACCTTACCCAGGGATGGAAGAACATAAAAATAGGCATGTCTGTCTGTTTATCCTTCTATCATCCATCCATCTATCTGTGTGTGTGCACATATGCACATGTATATTCACACCAAACATAAAGTTTCCAGTTTGACAGTTTATAAATCAACAACATAGATGTTTCAGATTTCGAGTATCCTTCAAATAATGAAGTGCAAACAGATGTGATCTAATTGCCTAGCCATCATAAGCCCATCCCTTGTCAACTTGATGCCCAAACATACCATGCCCTCCTGCCCCTACAAGGTTCTTATCCATTTCACAATGCAAAATAAGTTCAGTACAGTCCTTAATTTCAGTAATCTTCATTTTCGCACTACTGCTCAAAAACTCAAAGAAATTTTTTGAGACTCAAGACAAACTCTGGGACATATGAGCCACTGTGAAATTTTTTTAAAAATCCATATTTCTAATATTGGCACAGAGTAAACATTTCTAAAGAAAAGAGAAATGAGACCAAAGCAACCCAAAATGCAGCACAAAGTCATACATGGTCGTTTCATGACCAGCATTTGGGGAAATGCTGTCCTTCATGAGCTCCAAGTAGCTTGGGAAGCCCTGGCCCTCTAGCCTTCTATTCACCCAGCTACATCATTGGCTCTCTGACCTTCAAACTTCATCACCAGATTTTCTGGGTCTCCACTTTACAGAGAGCAGATGATGGGATTTCTCAGTCTCATAGTCATATAGTCAGTGTATATCTATGTGTATGCGTGTATGGATTACACACACACACACACACACACACACACACACACACAAAGGATATAGAGAAGAAAGGAGTCTGGGTAAGAATAAAATAAATGTTTTCACCCCTAGATAAACTTGTGGTGAATCTTTGTCTAATCTCCTCAATACCTTCTTCTATTTTTATTGTTCTTATTCTGCTTCTTATTTTTTAATTAATTAATTATTATTATTTGTATCATTCTTGATTTCACAAATGGTCTATAATGAACCACAAAATGATGAATGAAGAAGTATATTTGCTTTTTGGCAAATTTTAGTCAAGAAGTACTTGTGAAAGCCGAGTTAACCACTGAGCAAAGTTGGGGTTGGTATTCTCCCCCGTGAGAGTTTCTGAGCATTGTAACAAAGGACACGGGCCTGAAGTCAATACAAGTTTTCACCCTATGATCTAGCTGTGGTGGGAGCTGGGATGGAAGGTATTAGTTTCAATTCTTAGCATACTCTTTATATCCACCCAACCTCACCAAAATCAAGGAAAGAGCCTGTAACAATTTGGTCTTTGTTTGGACAAAGCATTAGCCTCCTCACTAAGGTTGTTCTAAAACCTGACTCAGCATGAAGCCAGAGCCAGAGACAATCAAATGGCCTATTGCTCTTCCACACTTCTCGTGTTGTTGGGTTCATGCTTGAATTTGCTGCTTCTGGACTAAAACAAGTGTGTTTTACTCTCTTGAAGGTCCTCACTGAACAGAAATAATGACACCAGCTGATGATACAACCTTCACCAAAATCTCTTTTTATCCCTTTCCAGCCAGTAGAATTCTGCTTCCCTGATGTCTTCCAGCCTTCTGTGGGTGTGAATGAGGTGCTACCATGTGAAGCTGGCTTGGATGGCACACACTGCTATTTATTCATCCGGCAGCAATTTGGAGACTGGGCCTTAATTGGCTATTTTATCTTAATCAGTATTGTCTTGGGCCTCTGGTACACTGTGTCTTTCAAACCCTACTTTCCGGTGCTTGGATGGCCTATTTAAAACTGCCCGTGTCCAAGAGACGGTCAACACTGACAATTTTTCAGAAAGCCTTAGCTAATAATTTTGTTGTTGTTGTTGTTCAAGTCAACCTGGCATATTACTGTGATAGAGTAAGTGGGCCACTTTTGTGATATGAGACGCTTGATGAATCTGCTTCTGGATGTGCTTGAATATAACAGTCTTCTTTGGTTTTCCTCCAAATTTCAGGAGCTTTTCTGAGTCATTGTCAAGGTGGATATAGGACTGGAGAGCTCAGGAGGGAAAGTGTTTGCCACACAAGCATGAGAACCTGAGTTTGAGGCCCAGAGCCCACATGGAAAACGTATATGGAACATGCTTGTAATTTCAGCACTGGAGAAGAAGAGACAGGAGGAACCCTGGGCCTTTCTAACCAGGCAGGCTAGAAATCTCCAGGTCAGGGAGAGACACTGCTGAATAACCAGATAGATGGCCCCTGGGAAAGATGCCTAGTTGATTCTGACTTCTACATGCACATCTGGAAATGTGCATATCTGCACGCACACACACACACACACACACACACACACACACACACACAAAACGAGAGGAGATGGGCACAGCGGTCATCGCTGGAATCTCAGGACTTGGAGATTAAGGCAGGAAGACTGAAAGCTTGAGGTCAGCCTCGGTGAAAAGAGTAAGACCCTGTCTCAAGAAAAAACTTATTTTTTAGCACATGGATGCCAACAAAAATGCCTTGGAATTTACAAAGAAGACGTTTTCAACTTTTGAAGTTGGTAGAAGCCAGGTAAAGAATGTTCCCCAAAGCAGGTCTTTAAGAAAGATGGCAGTTTTGTAGCCTGCGTTTGGGGCTGGAGTTCCTGTGGGGCTGTGGCCTCAGGAATGCTTGTTTCCATTTTAAGTTTTTTGTTTTTTCATTTGGTTTATCTGTAAAACAGTCCTGTCTGTACTGGAACTTGCTTTGTAGAACAGGCTGGCCTTGAACTCACTGAGAGTACCTACCTCTATCTCCAGAGTGCTAGGACTAAAGTTGTGTGCCACCCCCACCCTCCACCTGGACCATTTCAGGTTAATTCTTTGGTTCCCCTATTCTCTGTGGGCACACAGCCCACTCCAGCTCTAAGGAATTACATCTTAACCCAGGACCTACATAAGATCTGCCTCCTGCATTAAGTACTAGCTCAGTGACTTCATCTGCAAAAAAGAGGACAGGGACACAAGGAACAGGCAGAAGCCCTACAGCAGGTGGCTCTTACCACGTGGTTGGCTCCATCCCACGTTTGTGGGAGCAGTTCAGCTAGTGAGTAATTTCTATGTCTTTACCTATTTCTCCTATATGGGGGGAACACTGTTGGCTGAGCTCTGACTAGGAAAACACTCCCCCCACCCATTTCACACCCTATATAAAACAAGAGACAGAGGGAGGAGGAAAAGGGCTGAAGAGCAGATGGCCATGATCAATGACTGCTGTATGTATGGGTAGAAATATCACATAAAAGTCCATTAACTATACAGCAGGAGCGAGGAGTGGAGGGAGGAGAAAATGTGGTTGGGATGTATCATATGAGAGAAGAATCTATTTTCAATAAAAGTTTAAATTTTTTAGCTATGTAGGAAAGAAGAAAATGGATTTAAAAATTAGTTTATGTATGGAATTAGATTATTATAAAATTAAAAAAAGAAAGGTAAAATATATCGTCTTTTTTCTTTCATGTACCATGTCTTAATTAGATTCTATCCTAATGTGTCATTTATATTACTATCATTAGTCATTATTATAAATAATATGGAATATTTTAGTGATTTATTCACTGGAATGTTATAATAAATTTTAAATGGTATTTTATTTAAAAGAGGCATATATAATAATAATTTTAAAATAATGGCTCCTAATACTCAACTCTGTCTTGCATAGATCACTAAACTTCATCCACACAGATGCCATGGAAGCTACCTGGTATTATTTTTCTGAAATTTCTAACTTGGAAAATGGAGGCTCATACACGTTAAACCATTCAGTATGGCTGGCCGATGGGGAACCGCAAACTCATAGTCAACCCAAAGTCATCCAGCCTTGAATTCCAAGGCCTCCATCCTGGCGTTCACCCACACCATTTGGTTTACCCATCTAAGATGAGACAAGGCTGCTGCCCTCTAGGGGTCTCCTCCAGTTTCTTCGCATCAGCATTCGTGTTTCCATGGACCCTCCCAAAGTTCACAGTGGTTCATTCGGATGAGAAAGTCCCGGCTACTGCTTTGAAGCTCAAGAATAAAGTGCGCCTCTTATCCTGTTCTTTCTCCTTGGTCCTTGGGACAGACCAGTGGGAAACCTTCTGAGACTCCAAAAGGCCCAGTGAGTTCAGATCCACCGTTTTACTTTAATTGGTGAGGACTGGTTTGCTTTGTTCTGAGGAGCGTCAGAGCCTGCAGTGTGAACATTGTGACTGAAGATTTAGCCCATTTCATCGGCCTTCATTAGGATGCAGAGGGAAAGCCCAGCTCTGTCAACTGGGCCAGAGGAACAAAGGCAACATGGAAATTGGAACAGGCGATGAATCTCTCACTCTCCACTCTTTCAAAACAAGCTTCAGACCATTTACTAGAAGACTTGCTTTCTCCTTGTGCTCCACACAATGAAACAGGAACCCTCAGAGGAAAGAAAGGCCTCGTTTTCTCACATGGTGGCTCGAGGATCCTGGAGGTCGCTGAGGGTGTTGGCAGGAGATGAGCTGAGTCTGAGGGCTAAGGAGGGGGCATTCTCCTTAGTTAGGTTTCAGAGGTCACTCAAGAGCAGGGGAAAGGTCTCCACCTTGGGAAAGGTCTTAGGGAAGGTGAGGTTGAGAGCTAACATCTATGGGCTGTTCTGTCAGGGGCTTTGACATCCTCCTTGCCACAGGAATGAAGTCAAACCTCATACACCTAAATCAGACACTTCCTCCTCAAACTGAGGGTTCCTTTGAGTAGAAATCCACTTCCAGTTTGATTAGAATAGCCCCTAGTTTCTGAAATATAGGTCCCAGTTCTTATTTTGAAGAGCAGCAGTTATATTAAGCATCATCCTGTAGATTTGACACACCAGTGGTGAGGTCCATTAAGGGAAAATTGGTTCCTTTATGGTCAAGAGAAATATCAGGCCCTGCCACTCCAAGCTACCAAGTATAAAGGAATTAGTCCAGACAAACCGCTCAATCACCTGGCCAAGGGACCATCCCTGGAAGGCAGGAGCTCTGCTGGAGGCAGGCTCACTTCAAACCATGCTAAAGAGACCCCTTTAAAGAGTGTCAATACCTTCCCTCCCCAGAATTCCTGCCCAGCATAGTCTGTTACAGAGCGAAGTCTATCCACTTTCCTGAATCACTCAGGAAAGCCTAACTTTTTCTTTTCTTCTATGCCATTCCCAGCTCTGCTTTCCCCAACACTCAGGACTTCGTCCTCCCTCTAAAGCCCACTCCCCCACCATCTGTCTGCCGCCACACGGCTGCCCTCCATGCTGGCTTGATTCAAATGATACGGCCTTCCCCTACCCTTCTCTTCTCCATCACTATCCTCCGGACATCTGCTGAGATTCAGGGCTTCCCTGACCTGGATTTTTTTTTCCTCTAATAAACTTATTCTTTTTGATGAATAAACATTGGCTTTGATTACTCTCCAGGTTCTCCTGCCTTTTTGATCCTTTAATCAGCAGACAAAACGAACCCAATTCCTGCAACCCTAGATGGTATCAGATTGCTTAAAAACAGATCTTCTAGTGCCTTCTCAGCAATGGCTCTCAGAAATATAAGCATGTATATCTGAACAAAGAGCTCTCTTCATAATAACAAAAATATTTCAAACAATAACAAGTCCGTTTTAAGGATTAGATGAGTGCACATTTTCACATTCACCATAGAATAGTCAGCAACCATTTTGTCCGAGAAAAGTCTATGCCACAGACATTGACAACACATTGAAAATTTGTAAGTGTGCTTTTGTCTACTTTTGTTGAAAACAGAGTCTCCCAGCTTCTTACTGCTGGCACCGGGGCTGAATTCCAGTCCCAGAGCCTGTCTTGTGTCTTGAAGGACTTTCAGCAGCATCCCTCAGCCCACAGATGCATCAGCGCCCACTTTGCATCAAATGCCATCTATGTGTAGAGATGGAGGGCAAAGCCACTCCAGTTGAGAATCCCTGGTTTAAAGTATGATTTAAATAACTAACTTAACTTTGCATACCTTAGAAAAGATCTGAGAAACATAGATCTAATGTTCCTCAAAGTGGTTCCTCTGAGAACAAAGATGGGTCAGAAAAAATAATACTTCACTTTTATTTTATATACCTGATGCTGCCTGAGTTCTTAAAAATAATTGTGTGTGATGTACATGTGTGTATGTGCATTTATGTATGCGAATGATGGTATGCACAGGTCATGGCACATATATGGAAAACAGAGGACAACCTCCAGTATTGGTTCCTGCCTTCCACCTTTGAATTAGGGATTCTCCACCCCTGCCCACACACACTGCATGCACCAGGACCACCAGCCTCTAGGAATTCTGCCCTTACCTTCCATTTTCCCCTTAGGATCACAAAGATTACCGATGTGCACAATAACGCATCTGGCTATATGTGAGCCCTGGGGATTTGACCTCAGGTCCTCACACTGTGTAGCAAACATTTTACCCATGGAGTGACCTCTCAGACCCCTATTTGACTTTTTTAAAGTATATGCTTCTTCGGGAATGAAGTGGAAAAATCTATTCCTATTCTACTCCCACTCACAGGCATGAGAAATGAGAGTATCTAATGTCAAGGACCATGTCTGGAACGGAGGAGCAGATGCACCTTACCTGGTGGAAAGGACTCTGTTGAGCAGAGGCCATCGGTCACCTGGACTCTCACCACACTAGGTAGGATCTGCATCTGAGATATCACAAGCTGTGTGAGAAATGTGTGATTGTGACTCCTGACTCTGAATTTACTGAGGACCAGGCTTAAAGGCATATCCATAAAGAGCTGAACTCTCGTCTGTGCCGGCTTTGCTATTCTTGAAGCTGCTTTTAAAAACAAGTGCCAGGTATTTTGGATTTGGAGATTGTCCAAATGCTTGCTTGCATTTCTTGCTAATTTTGAAAGAATTCCCTTTGGAAATAATGCTCCAGCCCATTGATATCCTCAGAAGGAAAAGGAAAACAGGAGTACAAGCACACACACCACACAACATACATACACACACATACACATACACACACACCATACACACATACACACACATACACATATGCACATACATCATACACATACCACACACACATACACACACATATACATACCACACACGCATACACTCATATATACACATACCTACCACACATGCATACACACATGCACACATACACACACTATACAATACACACATGCATATACACATACAGACATACCACACACATACATACACTACACACACATACACACACCACACACATACACACACCACACACATACACACACCACACACATACACACACCACACACACCACACATACACACACACCACACACACATACACACGCCACACATGCATATACACACACATACACACATATACATATGCACACATACCACACACGCATACACACACATATACATACCACACACATACCACACATGCATACACACACTACACACACACATACACACACTACACACATACCACAAATATACATACACACCACACACGCATACACACACTACACACACACACACATACACACACTACACACATACCACACACATACACACACACCACACATACATACACACACATATATATACACCCACACCCACACCTGCCCTGTTTTACTCTCCTCATGGACAGACTGCCATGAACAATGGCTAAGATCTGTTCTGGAACAGCAAGGTCAACTGCCTGTCTGGATTTCTGTTATGTTTTGCCAACCGAGTGAGTTAGAATTCACTCCGAGCTTTCTATCAGGAAAACAAGACCTGGACCTTACAGAAAATAATAAAACTTTAATTTCCCAGACTGCTGGTAGCAAGTGACAGGTGAGATGCCCACACTCAACCCTTTACCCAGCTGCAACTATAGTACTGGGGTTACAGTTTCTGAACTGTATTTTGAAAACTGGAAATAAAGAGTTAAATCCCTTGACCATCTCCCTAGGGGGTCGTGGTGGTTGTTTGCAGTTTTCATTTGTTTGTGACTTTTTGTTGTTTGCAGCGCTGGGAATCCATGGCCAGGCCTTGCACGTGCTATGCACACACTCCATCACAAAGCTACACCCCAGCCTCCCTGGTATTTAAAGGGATTTGAGACCATTTATGAATCAAGCTACCATCCACATGCCTTATGCTACATTCCTTTTTCATTATGCTTGTTTTTCTTTAGATAGAAACACTTTACAGGAAAAAAATCCATTTTTGACTTGCAAGTCACTCAAGCTTAGTCATAGCATCTGGAGCAATTTACTTTCTCTGCCGATCTGAAACAGTTCTTAAAGGCGTCTGGCTTGTGTGGCCATGCTTTGCTTTTTTCTAGTGTTAACCTCTGTCTATCAAAACTGTAGCTAGTCATTCAGACATCAAGCCTTCCTTCTCTTCATTTCCCTTCTGAATCTCAGAGTTTGCCCGCTGTTGAGACTCTAGACCATGTTTACAAATCCTTGAAATAAGGAGGAAGCAACACTGCTCTCATCTGCCTTACACATAACACCGAAGCCCCAACTAAGGGAGTGTCCATGAATCTTAGCATCATCTTCTAAGCCTCTTACACAGTGACACTCAGGCCAGCTGTGCCAAACCAGAAATTTTAGCAGAACACAGTGACGTCCTCAGAGACCCACTGTTGAAACAGCACTGCCTGTAAGAAATGCTAGTAAGCATTCACCTGCAAACACACCACCTTCCCAGAGGGCTCTCGGACAGCAGAGGAGCACAGAGCATGTGTGCACTGGTTAGGAATGACTGGAGAAGACGTGGTTGGTGCTCTGCCCTTGAAGCCCTTTCTCCTGCTCCTGTGTTCTCCTTTTCCTCCCCCATTGAATCCTGTGGCCTATATGATCCTCTCCTGAAACCACACTGAGCATCTGCTCAGGAAGCTAGGCATATGTTCTAGTTTCCTTTCTGTTGCTGAGATAAAACACTCGGACCCAAAATAACTTAGGGAGGAAAGGGTTTATGGCTTTTTCACTTCCAGGTCACAGTGCACCATTGAGAAAAGTCAAGACAAGAACTCAAGTCAGGAGCCTGAAAGCAGGGCCACTTGCATTACCTCCAAGCAGGGAACTTTTTCCTGCCCACGGAAGTGCAACAGAAATGATGGAAGAAGGCTGTTCTCTGTCTCATTTGTAGGCTCAGGCTTAGCAAGCTTTCTTCCAGAGCCCAGGAACACAAGCCCAGAGAATGGAGCCAAGCTGGGCCCTGCTATGATTGATTAACATAGAAGACAATCCCCCAGAGGCATGCCTGTGCCTGTCTGATCTGGACAATCTCTCAGCTGAGGCTCCCTTCTCAGGTGACTCTAGGTGGCCTCATGTTGACAGTTAAGCTAACTGAGACAGCATGCCTGAGTTCACATTTCCCCTCTCCCCTAGGCAGTCCTGGCTAGTGACCAACGCTGTGTGGATAGAAGGACCGGGTACCGTGCCTGCGCTTTCCTGGTATTCCATAGTCACTACCACCAAGCACGCAGTGGGCCTGGGATTTTTCTTGAAGTTGCTTTTTGCTTGACTTTGTTCCATTTCCGGGTCAGTCCTCCCAAGCCGTAAGAGCACCTCTGGGGAGCTTGTCCTTCCAGCCTTACTGGCGCATGCTCCACCTCTGGATCTATTTTGAGGAGCACTGCTCAGGACATTGTCTTCCTCCACTTGTCCTCAAACCTTCATTCTTGCTCTGCACAGCCCATTGAAGAGTGATGGCTGTAGACAGTGGCACTAATTTTAGGTCTCAAATTTCTGTGAGGGCACACATTATACATAGGATCTTGGCTACCAGATACCATAATAAATGATTTCTGGATGTGATAATGAAGTTTCTCTTTGCCAACAGCATGGTCCTCGGTACCACATAGAGAGTTGGAAGTTGTGATGTCATGGTACACATACTTCTCAAGGCCAAAGACTATGCCCTGTGATATGTATAATTAAATTCAATGAGTTAGAGTTGTTCTCTCTGACAAAAGCTCAAAACTAGTATCAGAAGAGAATCATGTCCTGCCTTTTCAAGGACATAATTTAAAAATTCCTGCTGTTTTGGCATGAGTCATTTGTTTGAGTTGGTTTCCATTTCTTTTGAGGGCCCCAGGTTACTGAGGGCTGCTATTGCTCTGCTTTTGACTGTCCATAAGAACCAAAGAGCTAGAGATTTAATGAGGGAGTCAATCCATGACACAAGGAATAAAGCTGTAGTTCAGCGGAAAGATGTGTGTTTAGCATGAATGAAATCCTGGGTTCGATCCCTAGCACCCAAACCAAGAAAGAGACATAGGAAGGAAGGAAGGAAGGAAGGAAGGAAGGAAGGAAGGAAGGAAGGAAGGAAGGAAGGAGAAAGGGAAGGAGGGAGGGAGGGGCAGAGGGAGGGAGGGAGAGAAGGAAGGAAGGGACACTGGGGAGATGGCTCAATGGGTAAATTGCTCACTGTAAAGGCATGATGGCCTAAGGCTGGATTCCTAGGATTCATTTACTTGAAAGTCATGACAGGACACATCCACAGTCTCGGTGCTGTGAGAAGCAAAGAGGCAGATGGCCTTGCTATCTGAACAGACTAGCCAATCAATGAGTTCCAAGTTCAGTGGAGAAAAATGAGGAGAACAATAAAGGAAAATATCCAACATCAAACTCTGGCCTCCATAGGCACACACACATCGTGATGACAACAATTATGACTCAGGTGCCCATATGATGTGTCATCTCAGACAGAACAATGGAGACGACAAGAAACCAAAGTGCTGTAGCCCCCAAATCCCGTTGCATGCCCCACTAACACCTAGAGTCACACTTACAGCTTTCACAGCGCTGCCCAGTGTAGCCAGCCAGGCAGGCACACTTGTAAGACCCAGTGGTATCAAGGAGGCACGTGCCGTCGTGGAAACAAGGGGACGAGGAACAGGCTGAAAGAGAAAGACATCCGTCAGTGTCACCTCTGATAGTGAATCTACCTCCCCAAACCTGTAATCTGAACCAATGTGTTTTCCCCAACTTCTTACAATGTTATTGTTCATCTTACTGAATTCATGGTGTTGTGATCTGAGGATGTAGAAAACACACAGATATTAAGTGTCAAATGATGTGGACGCTGTTTAACATGTCTGAAACACTCTGAGGATGTAGAAAACACACAGATATTAAGTGTCAAATGATGTGGACGCACCTAAAAGTGTGCCCAAAAAACCACATGTTGCTTAATATTATTTTAAGGTATGTTACATGTGTTTATACTGTGGAACATTTGTTTAATGATGTGAACATGGGTTGCATTCTCTCGTGTTGCATTTGTTTAACTCTGTGAAGCTGTGTTACTTTGCCTGTCTAAAACACCTGATTGATCTAACAAAGAGCTGAACAGCCAATAGCTAGGCAGGAGAAAGGATAGGTGAGGCCGGCAGGTAGACAGAATAAACAGAAGGAGAAAAAGAGAGAAGTGAGGTTGAGAAGCAAGAGAACAAGGAGAGGAGGATGCAGGGACCAGCCACCCAGCCACCCAGCCAGCCATGAAGTAATAGTGAAAGTAAGATATACAGAGGTAAGAAAGGGGAAAAGACCAAAGGCAAAATGCAGATGGGATAATTTAAGTTAAGGAACACTGGCTAGAAGTAAGCCAAGATATGGCTGGGCATTTATAAGTAAGAATAAGTCATCATGTGGATTTATTTGGAAGCTGGGTGGTGGCCCCTGAAGAGCCAAAGAGTAAAAACAACCAACATCACCCACACACAGAATGCAAACCACAGAGTATTACACAGGGAAACAGCAGCACGCATGCGTTCTCTCTCCCACAGGGACAGGGCGGTTTCCTCCTCCAGGTTTTACAACCAGAGAACAAATAAATGCTGGATAAAGGAGAATCTTCCCCCGTGTAGCTGTCTCTAACCACACAGGCAACTCCAGTGATGCAGCCTTCGGGAGCCATCACCAAGCTGGGATATGCTTCCTGAGTGAGTGGCTTCCTGAGCGGCTTCCTGAGTGGCACAGTTCCTGTAAGGACCCCTCACCACGTTCCTGCAAGAAACCCTAAAAGGCTCACTTTTTCACTAAGCCAGAACTGAATGGTTTGGGGGTCTTTGGGTTTTTTGGAAGCTTTTTTGTTTTGTTATATTTTTTTCCAAGACAGAGTTTCTCTATGTATCTCTGGCTGTCCTGGAACTCACCCTGTAGACCAAGCTGACCTCAAACTCATAGAGATTCACCTGCTCTTGAATTTTTTTTTTTTAAAAAGACTCCCCAAGAAGTGTTACTCAAGGTAATGGATCAGATCTCTTTACTGTAGAACTTCTTAGTTCAGTGGCCTAATGTGCTTGTGAAGTTTCAAGAATATACATAATATTCAGTCTTTTCAAATCTTACCGTAGCTCAGAACCTGTGGCTTACTGAGCATCTAAGGGACTTTCTTTTCCTGCAAAGGTCAATGGGAAACATTAATGTATGTGTTAGCCCTCATTTCTATATTCATGTATGCTTCTGTAGGAGAACTGTATTCCTTGGCTCAGTTCAAGGAAACAGTAGTAAGGGCCCTGGAGAGCTACAGAGACACAGAGGACTTCCTGTTTACTGGATCAAGGCTGTGTAAAGGAGAGTGTACAATGACTAGAGTTTGAAACACAGAGCAGTTAGTTTATAGTGGACAAAAGAAGTGCTACACGATAGTCAACAAAAGAGCAAAGCTGTAGTTCACTGGAAAAAGAGAAAGGAGCAGAGAAGAGGGAGTGTGGTACAGGGCCTGAGGGACAGATTTCAAAACAAGGTTTGGTACAGGTGACCTTAGCCAGAGGGAATAACTCAAGAGTAAGTCAACAGTTGGGAGTGCTTGAGGGACAAGAGGTGGTACTGCCTGCTGTTCGCCTGTGCTCCTCAGAGGGGGAAGATGCTTCTTCACTCACAGGGCCATGAGATAACTAGCTACTGCTGTCACCCTGGCTACCTGGACAGCCAGCTCTGGCTGCGTGTTCCAAACATCCACCAATGCCTCTCATGGCATCTCCTCAGTCTGTCCTGCAGGGTGCCATTAAAGAATGAGGGGACAGCTAGAGACTGACCACACTCCACTCCAGCAGGAAAGCAGCTTTCCCTGCATTGCACCATGGGACACTTGAAGGAACCAGACACTTGAACAATAAGGAAAAACTGCACAGAGCTACTGTGAGCACCATCTTCAAGGCGGGGAACACTGGGCAGTTAGGATGCTGGTCTTGGCCAGAGGGTACAACTAAAGCGCCCCTGATTCTGTGACCCTCTTATCTCCTTCTTCCCAGAGACTCTCACATCAGACTGTCCTCCCACGCCTTCTGATAGCCAGATCGTCACTGCACATTGGCTCTTTTCCTCATTACTCTTACTCAGAAGCTTTAAAATTTGGCCTTAAAGCAGAGTCTTCTTGTGTAAACCATGAGAAATTCAGACTTACAGTAAGGAGAGCTGAAGTGATTCTTTAGAATTCAGTATTTTGTCCAGATGTCTAGATATGACCAGATATGAGCAGGTATGGCAGGATTGAAGTTGAACTTGGAAGTAGTCAAGTAAATGGCATTTAAGCTTGAGATTTTAAAAAAAACCATATTTCTGGGCCTGGAGACATGACTTAGAGGTTAAGAGTGTTGACTGCTCTTCCAGAGGACCCAGGTTCGAGTTCCCACACCCACATGACAGTTCATAACTGTCTGTAACCCCAGTCCCAGGTGATTGGATGCCTTCTTCTGGTCCCTGTGGGCACCAGGCATGCACGTCATACACAGACTTTCATGCAGACCAAGCACCCATATAAATAAAATAAGTATTTTTAATTCTAATTTTTTAGTGAATATTGTGCATTTTGATCATTTTTCCAACCCCTCTCAGCCTTTCCTGCCCCCTCCTAAATCCCTTCTTGTTTTCCTATCTTTCTTGGTTTTCCATGTTTATTTTTGTAACCCACCCAGTTTAATTGGGGTTGCTTGTCTGAACACACGTGGTAGCTATTGCCGGAGCATGGGCTCCACCTAAGACCTGCCATGCCCATTTCCAGGCTCCTGGCTTAGGCGGTTCTGAGTGCTTGGACTGTGCTAGCTTCTTTTTCCAGAGTGTCTTTAAGGATCTTCTCACCTTTTCTTCCTTTTATTATTTCTTGGAAAACTGAGGTTCAGAAAGGCAGAAAAAATTTTCCAAAGTCACACAGTTTGGTCACAAAGCCAGTACTCTTAACCATGAGTGGCCTCTTCACATGGTTGCCGGAGTCAAAAACTCTAATACAAATCCCAGGCTCCACCCTCATACCTACATAACACAGCCCCTGTGGGCTCCAACCACCTCCTCTGGATGAGGGAGGCATAATTCCTTGTTCCAGTTTTGGGTGAGCTTTGCTGAAGGGGGAAAAGAAAAGCCCTCATCCTTCCTCTTTTTTCGCATTATATAGGCTGCTTCTGAGAACTGGATAAGATGAGCAAGGAGACCTAGGAAGGTGCTGTTGGGAGCAAGCCATCCTCTGCTACAGTTATCACTGGGTTTTTTTTACCTGTGATCTCCTCAAAGACAGCATGGAATCCATCGAAGTTCTTGGAGCCATCAGAGCGGAAAAGGACGTGGAGGGAAGAGCCTGTGCTCCTGATGGGAGCTGGCCGCTCGTTGCCACAGAAACGCTTGATGATGGGGCTGTCACTGTTGTCCCCATCACGAACCTCAACATAGTCATACTGGCACATGTAGTCAAATTCCAGGCTCAGCATGCCAAACCTGCATGGGGAGAGGGTGACAGAAGGAGCAGGTGGGCCCAGGTCTGTCCTAAGATCCTGGGGGGGTGAACTCAAGGTCAGATGATGACTTCATGGAGACAAACTCTAATGTAGAAAACAGATAACAAAGAACGAGATCTGGGACAGGTGCAGAATAAACCAAATAAGATTAGAAAATAACTCAGGTGGAGGAAAAAAAGGTTGCTTTTAGGTAAGACCTCTCTGAAAGCCTGATTTAAGCAATGCAATGGAGTCAGACTTGTGAAGGTCTTGGGTAAGAGTGACCTTGGGTTATAGGGAGGAGAACCTATAAGTGCAGAAGCTGTAATAGCCATAATGAGTGTGGCATGTATGAGGACCTGAGAGAAAATCAAAGCTGCTGCAAGCTGTGAGTGAAAGAGGAGCAGAAAGCAAGGCTGTGAGTGGAGGAGGAACTGAGCGCTAAGGCCGAGAAGGAGAGCCAGAGTTTCTTCATCCTTCATTCCCAGGGGTTCAGATTTTATTATATGTTCAGTAGGCAGCTGGTGGCAGGTTTCAACAATGGGATGATGGTTGGATCACTCTGAGAGGAGGAAATGGTAGTATTGCTCATAGTGGAAGCAGGGAGACAAGGCAGGGTTTGTCTTGGGAAGAACTGGTGACCCCTGCAGTAAACTGTGACACTGGGCAAAAGGGGATGCGGATGGCTTGGGGGTCATTTTTCAGCTGGGAAACAGATTTGCACAGCAGCATGGATGTGGTAGGTGCCGTAAATGGAGCACTGGGGCTGACCACTGAGCTCTAGACAAATATTCTACATATGCCTCCCAACGTCCCCACCATTTCAGCTGTCCCTGGCCAGGAGGCCCACAGTTAAGTAAGTGGAATGAATCCTGTGTTTCTGAGCTTCTCCGGGACTCTCGAATAGCTGACATGTTTCTTCCATTTTATTTTAGGAGAGGTTTATTTTTGTGCCCTGAGTCTTAGAGACACTCTCAGAGATTCTGAAATAACCATTTGTCTTGGTGCCTGAACTACTGAAATATTAACTTGTTATATTTAACACCTGATTTCTCATCCCCACAGATCCAGCCCAGAGTCCATTAAGCAGAAGACTATGGCCCATCACTGGCTCCTTAGAACAGCTTTTGTCTAGAAAAGCCAACCATCAAGTTTCATTCCCAAGTCTAGGTCCTCAGCTTGTGGGGACACCAGATATCAAGTCCGGTTTGGCTAAGGAGGATTTAGGAAGAGGTCTAGATTGCTTCTCCTGGTCAGTTTTGATGCCATGTTGCTCCCTTTGAAGAGCAGGAAAACATTTAAGAAGCCAGTGGCATGTGGCAACATTGGCATGAATTGGTTCACTAAGAAAATATTACTGAACGCTTGTAACTGAGAGAACCAGGGGTTTCAATCACCTCCGCCTCATCACTAGTTAGAGAAAAAGAATATTCCCAGAAATTATATGAGTGATGGAATCATTCCATCCCCTGAAAGGAGAAGAAGTGCTTCTAGGAGTCAAAACTACTTGGGGAAGAACAGTGTCAATGTCTCATCCCTGGTCACCAAGACACAGGGCCCTCCATCCCAGCCCAGTTTCCTTGTAGGCTCTTAGTCATTTCTGGATCCGGCACCTTACCTCAGCTGGATGATAAACCCAGGTCGGGCATGAATGGTCCATTCACAGTGAGCGTTTAAGGGGTAGCTCTCCAACAGAATCTGACCCTTCGAAGCTCGAAGAACCTGGCCACATCCTGAAAAGAGAAGAAAAGATCTAGACACGGAAAATGAGGTCAACAGAAGAGATATGGGAGAAATTCTGACAGGGACTTAGTGCTTTAGTCATATCCCCAAGAACTAAAGAAAAGCAGAAAAGGATGTTAACATTTCTTAATCTTAGGAATTTGCATAATTTAATTCTTCTATTCCACTCAGTCATGTGGGACAGAGCGGTACCATCCCGGTTTTCCAGTATTGTCACTGAGAGACCAAGGCTGTGTCTGATGTAAAGCCCATGACACCTACCGTCTGCCTCTCTATGACTTCATTCATCCTCCTGCTACCTTCTACAGAAGGCTTGCGCTCTCCTGCATCACTCCTCCCTCCTTCCCACCCCATTAGACAATGTATGTGTTAATCTGTCCTGTGACCAGTTGTGGGATTTGTTCCATGACAAACTATATAACAAATGCTTCCTTAATGTACAACACTGGAAAAGACAAATGATCTTCCATGGGTGAGCTAATCTCTTAGCCCCAAATCCTCTTGTTCAAGCTCTCATAAGGTTTGTCAACCAAAAATGCAAACTATGGGCAAAAGACAAGCAGAAACAAGAGCCAGAAGCACTACAATCCCTGCTTCCGGGATCCCATAAACTCTTTCCAAAGATGACCCCAAGACTTGAAGTCCCTACAGGGAAGTTCTTCAAATTGTACATTTACTCACAGTAAGATATACCCTATTTTTGTTAAAGGGTTTGTGGTAAACATTTTCAGGTGATTTGATAGAAAAAAAATTCATTTGAGTAATGCAATAAAATGGTTTTCTTCACTTGATCTTGGCAAATTATGACCAAAAGAGCTGAGCGGAGCCGTTCCTATTGCTATAAATGAAGTTTCATTGATCTGTGTGGTGATGTACCCAACACCCAGGAAGGCTGAGGCAGGAGGATTGTAAGCTTAAGGATAGCCCAGGTTACAGAGCAAGACATTATTAAACAACAATCAAGTTTTCTTGCCCACAGCTGTGTCCAACACTAGGATACTACCTGGCTCCTCAGCATGGTAGTAGCAGAGTTGAGAAGTCACAGACACAGTCGGGTCTCAGCAAATGCAAATATCGACTATCTAGAACATCACAGGGGAAACTGATCTACTCTGGTTCTATGCAGAGGTCAAGATATCATAAACTCTAGAGACGTAGTAGTTCCATCCCAGAGCCAGCCCTCGGGAAAGCTAATCCCAAAGCTAAAATAAAAGATTAATATCAATAGGTGGTCGCCCATGGCAATACGGCAGTAGAGACATGAATATGGTCTTAGGGAAAGAGCCTAAACCCTATTTTTGACAAGGGTGAGACCCAAGGCTTTTGTGACTGACTAAGATGTCTAATTTGTCTCTTCACTGAGATGGGTGACTGCTGCCCTGCTCTGCCATGAGAAGTGTCACTCGCTACCATCCACTGTGGACCCCTGTGATGGCCCAGCCTCCTCTGAGCTGTCCTGCATGCAACCTTAAAATCAGCATTCTATTCTCCACACAGATCCCAGACCTGTTCTTATTTAACTTAAATGAATAAATAAATCAGATCGTATCACTCTCAATTTAAGTTCACCAAGGTCACCTCCTGTGTGGCCCCCTTCCTATGTGTTGTATAGCTATTTCTTCTGTATTGAAACATTCCTTCCAGAGGAAGAGGAAGTTGGTAAGACTAACGAAGTAAAGGAAGCTTGTAAGATGCAAGATGTTAATGAAGCCTACAAGGCTGAGGATGCTCCAGAAACTTACAGGGCTCACGGGGCCCCTGCCCAATGTGTTAAAAGTAGCAACAATTGCTGGGGAGAGGAGACTCTCTGGTGGGTGAAGCAGCAGCCTGTAATTTGTGCAGTGCATGGTCGTCTATTCTAGGAAATGTATTTATTTGCTTGATTATTGTGGTGCAACTGTTTTTGAGCCATCCACGTTCCTGTAAATAACTCTGCACATGTACTCTTCATGTAAGTACATTCAGCGATTTGCCAAGCTAGTCGTCAGTGTCCTGTCTAGAGTAAACAGACATTCGTTCACCTCTCCCCAGAGGAAGTCACACAACACAGTGACATTCACAGCCTTGCCTTGTTGACCATGTCACATTGACTCTTAATCCCCTTCTGCCTGCACACTCTGCTCTAGCTATTCCAGCCTTCATAACACCAGGCCTTGAACTTGCTCCTCCTTCAACCTAGGAAGTTCATGGTCTTTTCTCCTCTGGTGACTAACCTTAGCTGCCCCTTACTCAAAGACCCTTCCTCAAGCATCCTTGGAAATGCCTGCCCCCATTCTAGTCTAACTTCATCTTATTTTGTATTCTTCATAACACACACACACAAAGCTAAAATCATTTGACTTTTCTTCCTTCCTACTTCGATAGAGCTGGGACCTTAGCTAGCTTGAAGTTAGAATAGTACCTGGAATGTTTCTCAAATGCTAAGTCAGGCTCTGGCTTGAACCTGTACCAGGCTTTTTTCATGGAACTCTCATAATAAACCCAGGGAAAATAATATTCATTTTCCCATTGCCTGGATGCTGAACACTGGGAATAAGAATGTGATGCTCCCAAGCTCAGATGGCCAACAGAAGACCCTACCCATCTCTGAGCCTCCTTACATTAGGACAGAAACTTCAAAGTCTAACTGTCCTCTGAGGCTCGGCTTCAGGCTCATAGCTGTGCAGCTTTGGATGAGTTACTTCACCTCTCTAAACCTCAACCAACCCCAGTCAGAGGTGAATGAAACAGCCCCTAGGTCATTATGGCTTATGAGGCTGCAAACAGATTGGGTACGGAAGTGGTAACAGAAAAATCAATGATAATCAGCTGTTGCTGCTGGGTGGTCAAGCGGGGATTTGCATGTGTCTAGTTTGGGTAGTGGGTCTTGGATAATACACTGTATTGCCTTAAGGACTTTCCAGTCTAACCCTCTCACTCTGCACTAGGAAGCTGCAAGAATTTTTCTCCTCTTTCAGTACACTACCCGCGAAGTGTCCCCCCCACACCGGAAGCACACATTCTTTCTTCCTGCACACCTCACTCTTCTTCTCGCCCACATCTGCCCATCTGCTGCAAGGCTAAGGAAGTGCTACATGCTGCACTGGGTGTGAGAGACAGAAAAAGCAACCTCCCCGCACAGCTTCAGCTCTCCAGAGCCTGGCAGCTTCCCAGCCTGCAAGGTGTTAGATCCCCGCACCCCCTACAAATCTTCTGCTGGGAGCCCCAAGTTAGAAACAGCTTGAAGGCTGCCAGTGTACTTATGGTTTCTTCCCTTCTCTCCCTGTGTCTACAGGGCCCCTCCTCATTCTGATCTCTTTGGTGAAGCTAGGACAGCTCCAGGCTTTCATGCAGTCTTTGGAGGGCTTGGAGCTCCCAGCCCCACCCAGAGGAGGCTGGACCTTTTAGGCCCACCTCAGAGCTGTCCCCAGAGGAAGTCAGGCTTCCAAAGCATATGCAGAGGCTGGGCTCTTCATCGAGTTGTTCCCTCTCCCTCGGAAGGGGAGGAAATATTTGGCTCCAAGAGGAGTAACAACTTCCAGCTAACCAAAGACAAAGAGGATACTTTCTGGAAATGTGCTTGGAGAGTGGACACTGGGCAGAAAGGAAGAGAAGGAACCCCACTCCCTCCCATATTAGGGGCTTCCTCAGCTCCCTTCCCAATTCCTCTCCTCTGGAATTGGCTGATCTGGGTGCAGAGACAAACTAACACATCTCTCTGTCCAGAATAGAACAGTGACTATAGCCAGAGTCCCTGCCAAGGAAGAGCCACTGGCCAACCAGACAGGTGGTCCTGAGTTAAAGACCAGAGCCAGCTCAGGGCCCAGAAGACATGCTCAGGTTCCCTAATTATGTCTTACTGTGCACAAGTGCGCTCATGTGTGTATGTGTGCATCTGTGTGTCTCTGTGTGTCTGTGTGTGAGTGAAAATGTGTATCCAGACCATCTCCAAGACTTCCAAACCCTGGACTCACCCCTATTCTTGCTCACTGCTACAGCTCAACATGGATGGGATAGGTGGACAGACATGCTTCTAGTTCACATAACTGAAAAGAAGTCTTCCTTAATTTCCAAACTAGTAAGAGAACTGGGCAGTTCCCATAGCACACCCCAGCATTCATGAAAGCTCACCATCTTCAGCATTAGGTGTGGGCAGTGAGTGGCAAGAGAGACACAACACACCTCTGAGAAGTGATTTCATTTTGTTTTTAGTTAATCTTCTGTCTTAGGGAGGAAAAGGACTTGGAGAAACTGCCCAGACAGTGAGACACTGGTGTGTCTTTTCTCTTTCAAAGTTAACTTAAGAGGTGGGCCTCAGTCCATGAAAACAGCTTGTATTTGAACCCTAGGCAAGTTCAGTATTGTTTGAGCTAGTGTGTCTCATTTGAAGGTGAGATAATACTAATACCTGTCATTGTGGCTTTTCTTATTTGAGTAAATCTGATTCTTCCTTCCTTCAATCCTTCCTTCCTTTCTTTTTCTTTTTTGAGATATGTAATTATGTAATCCATTCTGGAGTTGAACTTGCTGGCTGAGGTTGGGGCTGACCTTGAACTTCTGATTCTTCTCTCTCCACCTGTCACATGAGAGTGTTCCCTAGGTACATCTTCATGTGCTGTTAGGGATCAAACCGAGGTCCACTTGCGATGGGCCGGTGGTCCGCCAATTGAGCTCTGACTCCAGCCTGGTTTTCAACACAGTAACTGGTTCCTAAAACTGTTCTGTAAATGGTAATCTATTGAGTTCTTTCTGGATCAGAGACACTATCTTAGCATCAGATTCCCAGAGAGAGCCCAGGTTCTGCCCTGTAGTCTAGATCACGAAAGCCACATGGTGACACTGGCTAGAACCTGGCAGACACACTGCTGGCAGAGCTGAGGCCTAATGACATGTTAACCTGCCAATGCACTAGGCCAGGGTCATAAAAGAAGCCTGAACCTTGTGTGTGACTCCAGGCATGCCACCATCACCTTTTAGGTCCTCAGACAGACCCTCGGATCCATGACCTCTGCTGCCCCTGTTCTACAGGGATAGTTCAGGGAGGGTAGGCTTTGGTAGCAAGTTTCTGGATTCATATCTTGGCCCAGACACTTACAGCTATGATAACACCCCTCTACTCCATCCCATCTCTGACTTGGGAGCATTAGAGTCTTCATCTATAAAATAGCTCTGATGAGGGTTGCAGTGAAGGCTAAATGAGTCTGTGACTGAAGGTGTTTAGAACAAAGTCCAGTTCACAGGTGCTGGGTGAAGGCTTTGCTTTGGTGGGGACTCTTGTCTTCATCAGGATCACTAGGGGTCCCTGAACATCTTTCCAAGCTGTGATTTGGCCTAAAACCCCACTCAGCCTGGCCTTTGTAAAGACTTCTGATTGAATTATATTTTTTGTACTTCATAGTACAATTGGGCGAGAGCAGGGACAATGTCTTTTTCACCTCTTTATAAGTACCAAGCTGGTGCCCAGTGAATTGCTAATCAAATGGGTTAACCATTATTATACCAAATAATTCAACAACTCCCTGTGCAATCAAAGCATTTCAAAGCTCCTTCTTCCTAGACCACATGTGTCATGCCTTCCATTAAAATGACTGTTTAACATCAAAAATATGTACCACTCTGAGGCAGGAGACATTTCCTCCCCAAGCTGCCTGAATCCTTTCACATTAAGACACCTTTCCAATCCAACCAAAAAGATAGGAACAGGAGGAGGGTAGAAAAGGAAACCGCACTGGTTGTATCAAGCCCCCATTACTCTCCTCTGTGCCCCACCCAATTCCTCCCCCAATTCACTGCTTTTTGCATGTGTTAAAATATCACAGTGAAGCCCAGGATTTTATACAATTAATAAATACTAATGAAAAATAACATTGAGGACGCTGTGTATCTTGTGCTGGCATCAGTTTGACTGATTTTTGTTGGCCTATCTTTAATTCTCTGATTCTTCCTCCTCCTTGGTTCCCTTCAACTAATTATTTTTTGTTCTTTATTTAAATACTGTATTTATAATTCTTGGATGTTCACTTCGTTCTTTTATTTTTCTAACTCTCGCCTAACATTTCTCATGTTAGTCCCTAAGAGACCTATTTTCCTATAGATCATTTAATATAATTTATTTAAAAGTTACTCAAAGTTCTGGTCTGAAAGGTCTATTATGTGATCATCTAGAAACTATTTTTTTTTTTTGGCTAATTGTTTTTTTTTTACTGCAGTTCTTTCCTTCTTTCTTGCTAATAGGAAGCAGCTCATCACTCCTTTTAACTAGAAATGTGCTCTCCTCTCTTAGGCCAGTAAGATAAAAACTAGTCAGTTTGGTTCAGTCAAATCAGGAGTAGCAACTGGCACATTCTAGCTAGAACTGAGACATTCTAAGGTTCTTAGAACCCTACCACAAATGACTTGAAACCCAAGCACCAGGAGCCCTCTACAATCTCTCTTTAACTTTTTGAGTCCTCCTCATTCTGACTTCCACCACTTCCCGAGCTACAAGACTAAGACACTGCACTGGGCTGAGCTCCAAAGTCCAGTCGAAGAGTGGGAGGAGTGCGAATATGAGCAAAGAGGTCAAGACCATGATGGTACACCCACTGAAACAGTTTGCTTGAGCTAATGGGAGCTCACCAACTCTAGCTGGACAGGGAGGGAACCAGCATAGGACCAAACTAGACCGTCTGAATGTGGGTGACAGTTGTATGGCTGGGGCAGACTGAGGGGCCACTGGCAGTGGCACCAGGATTTATCCTTACTGCATGTACTGGCTTTTTGGGAACCTATTCTATTTGGATGGATACCTACCTAGCTCAGCCTCCGTATAGTAGGGAGGACCTTGGACCTTCCCCAAAGTAATGTATGTGCCTTATCCTCTCTGAGGAGTGATGGGGGTGAGGATATGTGGAGGGAATGGGAGGAGGGGAGGAAGTGGGAACTGGAATTGGTATGTAAAATGATTAAGATAGTTTGTTTTCTTTTTTGAAAAAAAAAGATAAAATGTAAAAAAAAAAAAAAAAGACTAAGGCACTGTGGTTTTCTGAAGCTGTGGGGCCCCAAGACCATAGGTTTATGAGTCTGTAATGATACCTCCGTAGAGATCTGCTGTCTAAACTTTATCCTGATCAATTAACAAAACTTTGTTTCAGAAAATACTAGGTGGAGATTGTCTTTGCTTTAGGTTTCTACACAACAAGCTGGCTCATAGGATATCCAAAAGCCTCGCTTCTGCTTTTCCTCTGACAGACACAGTCTTCATGGATGCCCTGCCTTCTACTTGCTTCAGCTGCCAGCCCCAGGAACCAAGCATCCTTGAATCTTGTTCATCTGGGAGAGAAACTGAAACTCTAGTTCTGGAGGCTGAAGTCTTATAGGTTCTATATTAACAGATATCTAATGGTCTTACAGAAAATTCTGATTGCATTCTTGCTACTAGTGTTTCTTACTGTTGGAGAAGGGGTCGTTCATGTCTTCTCCTCCTCCCCAGACACTGAGCTTCAGCTGACCAGTCATGGGCAGCTGTCTGCAGCTGTCCAAACATTGACTACCTAGTGTCAAGAAACTTCTCAGACAGGAAACATGAAGTGCTATTTACTCCAGAACACTTACCCTGGCAGGACTACTTCCTCCTTTTTTTTTCTCTCAGGATTAATTTTTTTACAATAAATATACTTCTTTTATATTAATTTCTGCCCATGTCAAACATACATACATACACACAGACATACATGTATGTGCTCACAAACAAACAAGCAAAATTGAATAAATAAACCTAAGTTCATGGCTTTGGGTTAGTAATAAGAATAGGATTGTTCTGGTTTTATTTCTATCACTATGATAAATTACCCTGTCAAAAAGCAACTTAGGGGAGAACAGGTTATATCCATCACATCAGGAAAGTCACAGTGGCAGAAATTTGGGGCAGCTATTCACTTTCGTAGACAAGAGCAGAGAAAAGGGGTGCTTGCATGCACATTTGCTTACTTGCTGGCTCTCTCCTCTCTTCTACTGTTCAAGACCCACTGTCTAGGGAATGGTGCCATCCACAGTGGGCTGGGTTTCCTGCACCACTTGTCAGTTCCCTACACATGTGCCTATAGGCCAACCTTATCTAGATAATTTCCTGTTAAGACTTGGTTCCTAAGTGATTCTAGGTTCTGTCAAGTTGACAGTAGAAACGCACCAGCACACACATTAATTATTTATTGGGTAGTTACTGCTGCGGGAGATTAAGCCCTCTTGCTTTCAGCCAATGGCTTCTAAGATACCTGCCCAATGTGGGGCGTGGTTTTCATTTAAAAAAAAAAGCCGCAGCCGCTCTCTGAGCTAACTTGCTTCCGGCTTTCATATTGACTGCTAGACTCGGTTTCCTGTTTGGAACCAGAGGAACGTGTTTTGGGACATTGATCTGTAAGTTTTATCCCCTCCAATAAAATACCCCTTTTTTTAATCAAATTGGTGTAATATTGTCCTGTGACAATATTTTGGCATCCAACGTGACTGGCTAAATCCACTTAAAAACCGGAGAGGGCTTAAA